>JAYKKM010000517.1:0-537500 GCA_035772405.1 Chrysogorgia sp. JL179-B06 | reverse complement strand
TTCATATCCTATTAGTAATGAAAAACAAAATGGTGGAGTGAGTCAGCAAGAAATCTTGTATTTGCGTGATAAAACAACGCGGAAAAAAATACCTAAAAATACTACGAGTGTCTATATGTTTATCATTCATTCATCTTTCATCTGGATCGCAGAAATTGTTTTATATTATATATAACAATTATACCATTCTCTTTCGTCTGATATGAGCTCATCGGGACAATTCGGCGCTTCGCAGCTCGCCGGTTATAAGCTAATAGGGACGAGAAAACACAATTTTATGATTATATATTTTAGAATTTTATGTCCTATACAAACGTGACTCTGTTGACAACGTAGAAAAAGCATTTTGACGTTGTAAAGACAACGCGGAACCAAACCAGGATGCTCTAAAATGTCTTTAATTATAATGTCGAAGGTTTATATTGTGTGTAGTTGATGATTGTTATCAAATTAAATGGGGTTTTAAAATAGAACGAAGCAATTGTATATGATGAACTTTCCGTAACTTTACAGAAGCCGTGGAAAAGCTTAATCTTATATTCTCGTGAATAACATAGATTGAACAAGTGTTTTTCTTCAAGAAAGAGTAAAACGAGTCCGTGCGATTGTGTATCTTGAATATCACCATTTAATACCACTGTTAAACGTTCTACCGCGTAGCCGTAAGATATAGTCCGTTGTCTGAATTAGTCCCTAATATACACGACTCATAGACTATAGTGTAATCGTTAATGGCTATCGAGTAGCATGAGCGATCGAGTCGGACGTTTAAGGGCGCGCGTTTTTCGCAAAAAAACAATGCTTATATATCTCGTTATACGAAATAATTTTGAAGATATCATGTACATATAAGTAAGTTTCTTCTAAAATATTTACATTATTCGAGATTATTATCGCCTCGTGGAAATTGTATTATAATTAAATCGCGAGCTATAATAATCCCATTGTTCTACAGACATTTTCAATTAAGCAGGTTTCTTTTTTTCTCCTATACAATGCAGCTTTCGCTTTGAACGTATAAGTATATACCATTATATAATTTCTAACCATTATTCAATGATTATTTCGTTATAGAGCTTTGGCAACGAGGATCTCGTAAGGTTTTGCTTCCGTTCGATTTACAGTAGCCGTGGCACGCGAGATCTATCACGAACTTTCCGTGAAATCTCATCACTTTCGTATCCATGGGAGACCGGTCATTATTTATGGTCGGGGGTGGGAGCCGAATAGAAATAGATTTGGTGCTGAATAAAAAATTTTCCCAACCATATTAAGATCAGAAATTTAACCGTCCCAACCATTGGGTAAATTAAAGAAAACCTTTTACCCAACCCAAGAAGAAAAAAGTTAGATAAAGCCCAATTCCCAGCATTTCAATTGATATCGAGGTCGATACAAGTTTTAATAACAAACCCAAATAGATATACAGTCAGATCATCCTACTGTATCTTTTAGATAATTATCTCCCTATATACAGAGCAGGAATCCAAGGAAAACAAGCAGAGGAATACAATGACAAAAGCTGTGTAATGATATATAAGGAGAACTGGAGATGAGATTCCAATTTTAAATGATGAACTCTTAAGTTTTATGTATAAATAGCCATGAAAATTTTGCTACCCAACCAATCAGAGAATGGTTACATTTTCTCTTCGGCCTCCAACCCGACCATAAAGAATGACCGCGGTCCTAAGCTTTTCAAAATTCCGCTATATTGTTCAACTCACCGCCTTATTTTTGTTTCTCGGTTATTTTCTCTCTGCGATATTTTCCTTCTTTTAAACGTAGAAGATGGCTAACAGAATCAGCATTCAGTTTAGAGCTTAACGGTTGCCTATTGAAAAACAGGAAAAAGTGTGATATATTGAAATACAAATCGAATTTAGGCTCTAAAAGGTTGGTGTACTGACGAAATAGTGTGTTGGAGGTGTAACGTTACGAGTGAAAGACCTTCGTGCTTTCTCTTTCAGCATTACCTCATGATGTACATTAACTATACTTCAACAGTTTCATAATTCAATATCCAAAGTAATTAGCTCGTTTTGGAGTGGTTCAATTTTTCGCTTAATCCTATATACGAATTTTAAATGTTGGCAACAATCACATTCTGGGTTAACGTTTCACTCTCTGACGAAAAATCTTCGCTTGATAAAGGACCTATTTCGGCAGTACTACACCAACCTGTGTTAGTGTTTTCGATTGGTAATATAACGTATACACTCTTCAATGTTTATCATGTCGATGATAGCATGCATGCATTAACTGTTGGAAACACCGAGCCCGGTTATATGACGTTTAGTTTAGTTTATTAGATTTATCACTCTTATATAAGTGAACGGAATACACCAACAGGCTAGAAGCCCAATTACAGGGATTCCGAGGGCCTACGGTTTAAGGTCGTTATCCGAGAAGACCCGAAAGTCTCACAATTTGCTGATATTATTACAAAGGCAGCACTTTCTCCTCAATTATTTTTAAGACCCTGGGAGGTCCGACCCAGGATTAATAGATATAACAAGCTCTGCATTTTCATTACTGAGAGGAATAACGGATTATTGACGTCCACGTCGTATTTGCTAAATGTTGCTTTCTTCATCCACGTCTGCACCAAAAATACTTTTATTTTAACGTCCTCTGATACGACGTAAACTAAGGTCTAACGTACGAAAGCCCTTCGTCACAGAGTGAACTGGTGAATCTCTCCTAACATCCACGTCGTTCTTGCTTAATGTTGCTTTCTTCATCCACGTCTTCGCAGAGAATACTTTTATTTTAACGTCCTCGATACTCGATAGCATATACGACGTAAACTAAACTAGGTATAACGTTTCGAACGAAAGCCCTTCGTCATGCATGCAGAGTGAACTGGACGTTTGAATCTCTCCCAACGTCCACATCCTTGTTGCTTAATGTTGCTTTCTTATATATGATCCACGTCTGCACCGAGAATACTATATTTTAACCTTCTCTATACGAGGTAAACTAAGGTCTAACGTTTCGCCAGTGAAGTCCCTTCGTCACAGAGTGAACTGGACGTTTGAATCTCGATCACGCGTCGTTCATGCTAAATGTTGCATGCACGTCTGCACCCTCCTAACGCCTTCTAATACACTCTTTTTTTATAAGAATATATTTTATAAGAATATCGAGGCTGAAATTGGCGAAATTTTAAGAATATGTTAAGAATATACCCAAGGCTGAGATTTTGTTAAGAACATATTTTTGCGTGTTGAAAATAAAATACAATATTTATTTTACCTTTGAAAAGTAGACTGAAATCACGCGCGCAATGTAATACGATACAGTTCTATTTGATACATCAATTCCTGGTCACATCCGTTTTAATTAACTAAAATACTATATACTCTGTAATCTAAGAATATTCACATGAATATTTTCAGCCTAAAATCGGCAGAAAAATAAGAATATCCAGCAGGGGCATGAAAAACACAATCCTTATAAAAAAAGGAGTGTATATAGCATGTTCATAAAACATCTAGAAACGCAAAAGTCCAAAACCGTTTCAGGACAGGCAGAAATTTGAAAAACTCTAGCTTAATTAGTAGCTATATAGACGATACATGGATGATCGTCAAGCTCGTATCCTCAGAAAAATGATTCTGAGTCCCGGACAGGAATCGAACCTGTAACTTTCTGATTGCCGGTGAGACGCTCTAACCATTGAGCCACCGAGCTAGACTCAGATGGAGCGCGAAGGTTGTAGGTTTGTTAGGTACAGAGCGAAGGTTACAGGTTCGATTCCTGTCCGGGACTCAGAATAATTTTTCTGAGGATACGAGCTTGGCGATCGTCCATGTATCGTCTGTCTACTCCAAGCTCTCCCACATTCACCACAGCATACGTGTATATGTTAACACATAGTATAGCTATATCTCGGTCATCCTCCCATTTTGTGTTGTACATTACAATTTTGTGTTGTATACCATTATTTGAATGTCGTTCAATTTAAATCACTGCATCACTTTTTATATGTAAACAAAAGCCTACAGGAGGCATAGAAATACACATGTCATGGGTATTTCCAACAAATATTACAATAATTACCATTACTATTATAAAGAGAAAAGAATATTATGTACTGTATGCAATACTAGACCTGAATTAGGCTGTATGTTCGTCGTTTGACCGCATATCAGAATATAACGCACCTCTGCATATACTTTTCGCCATTTCCGCGTCTTAATAGAAGTTGTCAAACATGTTCTCTATGGCAATAAAAACGCGCGCGTCGTTATCAGCGTCATTATCATCGATTATCTGTATTGAATGAGCCGTGTCGACGACGTGAAAGGAGTGCGGACTATTTGAGTCAGGCGTTGTACAATGATCTCTAAATAAAGACTGGATAGAGGCTGAGCAACTATTGTTTAGATCACAGACCTCTATATTATATTATTATATAACTGGACTGCTTCGTCCCATTACCAATCACTCACAGAAAGTGTCGTAAAAATGATGGCGTCAGCTGGAGTCTATTTTTTCCTGGAAGTTTGTCCAACGACCAATCAAATTTGTTTGATACGATAACCATGGCGTCAGCTGGAGTCCTTTTTCTCGTCTCGTGCATGATACAAACGGCATTTTCTCTCTTCAAAAACGAAACTAGACAAAAAAAACCTTGAAACAAACTGTAGGAGATGTTCATTATGACCAGAAAAATCGAGAGCAAACTTTCCACTAAAGTTCTACAAGCCTTCAACACTAGTTGTCAACACTCGGAGGACGTACGAAATTATTTTCGGTTGTATGACATTTAATCTCTTTTATAATCCTCAGGTGAGATATAAAGTGCGAACACATGTTGCTTTTGTTCTTGAAGGTTGTTTATCTATAAAAACTATTTACAGAAAATACAATGCTGAATAGATATAAGCCGGCCGAAGAGCGGTCAAGAGTGGCTGTCAGGCTGAAGCATGATAAGCATCACCCAGTAAACATTAAAACACAAATTATATCAGGAATTGCAAATTTCAAACTCGTTTATTTTGTATTGATAATGTCAAATGTGACCTGGTCAAAAAACGTTGCTTTAAAACTAACCTAAAAGCATAAAACGAGAAAAATACTGTATATTTGTATTTCATTTTTTAAAGTAAAAACATTTGCCGCCCAACAATTCGCCAACAGACTGTTGTAAATACAGGTCAGTTGTCACTACCATGAGAAAACTATAGACTCCAGCTGACGCCATCGTTTTTACGAACACATTTTGCCGAGACCCAGCAGTTCAGTTATATATAGAGGTCAGCGGTTTGGATGCTCCGGGAATATTTCGCGGCGGCCATCTTGTTATATATAATTTTACTGTAAGCGACAGACACTATCTGTCTCTGATCTTTTAAGATGTTAAAATGAATCAGTTGTCGAAAGTTTTCCCGCAATTTAGAACACACATTACGGCCCCATCACCGTAATCTCTCGTAATCTCTTACAACATCGAGCGCTTCTTCTGTTGTGTCGACGCAGCTATAAAATGGATTTTTTTCATCAATAATATGGTGAATATTTACTCGTGTAGGTTCAACGTTCTTTTCCATCTTAGCGCATATTCAAATCATGCGCCCGGCCATCTTAGCGCATATTCAAATCATTGGAGTGCACCGTGGACACCTGATTCATTTTAGCATCTTAAAAGATCAGAGATAGATAATCTATGCATCTCAGTTGATAGACATGTCTTATAATGTATGTAAAGTAGTTTTGCAAAGATTGAAGACAAATAAAGTCACAGTAACGTACTTCTCCTTTTAACAATTAGTTTTGGTATATGAATATTTAATTGGGTTATACAATCAATATAATAATCATCGGTTGGTTTAGTTAGGACAAACTCTTTATTTGCTTAAAAATAGGAAGTTATTGAAAATACGAAGAAGACTAAAAACTTGGCAACAAGTATCTTATACAGGTGAATATATATGGGCGAATTAAGAGGTATTCTGGGAAGGTTGTTGCGATCCTGATGGCCCCAATGAGTAGTATAGCTAATAGCGACCTTAAGATTTTAGGACGTGCTTATCTACGCGCGTCGATGTCATTCAAACAAAAGAATTCTTCCCGCAAAACAAAGAGAATAAATAATAATAGTCTTTATTACAAAGAGACACAACAGACTTTACAATCATTAAATAAAAGCTATATAAAACTAAGCTAAAACCTATGCAATACTACTTCATAAATTGAAAAAGGCATCTATTTACAAAATCTCGTTTAAATCTTTCAGTTCTCCCTCGTTTGAGGGGTAGTAAGTCATATAAGACATGTGCAGTGTCACAAATTATTCTATATTATAATAACATCCGATATTATAATGTTCTTTGATGTGTATCCAAAGCGAAAGAAGCTATCGCTTAAAGAAGAAGCTATCGATACGATCTAAAGAAGAAGCTATCGATCTTAAAGAAGAAGCTATCGATACGATCTAAATATTTGCTTTGAAAGGCAGAGCCCCAAACTTCTAATCCGTAGAGAAACACCGGTACTATGAGTCGCGAGAGTAATCTCAACGTCATCCTTGTTCTGTATACGACGTCTCAAAGACGGATAGAAACTGTTAGTTAAGATCGACTTTAACAATCCACTTAGACGTATATTGATGCGATTTAGAAGTCTAAAGCATGCTTGGCAATTAACTATAGTTAACTGTAATTTCCTTTGAATGCTAAAATTTAGTTTGTTTAGTACAACCTGCGTCTTAAGGGCTATATATGAGCCGCGCTATAGCCCGTCTAACTGCATGGGGCCCAAAAAGATCATTTGATTTAACTTTATCCTCTTCCTACAACGAAACTAAGCCAGTTTTGCTTTGGTAGCCGTGATAAAAACTTTGTTAAGCTATAATCAGCCCGGCTAACTGGGCTATATCCCGGCTCATAGCTGTCCCCTTAGCCTTAGATAAACGCTTCGTAAAAACCTAAGGTCCCCATTCTCGTGTGAGTTTACGTTTAGTATAGCCATAGGTTATACATCTGGTGTTATTAGTATCCGAACTCGTTATTCGGCTGATAATGTTTATTCAGTGTATAAGTTTGGATGTTCAAAGCATAAATAGCAATTTTCATTCGCTGTTTTCACTTTGAGAACTATATCCGCTGGCCGCTGCAGGATAGCAAATGTGTCCGCTGGATAGGCGTTATCCACTGGACAAGTTCCGATCCTGGCTTCGTATACAACCGGACGCCGTCTGTCCTCTGAGGCCTCATATACATAGTCACCTTGAATCTACCACCTCGCGTTATGGGTCGGCTGTATAGTTAACTTGTGAAGTGACTCGAAAATCAAATCAATGTTCCTTGATTTAGCTCGGAGAACAGAAGTACGATCGGTAGACGGTGGGCCTACAGTATATAGCGTAATTGTGTCGTGAATCTGTCGGGTATTGTGTGTAGGACTGGAATAAGGGTTGGTTTTTTTTTATGTTAAACATTTAAACATTTAACAATGAGATCAGTCGTTATAGGAATACCAGTATATACTGACAACGGAATTCACAACATCGTAACTATATATAGTAATTGAAACATGCTGAACAGCACATTCGAAAAGCTTTTTAAGCTGGCACGTGAAACAATGTTAATTCCTATACTGGGTTAATAGACACGAATCTGTACGGCTTTTTATGTTAAACATTTATATTATTATGCCGAGATCGCGGTGATTATAGAAATAGCAGCACTGAAAGAGCAATTCCGCACAATATCGTAACTATAAGTTGAAACATGTTATTCATATTATATAGACGCGTACGTCAAACTCAAATCTTCAGAAAATGTCCCCTACACCGCCAACCAGAAGGTACAATATGAATAAATATTGGCCTGTTGATTTCCTTCAGAATGTATATACATGTTCTATATATTCCTGTCCGGAACTGAGAACCATTTTCTGAGGATTTAAGCTTGAAAGAGGTTCAATCTCCAGACACGTGTTTCGCTGTACTATATACAGCTCATCAGTGCAGTTATGGAACCATCTGAATGTGAGAGCGACCCGTGCTTATACAACGATAATTGTCGTTGACAACTACATGTGCAGGACAGTACTGGCTATATACTCGCGCATCCAGAGAGCATGAAGACGAAGTGATATGGGGCCACAAGGGTATAGTGAGTGTCACATTAGCGCTAACGGACACCCACATCAACTTCACAGAGAATATATATAAAGGTATATAACACAAGTTGAAACATGTTATATACAGCACGTTCGAGAAAAGCTTATCGAGCTGGTGGTATGACGCGAAGCGGATAAAACGCTCTGCGTAATGAATGCGGACACGCGACAATGGGAATGCGTCAGCAGCTTCGCGACTTTCGTCAGCGTGATGAAATTAAGTTCCTTGCAACTAGTGTTTCCATGGCGCAAACGGAACGACAATTTGAAATTTAAAACTGGTTTAAGGTATACGATCTTACCCAGCGATCAGGAAGGTCGACTGCTATACGGCTATAAGGCGACGCCAGGAATACTCCTCGAGATTCCACAAAACCCGACAAGCGTTGTCGAACGAGGTAACACTAGACGAAGATAAAACTTATGGAA
This sequence comes from Chrysogorgia sp. JL179-B06, assembly GCA_035772405.1. NCBI lineage: Eukaryota > Metazoa > Cnidaria > Anthozoa > Scleralcyonacea > Chrysogorgiidae > Chrysogorgia > Chrysogorgia sp. JL179-B06. The sequence continues at coordinate 528,938 of JAYKKM010000517.1, read as the reverse complement.
AGCAGCTGTTAATTATTTTACCAAATAATATAATAGTAATTTATGCAAAAAAGGCCATTCACTTTTATTTATTATACGGTAATTACCAAGCTGACAAGACGCCAAGACAAAAGGCCACAAGTTAATTACAAAACGAGATGGTAAAAGTTGGAAAAAACGAACACGGATAAATGGGACGGCCTTCGTTCTCCTTGGACCTTGTGTTAGCTGTTTTAGATAACAAATGCGAGAAGGAAAGACATATATAGCAGACTAGTTACTTATATAGAAAAAAGCTAAGGAAGTTGCAACTTACAAGTTCAACAAAAAGAACGTCACAGCAATGCGAAATTAACATACACTGCAGAGAAGAGAGTAGAGACGATTAAGAAAGTAAATGTTGCTTCGTGTCAAAGTTACTCACCGTAGAAAATAAAAATTACCTATAGTATATCGGTACAGTGTATGTATATCAGTGTATGTTATCAAGTCGAAAGTGAGAAAAACAAACGAGACTACACAGTTTGAACAGCTTTTGTTGACTTTTATATATTTATATGCCCAGATGCATGTGATTAGTATATACGTTTATAAAATAACAAATTATAAACGCATTGGCTGAAAGCCGTGTTTCTATAACTCGATGGAAAACATGGATTTTTCCCGCCATTTTTATAAAATGGTCTATAAAATGGTCTGAAACAGCTAAAATGTCGATAAATATGTTCTGTGACACCCAAGAAGAAGAAAAACGAGAAGATTGGATGCTTTTCTTCACAGTTAAGAGCGTTTATGTTCATTTGAGCAGCCGACGACGCTGTCTAGCGTGAGTAAGGAGAATGTATATTTTCATCATTTTAATAAAAGAGTCTTATTACTTATATCCTCAGTGTTATTTCATAAAAGAAATAGAAAACATCTTTCCGTGTTCCCCATACGTTATAGAAACACTTGGACTTACTAGTTTCTGCTCGTATTAATATAAGGTTAAGAAAACCTGCCCCCGCATGCCACTCACTCCTCAAAATACCAACAATGCACCGCGTGACGCATTCATTCAACCAAAAATTCACGCAATGTAAGGCTCTGCATTTCAAAATCCTAAACTACAAAAAATATCGTCGATTTCGTCTCGTTTCGAACCCATAGGTTTAAAACACATACCATGCACTTCATCTTGCACCGATCTCTTGCAATGCGAGAGTTTTTTTAAAAGGTTCTCGTCCACTTTAGAGTTTTCTTTCTTGAAACAGCTACTCGTTGTCAAGAGGCGTGAATCGGAATCTCTGCTACTCCGTCTCAGTTCCAAATCGAGTGACACCGTCACATTCACACGCTGCACTTGTCCGTTCTCCTTGCGGCCTTCTCTGCTCTTCACCTCGCGTTGTAACAAGCGCTTTGTTTTCCGTAATATTTTACGAATGGGAGCTGCTAGTTCAGAACGCAATGAATACTCTACGACTACCAGAAGCCCACGTATGTTCCTCGAAGGCATCACTGTACAATTATAAACATTCATCGTGGCCAAGGTCCTCAGAGTAAACTTAAAGGATTGTTTTTTTGCCGTGAAGTTCAGATTAGCGACGCGGTGTAGTAATAGTCTTCTTCGCCGTACTACAAGCGGTCTTTTGAAGGATTTTTTCTCGTTTTCACTCACGGGCTCACCGACTGACTTTCGACTGATTGTCGCTGTGCCATTCGCGTCTACGATTTTACGATCGACGTGCTCCATGTTAAATTTTAACTTTAATCTCTTTCTTAAATCACTCACCCTGTGTTTGCTTGAAGTAGGTGTTGTGTTACAGCTCTCAGAAATAACTCTCATTCGAGATTCTTGAACAGGTTCTAAAAAATAAATTGATAAAAATAATTTATATTGTTTATTAAAATGAATGTTTCTGCATGTTTGCTTTTTTTATATATTTATAATCTTTGGCAGTTTCTGATAAAAAAATTTTTGTATACTTTATTTTTTAGAAAAAATTTTACTTTATATTTTATATTTTATTTTTTACTTTAAATTTTTAGTATACTTTATATTTTATACTTTATACTTTATTTTTAGCATACTTTATATTTTTTTTAGTATACTTTATATATATTTTTTTAGTAATTTTTGTTTTGCAATTCCTGTGACATCATATATGCTCAGCAGCCTCAGCTGCTGCAGAGTGCTAAGCTATCTCACGTTTTACATATTCGTAATATTTGGGACTTCCTGATCGCAAAATCATAATATATCTTGTCAGCCGAAAATTTCATCTTCATGGAGTTTTTTGTTGTTAAAGTTATCGGATGTGATGTCACAAGAGGCATTTTTGTCACAAGTAACAAAAGAAAACTGGTTTGGAATGCCTCTTGTGACATCACATCCGGTAACTTTGACAGCGAAACTCCATGAAGATGACATTTTTGGCCAAGACCCAAATATTACGGATATGTAAAATCCCCAAACGTGAGATAAGTGCATTTAACGTGAGATAGGTTTTTACATTTAACTAAGCTTACCACCCAAATCGACACTATCGTTATCCAACGAGCCACCAATTACCATCGAGTTTGTTAATATCTCCTTTTCTGCGATAAAATTACAAAGAGAAGTGCTTTATTAACCAGAATAAATATGAAAGCTGCTAAGTTCTCAAAAGAACTGGATATAATATGAAAAGGAGAAATAAGAGAACATCAATGTTTCGAAAAATACTTAAGTAAGAGTATGGACGATGTGTCCCCGCGGTGATTGGTGGTTCGTTGAATAACGATAGTGATTTTGGTGATAAGAACGATCTGACCTGAAGCAGGACACATCGTCCGAAACGTCGTCCATGAATATACGTAAGTACTCTTACTTAAGTATTTTTCGACACATTGAAGTTCTCTTATTTCTCATTTTCGTGTTTTATTGACCATATAGCGCTGAAATGTAGATCAGATGGAAGACATGGGTCACTGGTGATTCCGTATGAAACAATAGTTTCCGTCATGGCTTACCAGATACGTTTGCTTTTCCAACTAAATTTTCCACTATTGCCATAGCATCGGAACCAGAGTTAGAGCTCTTCAAATCCACGTTTCTAAATGTCAAAATAAATGTACTGTAGGCGCTTGGCACACACGCTGAATGCTGGTTTTACAGAGTTGGAAAGAGAGAGTCAAAAGTAGCAATGAACGAAAATTTGGCCTGAACCATTTTTTTTGTCCGAAAAAGTTCAGTGAATTTTTAAAATCTGGTAGAAATAAGCGAAATTTCTCGTGAAGTTAACTCGAAACATTAGACATCCTGTACACTATTTCGGTATTATACCAAGCTTTTATATTGATTTGTATTTCTACACTACCTTAGATTGATACAAATCAGCTATTTATTGAACTTTAAAAATCCACCGGTGCTTAATTCGTTTTTTGAGATATGTTTTTTAAAGTGTCTATCTCACGTTTAGAGATTTTACGTATTCGTAATATTTGGGCCTTCCTGAGCAAAATCATAATATATCTTGTCAGGCGAAAATTTCATCTTCATGGACTTTTTTGCTGCTAAAGTTATCGGATGTGATGTCACAAGAGGAATTTTTGTGGCAAGTTACAAAAGAAAACTGGTTTGGAATGCCTCTTGTGACATCTCATCTGGTAACTTTGACAGCGAAAAACTCCATGAAGATGAAATTTTCGACTGACAATATATATTATGATTTTGCTCAGGAAGACCCGAATATTACGGATATGTAAAATCCCCAAACGTGAAATGTTCACTGGTTGGTAAGGTTTGACTTTTGGGTGCACCATGTTTATTATTTATTGCTGCGCTTTCGACCTGTTGATTCAGGTCTTCTTCAGAAAAAGTGCCAACATATGCCGCAACGGTATTGTTTATCACGTGAGCCAATAGCATGTTGGCAATTGCTCTGAAGAAGACCTGAGTCAACAGGTCGAAAGCTCAGCAATAAATAATAAACATGGTGTACCTAGAAGTCAAATCTGGTCATATATTTGAACTTACGTGCCAACATTGTAGACATCCTTGAGATCCTCATGGAGCCACAATGTCAGACATTCAGGAAACATGCTGGACTATTAAAAAATCAATTTTTCAAAGGAGGAAAGTCAATTTACAAATGGTTATGCTGTACTGGAACCTCCCACTGGATCTAGCAACTTCTCGATCACAGTCTTTATTAACTTAACTGCTCAACAGTCTTAACATTTTGCCCCTTCTGTTACTTATAAATAACAAGTCAACAGATACTTCCCGAAAAAATCATTGTTCCCTTTTTTCTGTTAAGACAATTATGAACAGCATTTTTGAAGTTTAATATATATTAAACTTTTAAACACGGAGTGCTCGCATAAAAGGGGAAGCCCACCCCCCTCGAAACAATGGAGTCTTTGAAATTTTAAAAATCAATTCAAACAATGGAGTCTCGAAACAATGGAGATTGTTGTTGTTTTGATTACTTCTCATTTCTCTGTTTCCTGACCAATCACAGTAATTGAACTAATTATGATTGGCACGATGAGCATCTCACCGCCAATATATGCAAGCACTCCGTGTTTAAATGACAGATAAGCTGTGGTGTATGTGTTTTGAAAGGTTGAGCACCATGTCTTTTCCAAGAACAACCAGGTGGCACATCTGTGTATCAGGTCAATTCCAAACACAAAATTATAATGTGGCTTACGGACCTGATGGTTGCAAACCTTTTCAAATCCCTTATAAGAAGCTGCTCGTGGCAGGACCTGTGCATCAGGTATTTTTCAAGGCCAATTGTGTACATTGCCTGTTTGTGCCATTGTCTCTTAAATATATACTAGAAGTACGCATACGCAATAACCCCTCGCTCGCCTGTTGTATGAATAACTATACCGTAAAGAGCTTTACACATTTTTAGAAAATCAAGTATATCTTTGAAATAATTCTACGAAATCACTTGAAACTTTGCACATAACGACACTCCGTGAAATCTAACATTATTACATCGAAACAGTGATGGCAAATCAATTTACTATTTCTAATTTCTTGATTTTCTAAAAATGCGTCAAGCTCTTAATTCTTTACGGTCATAGGTTATTTCACTTGCATATCACATAAGTCTAAATATCTCAAGAATGACGTGAGATATGAAAGAGCTCAAATTACCATTCTTAATAATTTTCGGAGTTAAATAAGACAAATTTAATCTTCGTTTCATATAGGCACAAAGCCCCAGTATCAACATGTACATTCTCCTTATTGGTCTCCAAACATTTCTTATACGTAAGAAATAGAAAACATTTTCCAACACGAGTGGAAGAACGAGAAATGGCAGTTGGAACACGAACCCGCAGGGCGAGTGTTTCCACGCTATTTCGAGTTCTCCCAAACTTTCACGAGTGTTCATTCTATAACGTATGGGAACACGGAAAGATGTTTTCTATTTCTTTTATAAAATAACACTGAGGAAATATAAAGTAATAAGACTGCTATTAAAATGATGAAAATATACATTCTCCTTACTCGTGCTAGACAGCGTCGTCGGCTGCTCAAATGAACACAAACGCTCTTAACTGTGAAGAAAAACAACCAATCTTCTCGTTTTTCTTCTTGTTGGCTGTCACAGAACATATTTATCGACATTTTAGCTGTTTGTGAGCAAAGGTTCGTCTTACAGTCCATTTTATAAAAATGGCGGGAAAAATCCATGTTTTCCATCGAGCTCCTCAGCAAAACCGTAACGTGCGTTTTTAATTTGTTATTTTATAATACCAGTTGGAAACAATTATCATTGTTTTGGTGATCATTCCCTTTATTCACATTACATCTATGCTTCGTTAACCATTGATAATAATATTAGGACAAGTTAGGTGCAAATAAATGCTTACAGAGTCTGGATGAATTTCACATTGGCCAACAAATCTAACCAGTCTATAGCATTCCACAAGAGTGAACCAACAATCTTTTAAGAGCACCCTACATCAATAAAGTAATTTTAAATTAATTTAAACTTCCAAAAGTTAATTAAACATTATTTGCGAATACTCACCAGATTCTACTAATAAGAGCAAACATAGTGAAATGAAAGGCAACAAAAAATCCAAGTGAAAGATAGCTATGGCTGTATCTGGAATGTTATTTTAAGGTATTACAAATAAAGAAAGATGCTGCTAACTTCTCAGAATAACTACAGGTATATAATATATATATATATCAGTATATTGCATTCGACAAAGGAGAACACTATCCTATAATGACATTGTAGTTCTATCCCATGACATCGCAGGCTTAGACTGGCCTATGTGCCATTGTGCCATGGCACATGGGTCCCTGGGGGCTGGCCAGACACACCCATAATGTCACACAGGGCCGTCGCTAGGTGGGGGGGGGGGGGGGTGCAAGGTGTAATTTTTCCGAGTGATTAGGAGATTTGACAAATTGCACAATAATATTTGCAATTTTTGATCAACGTTTTTAATATGTAAGCTGGCTAAAGGTACCTTCTATCGATTAATTCCTTTTCAAATGCGTTTTATGTTTTCACTATATATATATATAAATATATATATATATATAGTATAGACTCAAATTTGCCGACTCGATGAAGAATGGGGGGGTGGGGTGTCGCCCCCCCCCCACACCCCCCTCTAGCGACGGCCCTGATGTCACACACCTGGGTCTAAGGTGTTTATATGGAGGAGGGCTAGCCCTCTTTACCGATATCCCACCTAAAAAAAAATTTATGTAAAATTTGTTTTCGTTTATATGAGAGGGCCACGCGGCCACTGGCCGGCCAGCCCTCCTAGGTGAGATTTCGCTATTGACTACCCGGGATCTCGCCTACAAGGGCTGGAAATTTTCCATGTAAACGCACTCAAGAATACTGGCCCTCCTAGGAGGGCTGGCAGTCAAAGCTCCGTACACGCGACAAAATTGGTCTTCGCCCGTATATTTAAGACAACTCTTTATTTCACAAGTTCTGTTTGTTCATACGTAGGTTTTAAATTGAAAATGTGTGCAAGAAAATGGGATTCAGCGGGTTACGTGGGAAAATCCATGTTGTCAACTCGGTAAACAAGTCAGCCCTCCTCGAAGGGCTAGAATATTCCCATGTAAACGCGAGGTAAAATGCATCATTTTACTAGTACAGTTGAGACTCTCAAAGTTGCGCTTCTTCAAGAATCGACTGAGATCTCCGTTTAGTAAACACCATTTGGAAGCAGTACTGAAGGCTATTGATGACGAGGTAGCTTGTATCAAAAACTGGCCCTTTCTCGATATATGAGCAACCGAAATATAAAATTATAATATCAACCCAAGTCAGTTTTAGGGTTAGGGTTAGGATTAGCGATTGGTTTGAATTTCGGTTTGTTCATATATTGAGAAAGCGCCCAAAAACTTGCGTCAAATTCCTCGGAAATGGAACAGCTTCTTATGTTCTGAAATGTTAAAAATTTTGTTCTAAATGTCGAAAATGTTCCGAAATCATTTTTGTTTCTTTTCTTATTTGTTGTTCTGGATTCGGTTCTCAAATTGCAAATATTACCTGTTCACATGTATAAACGGGCCCCTTCGCGGCTGAAATGGCAAGGCTCCTAAATTGGGCCCAGTCCAAGCCTATGTTGACAACTTTCTGATATAAACATGTAACTGACCAATCACAGCGTGCGTAAGACACGACTTATTTTATAATTCATTGTCAAAGATTCAATTGTTTATATTTGAATTTGTGGCCTTCTAGTTCTTGTATGATTTTTACACAATAAATAAGAAAGTTCTCCATGCACATATACTAATTCTCAGCTTCAGTTCTAACTATATTAATATTTTAATATTGTTGGTGACGTTTCGACGGCCTCAGCGGCGGTCATCTTCAGAGACAAACACGCTTTACTTGACTCTGAATACCGCCCCTAAGCCTGTTGAAATGTCGATCACCAACAATAGTCTTTCTCAAGACTACAACAACCTGGACAATCAACTTGTTGAAAAATCAAGTTTGTTGAAAAAGGATACTGGACAGTTTCTTGGCAAAGGACAATATTCTTTAAAGAAATGTGATAAAAATTGGTTAATATAAACTCAGCTGGCAAAGTTTTTGCAAGCACTTGAGGTTATAGGTCCGTTTTTTGGACAGATGAGTTTTTTTTATATATACTGGGTGCGGGGTATATGTAGGTATGTACCGTAACATGCATGAAGGGAGGTCTCGGAATTTGAGTGCTTAAATTAGGTTATACCCATGGCATAATAATGTTTGAATTCTAGGGTCTCAGAAATGGGATTCATTCGATTTCATGTTAGGGTTTCATGTTAATTTGTATCAAGTTTGTTGAAAAAGGATACTGGACAGTTTGTACGTATGGCATTATTACATTCTCATCTATTACTTTTAAAAGCTTGTAAACTAACAACTACCCTTATAACAAGTTTTCCACCATGCATCACCTCAGTCAAAGCACCTCTGAAAAGAGGAGCTGAACTCACATCATCACTACAAAAACAAGATTATAATATATCATTTAGTTTATATAGTGAAATATCTACAAATCACTGCTGTCAGAAAAGAGCACTGAAAAATTTATTTCTGTGGGTCAGATTGTGTAATTGCATGTTGATATGTTTATTATCTGTCAACATATAGGAATAAGTTATTAATAGCTTATATATAATATATATACCACGTGCTAAAACTAACTGGGGTAAACAAAAACTATCCTATCAAGGACTGACTAGTCGATTGGAACACTTTGCCAGATGAACTAAAAATGCCTCCCTCTTTCAAATTTTTCAAAACGAAACTTAAAAAGTTAATGGCTATTTGAACTGCTTAAGTTTATTTTAATTTATTGTATTTTTGATAAGTGTATTATTAATTGTATACTGTAACTGCATTTTATAGGTTGTTTTTTGTTTTGTTTTGCTTTTTGTAATGTTATATGTTATGTTTTTTAATTTATTTATTGTACGTTGTATATATTTTTAATGACGCAGGGCTCCTCAGCTTAACAGCCTAACAGCATTCCCAACATCTCAATTAAATATAAGAAAAGTCAGTACCAAATCCTTTTGCTGACTGCAAGAAGTTTTTCATCCAAAGATAGCATTTTCAATCTGTTTAAACTTTTTCTCATCTGATAAAAAATGGGACAAAGAACATCCATTTAGCAAATGTGATCGGGTTAGAAAACAAGTTTATAATTCTATTAATAATTAAGTACAGCACACACACAAATATGTTCATGTACCTTCTCCAAGCCTTGAAAATATTTTTCTCGGCCATGCTGATTTTTGTACTTGTAAATTATTTTGTCAAGAATCTTTATTTGTGACATCAATGGAGGACCTGGAAAATTCTCTGCAATACAGCATAATTTTTCTGATAGCGCAACATTATTAGAAGTCTATAAGAATATGCAATAAAAATGTTTAAAATTATTGCACGTTTGCCAGGTTTGGGCATCTTCTTTGTGTACCACACACACAATGGACACAGACTACGTCATAGACACATCAGGATTATTTTCTCCGGATTCAGAAGCTTTACGAAAACAAAAACCCCATAACCCAAATAAAAACCTTAGTACTTTTAAACTAATTAGGGATATACTTCATGGTAACAATACATATAGTCTCCCACCGTATTTTACGGTTATTGTTAGGGTTATGGTTAGGATTAGAGTTACGGTTAGGGTTAGGGTTAGGATTAGGGTTAGGATTTGGGTTACAGTTGGGGTTAGGGGTATAAAAAATAGATGGAAATCCGGTCTAGTGTTACCATGAAGTATATACCGGTTTCAGATGAGTTTTTGGATAATTATTTGGAGAATGCATGATTTGTAATAGTCTACTAATACCGTAACTAATACTTCCCAAAAATGACAAATTCCCTGGGGGCAGCCCCCCCCCCCCACCCTGGGGCTTAACATTGACTAATACTTTTAATATCAGTGATGTACTGGAAATAAGATGAAAATATTCAATTTTGTAACCATGGAGAAAAGAGCAGGTAAAGTATTTGTGATGAACATAATAAACTAAACTGAAATAACATAACAGGGCCCGCGGAGACGGGGGGGAGGGGGGCTATAGCCCCCCCCTTTTTTTGGAAACCAAAATAAAGTAAAAGTAACACTAACTGGCGAAGATTTGCTTGATGTTTTCAACTTCAGATCATACGGGCCTGACATGAAGTTCTGTGACCTTGTCACTGTACAAAACAACCACAGGCTCCGAAAACGAGCTCGAGATCCTCGAGATTATTCAAAAATCGTAGCGCAGCAATGGAGTTTCTCTCAAAAGGCAGGAAATAGCATTAAAGAGCCATATAAAATCCAAAATTTTCCAGGCGGTTGTATTTATGACTTAGCCCCCCCCCCCACTCTTTAATACGCTCCGCGGGCCCTGCATAACCGAATAACCAGATCACCTGATCTTTGATTCCCGATATTTTTTCCGCCATCTTGATTTTCCATTCGGCAGAACAATATCGAGCCCGCCAACACAGTGGTGACATGTTCGTCGTCCTAAGTACGTCATGTTAGGATACATATAGAGGTTTGAGTGTAAATATGTTGTGTAATTTGTTGTGTTCATTGTGGTTTACGTATGACGGCACGCGTTAGTGGTGTCAAAATTAGATTGTACATTATGAAGACCCGTTTATCATTTTGGTCGGGACAGCTTATCATTCGGATAAGGTGTATACCATTATGAACATGACAGGTCTGTCATTTCATTATGATGGGGACATCTTATCATTCGGATAAGGTGTATACCATTATGATGGACAGGTCATTTCATTATGATGGAGACAACATATCATTCGGATAAGGTGTATACCATTATGGACAGGTCATTTCATTATGATGGAGACAACATATCATTCGGATATAAAGGTGTATACCATTATGGACATGACAGGTCATTTCATTATGATGGGGACATCTTATCATTCGGATAAAGTGTATACCCATTATGGACAGGTCAATAGGTCATTTCATTATGATGCTATGTCATCATTTTGATTACGAGGTTGCATTTTAATGTGCTCCATATTTCATTATGAAGAGAAACCGAGCGGAGATATGGCGGGAAAAATAAAAAAAACAATATGGCGTCGCGACAACAACCCATAGATTGCTTCGAGGTGTTACTACAGAGAATAAAAGTCATGCTACTTGAAGTTGTTCAGAAATTGTCTTCTCAAGATTTAGATGAAGATAGTCTAGATGCTATGTGTTTCAGAGGAGAACAGCTTTACAGGCACTTGTCTCGTTTGGTCACTTTGGTGGACGTTGATTTTCTAGTCTAGCAGAGAAACTACCGAATTACTCCGGCTTATTGGGACTATTGTAACCGGCGATTTAACCAGTGTTTTGAGTTAGCAGCTGACGTTGGTTATCGCGAAAATCAACGTCCACCAAACGAGACCGAAGTGCCTGTAAAGCTGTTCTCCTCTGAAACACACAGCACCCAGACTATCTTCATCTAAATCTTATCTTGAGAAGAAAATTTCTGAACAACTTCAAGTAGCATGACTTTTATTCTCTAGTCTGTAGTAACACCTCGAAGCAATCTATGGGTTGTTAACGTTGTCAAGACGCCATATTGTTTTTTTATTTTCCCCGCCATATCTCCGCTCGGTTCGCAAAGCATCATTTCTCTTCATAATGAAATGCCGAGCACATCAAAATGATGACATAAACATCATAATGAAATGACCTGTCATGTCCATAATGGTATACACCTTATCCGAATGATAAGATGTCCCCATCATAATCGGAAATGACCTGTTCATAATGGTATACACCTTATCCGAATGATAAACTGCCCCGACTAAAATGATAAACGGGTCTTCATAATGTACAATCTAATTTTGACAAGCTTGATCTCACTGAACTATGTCTATATCTATAAAACCCAATAAAACTCTTTAAACGCTGCATTTTCTGTACATTTCCTGTACATTTTTACAGTAATGTTGTCTTGTTAATCACTACTTGTCATCTAATGTTCAGTATCTTTTAAAAACCGTTTATTTTAGTGATTTTAACTTCTTTTTTTTTTTGGTTAATTTTATTCTTAAAGGAGGAAATTAGCAATTTGCCGTGAGTCTACATCGCAAGCTTCGGTAGCAGAAGCGGTAAAGCGTGTGACTGCGAGATCTCACAGGCTGTGGGTTCGACTGTCTGCAGAACCAAGGAAGAAATCTTGACACAGAAAAGACAGAAGGATGGCAAAAGAAAGAAAGAAGATGTAATTGACAATGTTAATTTTAAATACTTTTACAAGCTGTTTAGGATGATAATAAATTTACAGTATTATTACACTTTTTTCATTTTGTTTGAGGTTTAAAGTTCCATATACTGGAGCTTCTCTCCTCAGCACTTATATACACTATAGCTGTGGTGTGCATTTAATTATAAATGCAACCCTGTGGCTATTCACTGAACAGATTTCAGTCTAATGGCCCCTTATTAAAGAGAGGTTCTCGTGCTAAATATTGTGGGATTCTTTCAACTAATTATAATATTCAAATGTGTTAATATTATAATGGCGTTATAATGGCGTTCGACCTTTACGACTTTAAACCTGATTATTTATCTGCAGTATTATCCGATTTTTTCATTTTGTTTGAGATTGATGTAGCTCTATATACTGGAGCTTTCCTCCTCAGCGCTTACTATAGCTACATGGTGTCAGTGCATTTAGTAGTTATTTGTTTTTAGTTATTAGTTATTATTTTAGTAGTTATTTGCATGGTTAAGTAGCGCTATGGTTATACTAAAAAACATCGTCCCAAAGACGCGGCTGTACGTTAACTCTATATGATCTAACACCGACTCTGCATAGGCGTTCAGAGACCGACTCTCATATGACCCTTTTGGATCTTTAATTTATCTATTTTATGGTGTTTTTTTCATTATTATAACTATTATTATTAGTTTTATAATTTTTTTTTAATTTTATTTATATATATATATGTGTGTGTGTGTGTGCGTGTGTGCGTGCGTGTATATGTGTGTGTATATATATATATTTTTTATTATTAACATTAATATTATTACTTTTTATTATTATTATTACTATTATTATTATTATCTTCATCATCATCATCATTACTTCAATTATTATTATGCTATATTATATTACTACTATTATATTCAAGTTATATTTATTTTAATGTAAATAATTATTTGATCCAAATAAACTCGATAAAAAAAAACTAAAAAAAAACTAAAAAAAGACGCTGAGCGCGCGCAGGCTTTTGCGGAAGACTTGGGTTCTAGGCTGGAACACTGGGCTTCCAAATATCCCTGGGGGGATACGAGGTTGGACAATGCACGGAAACGAGGCAAATGTAAATAAAAATAACCTTGGAAGCCTCCTCTCATGCATATCAACTTCCGACCGGTCAGACAACAGAGATTCCCTCAACTTCATCCAATACTGATCAGACCATATAGTTTGATCAGTAAACCCCACATCGTTTGGCTCAAGAAAGGATGTCTTCGCGCTTCAAGATTTTGTTATCGTTTGCAAAGAAAAGCGATGGATCCCCGGTGTATTTTAAATACGACGGAAGTCGTTTCAAAGAAGATAGAACATTGAAATTTCATGTGAATACAACTTATAATGTAATGTTACAATGTAGGCCAGCTGTCAATATAATGTAAGTGACACATTATATATGTTGAAGCCAAGGGTATTACTGTAGAATAAGTGTGTATGATGTGTTTTCAATATATAAACATAGCTTTTTGGTAAACATCAAAGAAACAAGTACCACTTCCCACCAAACTACACTGAGTGGTTGATTGCAGCTGCTGTGATTGCAGCTTCCAATGTCCTAGGACCAGTGGTGTAACGCTCAGTAGGGTGCGTCAAGAACTAAGGACCCCCGACCCAGTTGGGCCCCTGCTAAAAATGGAGTGGAAGATTATAATGAAAAATTACTGTTTAACAGTGACATCACTGTGATGAAATATATTTCATCATCATATTTAGTCAGAACTAATTTACAGGTCCCCGATAATCGATTCTCCTGCGAATCTGCGATTTATGGTGGAGAATCATTAATGTCCTGGGTGGGAGATTGACCTTCAGTTGATAAGAGCTGATTTACAATGCTAACTCAAGTAGGAAGGAATATGTAGGTGTCTAGGTATTCACGATTGTAAAACATTGTACATAGAAGTTATAGTCAAGCCTTCATAGGGGCCCAAGACATGTGTAAGGGCCCCATCTACCTCTGTTACACCACTGTCCTGGGTGGTTGTACATAACTGCTTACGTTCTGTTATAGGAGTGTTACTATTGGTAGTGTAAAGGTTGATGGTAGCTTTACTCAGAAAGACACCAATCTATCAAGTTATCAAGGAACATGGTCATCCGGTTTGATATCCAAAACTCCAGCAAAGCTCAGAGCCTTCCTGCCAGTCACGATTGAATTTGAACACGGGGCAACAATTGTAACAACTTTCCAGTGCAAGCTCTATCCATTGAAGGATAAAACTCACATTGTCTGGGGTACCAGCTTGAAGTGCATTGAACTAAACTGCACCAAATTGGAGGACCAACATATATATTCTGTTGACGACGTGACATTCACATAGAAAATGCCACAAAGTCCATTTATTTGAACCTTGTTAAAGGTCCCGTCAAGTCTGTTCTGCGCATGTCCAAGTTTCTGTTTACATTGTTTGTTTACATTGCATTATATAAACATTGAACATGAAGTATTGCAGATTTGTTTTCCACGCTTGAGCTTTTCTGCCTAAAAAGCGTGTTATACAAAGCTGTTCTGTTCCTAAATGTGGATAATATATCAAACTACCACTCACGCCTTCGCCACCTTTGACGAATACTCGCTTTTGAACTGTCGCAAATCTATTCTGTTAAAGTTTGTTGACATATGGATTCCCCCACGTTTGAAATATCACACATGCACAGAACAGACTTGACGGCACTTTTAATGGTCCCAATTTTTTAATTAATTGAAATTGTGTTTTGTAATTATTTTATAGACAAATACATGCAAAATTTTATAGATATTATATTATTGTAATTTTTTTATAATCTCATAGTACCAGTACTTTGACAATTAATGTAGTAACAATTTACACTTTTGTGTTACAACAATATATAATTATAGACCTGAAATAAATACATTTACTATTAAATATCATATATATATATATATTTCTGTATATTGACATGAAGCATACTGCATTCATTTTCAATTCTAGTTTTTCATTATGGGAAATAAATTAATAATGGAGTAGGCCCAGAAATATTTTTACAAAATACAATACTTTTAAACTTCATTGTTTAGAGTCTAGAAGTTTTATCACCCTCCTGACTAAGCTGATGGTATGGTACACGGTGCCGTTTCATCTGTAACAACATTTGGTTTAGCTCGCGTTTATAGCACAAGCGTACCATGACAGCCATGACAACCAACAACACCAACCCAGAGATGATTAGTTTGTCTACCATTGATAACCGAAGTGTGTCACCGGGTAAATGGTAGTCAGGAAGTATTGGTGTCGCATGTTTACTGATGTTACCAAACCAAATGTCAGACAAAACTTTTGTGACACCTTTGTTGTTTTGAAAATAGCCTCCGTACACCCACAATGACCTGCCAACCCTCCACAAACAAGCATAACTTCTGTGGCTGAGGATGGGTTTGTTTATGTTTACAGACACCCAGTTGTTGTCAGTAATGTTGAGAATCCAGTGATCAGAGTAGACATGTTGCGAGTTGCATTTTTTCCCACCAAGTAAGTGTAGATTCGAAGCAGAATCAATCCAGGTCATCGAATCTGTTCTACAACCGGGGTTATGATGAAAAACACGGGTGATGGTAGTGTTGGTGTGGGTTATTGTTAAAAGGACTGAGTCTGAGTTGTTAGAGTTCCCAAATGACCATTTATAGATATAAACTGTCTCCTTGAGGCTGGTAGTCCATATCAAATGCATGTTTGATTTTAAAACAGTTTTCAAAATGAGCTTTCTTACCATTTCTGTGCTTGGAATACTTGTTGATGTCCACTGATACATTTTGACATCAAAAGTCCACATTTGAAGTGAGGTGTAGTTGCTGCAAATAAGAGATACTGTCTTCAGATTGTTATTACATGAGAGCACAAAGCAATCATGAACGTTCTTTGGTAGCTCCTTTAAATGCCACAAATTTGAGGAAATATTATATGTCCATAGTTCGTGCAAAGATTTATTCTCACGAGTTCCAAATGAAAAGCCTAAGTCACCACAGGAGCAAGACAAGGGCCCGTCAATACGAGGCAGTGTTGAGGTGTTTCTGCTTGGAATGTGATGCCACCTGAATGTTTTTGGACTAAATTTCCACATGTCATTTAGCATTTGGGTTGTTTCTGTTTCGTTAGACTTTATAACATTTTTACCACCAAATAACCAGAGGTTGCTATTGCTGTCAACCCAAGTCAAGGCCGCAAATCGTGGGCTTGGTTTGAGGGGATCGTCGGTCTTGATTTTATGCCATGAGAATTCAGCCAAGGCTGGAAAAAATACAATAAAAAATATGATAAATGTTCGAAGATGACAAATGAACAAACTATAAATATAAACATGTGAGGCCAGCATCTCCAAAGATGTTAAGCAAATCTGTCAGAAGAAATGCTTAAAGTGCCTATACAGCCCTTTCCTTTTTTAGTTGTCTGTATAGAGGATCAAAAAATAGCTTACAAGTTATTTTACAGTTTTTGATTTGGACTTTTCGTTTAGAAGATATTTTGCATCCAAATTAAGAAAGGTTCAAGTAAATTCCAATTAAAAACCGAAAATGTATTTCTGCCAATTCTGGAGTCTGGAAACTAGGTTGTGACGTCATTTAAGAGAGGAGTCCAGGAGCTTCTACAGTTTTAAAGTGTTATTAAAAACCACTTCACGGACGTAAATATGAATATCGCATAGAGAACTTGCAGTGTGTTTAATACAGTGTTTACAAGTTCCCCAAGGCAAAACACATATTCATCTCTTAAATGACATCACAGTGTGGCTCATTCCAGGCCTTTCTACTTTGCGGCTTTTTGATATAAATAGCAATGTTTAAAGAGTGATATCTTCCAAAGGAAAAGTCCAAATCAAAAACTGTAAATCAACTTATCAGCTATTTTTTATCCTCTATAGAGATAACTAAAAAACGAAAGGGCTATATAGGCACTTTAGGGAACAATTTTCTTTTTATATTTAATCCCTCTGAAGTCATTGTTTTTGTCTGGCAAGAGCAGACAAAAACACTGGCTTCTCACCAAATTCACTTGTGTTTTTTCTTTACTTCACCTCCATTAGCATTCTTTTGCATGGCCTGTTTACTGATTGATGTTAAAAAAAAGTGAAATGACTTTCCTACTTCTACATCTCATCAATTATTTGTTATTGTTTTCTGTACCTGATTGGCTTATTTTTGTCACATGATTATTTTATATATAAAAGTTTCACTCATTTTTCATTTCACTTTACATCTCACTTTGTTCAAAACGTTATACCTCCTACACACTATTTTAGCTATACACCGACCTTTTAGAGTATTTGATTATTTTAGTAATAAGCCTGAGTGGGGGGAGGCCGGTGGCCGGGGGAATTTGGTCTGGTTTGACCCATATTTTGGGCTCCAGGGTGGGGATTTTTACCAAAATTTCTTCTTAAAAATCAAATCCCCCACATCTGCCCGGCCTCCCCCCACTCGGGCGTAACATTGATAGGTGCATAAATATTAACAAATTTATAATTTTCAACCAGTGCAGCAGCTGGCTTTCCTTTTGTGTATTGGAAAGACAAATGGAGATAGACAAATCATAGTCACATCAAGGCAGTTATATCCAGATTCAGAAGCTTTTCGGAACAAAAATGGAAACCCTATAAACCATAACCCAAAATTTGTGTCATGGATTACGCCGTTGTTACAGGTCCGACACACCCCGATATCACTATATAAGCATATATAAACGCAATTCGACAAGATAACCCTAAAGCACACAAATTCTTATCCCAATTCCCAAACCTTAAATATCCCTATTCCTAACCCTAAATACCCCCCATATTAGGGTTTCTAGAGTTTTTATGTGATTGACAGACAAGTACGTTCGTCCCTTTATTTACTAGTTTTTAATACCTGACTCTGTTTTTCCCAGTATAAAACTTGCAACAAAAAGAAAGAGATAAACAAATGCCATTCCCTTCGCTGATGATGAGCGGTGTTCTGTATGAAAATATACACAAAATGTAACTGATTGAACGCAGCACGATAATTGTTATTGAACGGCGCTCGTCGTCGGGTGGCGGGAAATACCGAGCACTGGCGGGAACACGCGAGATCGTCGTCTTGTTGTTTAAACCTTCAAATATGGCGTCAGGAAAAACACTAACAAAAGCGAAAAGTGGTTTACGGATGATTCCCACAGACGACAAAGACAGATCACCGTTCACAATCGAAGAACCACCGTGGCAGCCAGATGAAAAGGTAGCCACACTGCTTTCTGTGGCCCTACTGGCTACTTCAAATATGCACCGATTGTTCATCAGTTCAGCAAATGATGCGCCAAAATCTGATGGCTTTTTTAGGCTATAAATCTTATTTAAAATGATTATCGTTCTAGTATACTTCCTGCGTCAAATGTAGAGCTGACTTTGATTTTTGGAAAAGAAGGGTAAGTGAATCTGTGAATGGAAATTGTTGTATTATAAAAACCTACAAAAAACGCATTTACAAAGTATATACCAATGTAATACATATTTTGTTTAACCTTTTAAAACTTCAATAACAATTTATTTACACGAAGCAACTTTTAAACGTTTAGCTTTGGTCATCAAAGGCCGTATTGTGTTCAGTGAAGGTTGCTGATTGCTTGATTGCAATTACCTAGGCTGGGCTGGATCCAGGTTGAAATTGTTCCATGTAATCTGAGTTACGCTGGTGTACTAGTTGATTAAGAAATACCTAATAATGGTTTAGTTCAGTTTATTAGATTTATCACTCAAAAGGTGAATGGAGTGGGTTCCGCGAGCCTATGATTTAAGGTTTTTATCCAAGAAGACTCGGAAGTCTTCCCATTGGCTGGAATTATTGCAAAGGCAGCACTTTCTCCTCAATTATTTTAAGACCCTGAGTGGTGGTCCAACCCAGGATTTGAACCTGTGTTTCCCAGCTCATAGACATGTGTGGTAACCACTAGACCACAACAGCTGGTTTCTGTGTCTGGATACTGTAATCCCAATGCACACGTGGAAAGTTGCGAGACTGGAGAAAAGCGTAAAAAAACACGAGCCGCTATGCAAATGTTTTCAGCTTTTCGAAAGTTGTTTTTTAGCTTTTCGAAAGTCGTTTTTTAGCTTTTTGATAGTTGACCAATCAGAGTCTGTGTGGCATACTGTACATGTTATTAAATTTATAATCTCCAGTCCAAAATCCCTCTTGCAGATATGGGACTCGCAGTCCAAATCTTCTCGAGGATGTTGCATACTTCTATATATTTTTTTATTTCAGCATCATTGCAGAAGATGTGGCAATGTATTTTGTGGGTTATGCTGTGACCACAAGGTTTTACTACCAAGGTTGAATTTTGTTGATCCTGTACGTGTTTGTGAAGAATGTGCCATGGTGGCCAAAAAGGAGAATGAGTTCTTCGACAAGTATTTGAAAACATTAACTCAAGGTATATGTCCTGTATGAGTAACCAGTTTCTTTTTTGGCTACCAAAATTGCCAACCCTAATCTTTTTATTGAATTTTACAACAAGTCTGGGCCAATTAGCAGCATGATTTGCATCTTGTGATAACAACCATAGCAGCTGATCCTAGAGGTGTCAAATTAGCCTTATTAATGCAACTATTCAACCGAAAAAATCTCTTTGTCTCTGTTGCTAATAGATTTTCAATGTTGGATATACTATATTTTTTTCACAGCCACATGTAGACTATTCAGTTTATGACATTTCAGTCGTAACTGAAACATAGAAAGTAGGAACCAAAGACACATTTGAAATCCAAGCAAGTTTGACCGTGGCAGATATTACTGTCATGTATGGGCAGACTTATCCTACCTACGTTTTTGCAACAAGAAATAGGAAGCCCAGGTATTTATTTTGGCCTTACACACTGCTATATATAATTATCTGAATTAATTGTAGGAGCCGACTTTATTGTTGGAGAATCTTCTGAAGAGATTGTGCATTGTAAACTCAATTCAAGAAACCACAGGTAATAAACACAAAGTTAAGACAGAACAAGTACACAGAGTGTGCATGTGTACATAATGTGGACTTTTCCAGATTAAAATGTTTTTGAATTACAACTTTCAGGGAAATCTCAGTTGGCAAAAACCACAATCCCATTGACCTTACTAATTTGATAACAGTGAAAACTGTGACAGATAATCCTGAAACACAAGGTACATGAACTTTTTCCTTTGTTGGTATTTGACTTATTAAGATAGATATTCTATGTAGAAATGGTATCAGACACTCATATTGAGCATGAGTATACTCTCCGAAGCACCAACAAGTAAGTGACAAGGTATAACAGGTATAACACTTTACAACAATTAAGTTATGACACTTTACAACAAATTATAACTGAGAAATCTGTCAACTAGCTCTTTGGTAATCAGTACAGTACAGTACAGTACAGTACTGTTCATGCACAGTACAGTACTGTTCATGCACAGTACATGTACAGCAAAGGGGCTGTGGTACAAATGGTTACATGTACTTGTACAATACCTTTACTGGGAATCTTTGAATGACTATGACATTGGATGGCTACTAATGCCTATTAAACTGCACTGACAGTGGTTATGATTTTTCAAACTGTAGGATCATCTATGCCCATTGTAACTGGACTAACGTTTAAGTACAAAGATGAAAGTAAAAACTCAGTAGCATCAATAGATCTACATGCCCTGCCACCTCTTGAAGATGGCCGTAAAGCCTCCTTATCTTGGATTGTGGCCATGCAAAAGGTACAGTAATATCTAAATCCACATAAACTCACATAAACACCCATGCACAAGTACTCTCCTAGACTCTCACAATACCTTAAACTTCTAGTGTATTATCACGACTGGTAAAGACTCTAACCTCTTTCCATCCTAATACACCAAACCTCTATCTACCTACACAACACTTTACAAAATAATAGCTGTTTTCCTTTACAGTAACTCTCCTCCCATTTTTCCTACCCTTGTGTCCATATTGCCTAATATCCTACAGTGCACTTCTCTACCAACCCTTACACTACTCACACCTAACAGAAATCACGTTACCTCACACCTTCAAATTTAGGGTATGGTACTGAACTACATACCATACACCTACTGTACATCTTTCAATATAAATTATGTCCTACCTGTGTATGTAAAACAGTGCTCCAATAATCTGAATTAAATTCAATCTTTAATACCACCAACATACTGTTTTCCAGAGAATTGAATCGATTTTGTGTTGTTTACTTACAGGCTGTGAGAATCTTGTTTGAAGCTGGAAATTAAACACACAGAAAGCAAAAGTGAACTCTTCATACTGTATATAATGGATAGAAATGGATAGAAATGTGAATCGCAAATTTGTTCTTAAATATCAATAAATATATATATTTATCATTATGATAGTTAGGTAGCTGTCATTAATTCCATCCGGGAGGGGGCAGAAGGAAAACTGAAAATTCTTGTTAAAGTTTCGTGACCCAACCAAATTTCCCTGGATGGTTTCATGACCCAACTATACATTTTGTTTTAGTTTCGTGGCCCAGAGCGCTGGGAACTTAGGGTAGTCTGCCATATCGAGCAAGGAAAACAACCAACTTTGTTTTCAGCCAGGTTTTCGCATTCCTGAACTCTCGAACCAGTGAAATCCAAACTATATATATACATGTACATAATTTCTGGGGGCAAGGTGTTCTCAAAACAACTTTTCTTTGATAAGAAAAGCTGAATATACGTAAGTACTCTTACTTAAAGGTGCCGTCAAGTCCGTTCTGCGCATGTCCACGTTTCTGTTTACATCGTTTGTTTACATTGCATTATATAAACATACAGTAACATTGAACATGAAGTATTGCGGATTTGTTTTCCACGCTTGAGCTTTTCCGCCTAAAAAGCGTGTTATAAGAAGCTGTTCTGTTCCTAAATGTGGATAATATATCAAACTACCACTCGCGCCTTCGCCACCTTTGACGAATACTCGCTTTCGAACTGTCGCAAATCTATTCCGTTAAAGTTTGTTGACATATGTTGTCCCAGACGTTTGAAATATCACACACGCGCAGAACGGACTTGACGGAACATTTAAGTATTTTTCGACACATTGAAGTTCTCTTATTTCTCCTTAATTTCATATTATATCCAGTTCTTTTGAGAACTTAGCAGCTTTCATATTTATTCTTATGTACTCGACATTTTACATGTATTGCGACTTCACATGCATGATTATAAACAATAACTATGTACGGTTTTAATTGCACTGAGTAACAGTTTGTAATGATGGTGAAAAAGGAAATAAAATTATCTAAAATTAATAACCAAAGTGGTAATTATATATACTATGAAAGAGTTTCACTCTGACGAAGGATCTTCACTCTGACGAAGGATTTTCACTCTCTGACGAAGGACTTTCACTCTCTAACGAAGGACTTTCACTCTCTGACGAAGGACTTTCACTCTGACGAACTGGACTTTCACTCTCTGACGAACTGGACTTTCACTCTCTGACGAACTGGACTTTCACTCTCTGACGAACTGGACTTTCACTCTCTGACGAAGGACTTTCATTCTCTAACGAACTGGACTTTCACTCTCTGACGAAGGACTTTCACTCTCTGACGAAGGACTTTCACTCTCTAACGAATGACTTTCACTTTCTAACGAAGGACTTTCACTCTCTAACGAAGGACTCTGCACTCTCTGACGAAGGACTTTCACTCTCTAACGAAGGACTTTCACTCTCTAACGAAGGACTTTCACTCTCTGACGAAGGACTTTCACTCTCTAACGAAGGACTTTCACTTTCTAACGAAGGACTTTCACTCTGACGAAGGACTTTTCACTCTCTCTAACGAAGGACTTTCACTCTCTGACGAAGGACTTTTCACTCTCTCTAACGAAGGACTTTCACTCTCTGACGAGCTGGACTTTCACTCTCTGACGAACTGGACATTCACTCTCTGACGAACTGGACTTTCACTCTCTGACGAACTGGACTTTCACTCTGACGAACTGGACTTTCACTCTCTGACGAAGGACTTTCATTCTCTGACGAACTGGACTTTCACTCTCTAACGAAGGACTTTCACTCCCTAACGAAGGACTTTCACTCTCTAACGAAGGACTTTCACTCTCTGACGAAGGACTTTCACTTTCTAACGAAGGACTTTCACTCTCTAACGAAGGACTTTCACTTTCTAACGAAGGACTTTCACTCTGACGAAGGACTTTCACTATCTAACGAAGGACTTTCACTCTCTAACGAAGGACTTTCACTCTCTAACGAAGGACTTTCACTCTCTGACGAAGGACTTTCACTCTCTAACGAAGGACTTTCACTTTCTAACGAAGGACTTTCACTCTCTGACGAAGGACTTTCACTATCTAACGAAGGACTTTCGTTCTCTAACGAAGGACTTTCACTCCCTAACGAAGGACTTTCACTATCTAACGAAGGACTTTCGTTCTCTAACGAAGGACTTTCACTTTCTAACGAAGGACTTTCACTCTCTGACGAAGGACTTTCACTATCTAACGAAGGACTTTCGTTCTCTAACGAAGGACTTTCACTCTCTAACGAAGGACTTTCACTCTCTAACGAAGGACTTTCGTTCTCTAACGAAGGACTTTCACTCTCTGACGAAGGACTTTCACTCTCTAACGAAGGACTTTCACTCTCTGACGAAGGACTTTCACTCTGACGAACTGGACTTTCACTCTCTGACGAACTGGACTTTCACTCTCTGACGAACTGGACTTTCACTCTCTGACGAACTGGACTTTCACTCTCTGACGAAGGACTTTCACTCTCTGACGAAGGACTTTCACTCTGACGAAGGACTTTCACTCCCTAACGAAGGACTTTCACTCTCTAACGAAGGACTTTCGTTCTCTAACGAAGGACTTTCACTCTCTAACGAAGGACTTTCACTCTCTAACGAAGGACTTTCGTTCTCTAACGAAGGACTTTCACTCTCTAACGAAGGACTTTCACTCTCTAACGAAGGACTTTCACTCTCTAACGAAGGACTTTCACTCTCTAACGAAGGACTTTCACTCCCTAACGAAGGACTTTCACTCTCTAACGAAGGACCTTAACTCTCTCAAACGAAGGACCTTAACTCTCTCAAACGAAGGACTTTCACTCTCTAACGAAGGACTTTCACTCCCTAACGAAGGACTTTCACTCTCTGACGAAGGACTTTCACTCGCTAACGAAGGACTTTCACTCTCTAACGAAGGACTTTCACACTCTGACGAAGGACTCTCACCGAGAAGGTTAATCCCAGTTCACATGATGCAAACGTGAAGTGACCATAATTTTGAAGTGAACCCATGATAGGCAATCATGTAGTTGAATTGGGTATAAATTACAAGTAATATTTGGCATTTTACTCGATTGACAACATGTTCTAAATGCGTTATAGTCACTACATTATCGTAACGAATGAATTTATATATATTTTTATATAATATATATTGTTGTAGTGAAATACGGGAAAGTCGTTACATGCTAGATTCCTGTCCGAGGAGAAGAAACACTTTCTGGGGGTTTGAGTTTGAAAAATGTTTTTATTGAAACTAACGTTTCGTTGCTATAATGGCGCTAAAAATATCGTCAGAGTAAAGAGTAAAATGTTTTATTGACCTTATTTAAAGTGCCACTACGATCAAATTTTTACCTATCGATATTTTTACGTATTTATAAAGCAGAGCTGCTAAATATTACTCGGTCGAAACCGTTTTGCGATTTGACGATGGCAAGTATTATTTTTCTGACTCCGAATCTGGAGTTGTTCAGCGTAACGAAGTGACGTCAAATTCTCAACGCGAAGACTCCACATCGCTAATTCTTCAAGTGAATCAAAGTCGTTTATTCAAATTCTTCGTCTGAAAGGCTGAACATTTCATCTACTTCTCGAAGAAAACAAGAAAACAAGTAACCTCGACTGAAATTCAGGCGTTAGCTTTTGAAATTGCGGGCTCACTTGGAACACATTTTTAGTAATGGTGGCCTAAATAATAGTGATTTCAGAGCTCAAAATACTTACTTCAAAATACCAATTTTTAGTTTTTTTTTACATCGATGATCACTTTCGACCCTGAAATACTATTCTATGCTAAAGAAAATCTAAAGACGGGGGTGGATTTTCATCGTAGTGGCACTTTAACACAACAGGAAATGTGAGGGAAAAGATAGAAGGATTTTGGTTTCTTTCCAAAACAAAATAGCAACAGGATATCTAACACCGTTTCAGGGTAAACCCTGGGTAAACTGATACTGCTGATATATATACCTTATAATAGAGGGGGCAAGGGTATTTTAATCGTGACCCATGATTAGGTATTACTTATTTGTGCTTCGTGAATCCTCGTGATTTAAAGAAATACCATTCTGTGAATCGTGATTAAAATATGTATCCCGTGAGTCGCGAAGAGCTGAAAAGCTTGCTTGAAAACTGTGATTTGACCGATATTTTACCTTAAAGGACATTGGCAACACAAATTAAGTTTGTCTAGTATGAAAGAACTCGTAAAATGATAGAGTAACACCTTTTACAACTTTTCCGTATTTTACTTCGTTTTTGAAATATTTCAGTTTGTTTGATATGTAAATGAGATGGTCTCTGACGTCAGCTGTGGGGTGGAGAATTTTCACTCATTAAAATATTAGTTACATCTTCAAGCTTGTTCCACAAATTTACTTGAAAATGTGCGTATAACTCCCCATGATAATGAATGTTGTAAACTTAGCAATCACTGAGATATAATACATTTTTTAATGAGTGAAAATTCTCTACCCCACACCTGACGTCAGAGATATAAAAGGTGTTACTCTATCATTTTACGAGTTATTTCATATTAGACAAACTTAATTTTTGTTGCCAATGTCCTTTAAATTGTGGATTTCTATATTCTTCGATGCCAATAAAGTCGGCAATAGAGGTAATACTGAATTGAACTTCCTTGATCTTTCTTCGTACGTAACGCCTCGCTTGATTTCCCTGATGATTACCGTTGTTATATTATTTACCGTGGCATTAATTGTGGTGATCTTTTTAAACTAATATATAATTCTGATGTCTGGACTGATCATGGCATGTTTTTATTGTCTGTTTTCAATATAATAATCGTGAAGTTCGTGACCTTTCCTGTGTCTACATTAGAAAGAAGCCACTAAGGCTGGTCGTTTGGATCGTTACGGACTATACAGTCGTTGAGAAAACCCACTGAGAACACAAAAGACGCACTAGAAACACTGTTAAATTCAAGTTCCAGCGACTGCAATAACCTCAACGACCCGGGTCTATTCGAAACGACCCATAAACGACTTCTCTTCTCAACTGGAAACACGTCGAACGACCCGAATCTTTGCTTTTCGGGTTAACTCGTGCGAGGCGAAGGGAGTTTTGGATCGTTCAGGAAAGACTCCTGCAGCGACCGTAACGACGAAGTCGGAAACCATTTTGTCTTTACTGTCGTGTGGGACGTTTGGAACTTGACTCCTACGACCCACACGCGGAGTGCTGCGTAGGAGGTGTTTTGGACTGATATAGCAAAGTGGAAAGGTGGTGAACTGCCGAGATTTTTAAGAACGAAATACTGAAGTTTCGAGCGCGGAGCCATAACGGTGTCGTATATACGGTATAGGGACGGTTATATATACAACCATATTCATTGTACTGATTTCCTGCTTAACAGTTCGACTAAAATAAGGGTGAAGTATTATTACTAAAAGGATTTACCCTCCTTAAATAAAGGTATCTATACTATCTCGTCTATCTCGTCATGGTTTATCACGTCAATGATGAAGAGTATTTAAGTGTGGGAACTAATAGAGGGCATGACCTATGTCATACATGTTTACATATATATGTATACGTATAATATTGTATACATGAAAAGATTAAAAAATACAAAAGTTCCTACATGACCCCAAATATTACGATATTACTGGTATATATTCTATGTGAAATGAACCTTTAGTCAGTTGAATGATGTGCTACAAAGGATTGTTTTTTCCGAAATGCTAATTAGTGTGACGTCAACCAAGTCATATTACATTTTCTGGTATTTATTTCGTCTGCGCCTATTTGTTTAATTATCTCTTGCTTTGCCATAACATCAGACACTCGCGATTCCTGTGACAGCTTTGCCACAGTATTAAAGAAGCATGATTTATAGTGGCAGTGATTTATCAGAAATTTGTTTACCAAACATTAACTACATCGTCATAATGTGTGTATACTGTGTATGCAGTCAAAAGCCTTGCCAATTATATTCAGATATAAGTGATAGTTATTTGTAATTTAAGTCTGCTGTATTTAAATATAATTAAAAGAATTGAAAACAATGTGTACACACTAGAGTATGTCTGTTATAATTTATATAATCAATCCCAGGGTTCATTTTGGAAATTTTATAAAAAAATAGGCTTCCGATGGCTTTCGAGGCAGCACTTCCCTTGCGATAGTATTTTCTAGTATTAAATCGGAATCGGATACAATACTCTGCAGTGCTGGAGATATTTTACTAATTCAAACGTTGATGGCGTACTTGAACGTTATAGAGAGATTTTATCAACTTTCCCACTCAAATCCTCAACCAGTTTATCACACGGAAGATTTAGGAATTGACGTTACACGCTATATATGAGCATTTGATGTCTTTAAGTCGCTTAACCATATTGGACCAATGGACCGGAGACACACAACACCTTGTTTCAGCGGCTCGAATACAACAAGAATATGCATCATGTGTGTTACTTCCAAAAATTCGCACCAGGGTGCTATGATATACAATCAATTACACAAATGAAATTTGGGATGAAATTTCTCTTGTAAGATTTAAGAACAAAATAATCAATTTGTTTTTAAGGTTCTTTAGAACTAATTTTAAGTTTGATAACAAGTTTTGTTTTTCTATTTCATAGTTACTTATTTATTTTGATTCCTACCAAATTTTATTGTATTTTACTTAAACACAGGTCCTTCATTGATACCAGAATCTTAGTTTTCTGAAGAAGTTAACCTGTATAATTATAAAGAATCATTATTATTTGTAGTATTTTAAAAACATAAACCTGTTATATCGAAGAAAGGATCAAATGAAAGAAATATTCCACTGTTCAACTATTTGCAGAAATATTCTCACAACTCCAGGAATATTCTTATAACTGCAGAAATATATCCTTACATCTCCAGGAATATTCTTATAACTGCAGAAATATATTCTTACAACTCCAGGAGTATTCTTATAACTGCAGAAATATATTCTTACAACTAGTCCAGGAAGTGGTAACAAATCCAGCTTAGCCAATAATCCTTTGATGCTCATTTGTCAATCTGGCACGGAGGCGTAGTTTTTGTGCTAAAGTACACGGAAACCTTCGACAACTGATTCATTTCGGCATTTTAAAATATCAAAGACAGATATTCTGTGTCGCCTATAGTAAAACTATCATAGCGAGCTCCCCATAAGTGGTTCCGAACAATAGAATAAGAACAAAGATGCTCTATGTGGCTTATCCAGATCAGTACATGAGAAAAACCCAAACTGGAAATTAGAAAACGTTGATGACGTTCGAACCTGCACTGACGTTGGGGACAGCGGGATCTCCATAAAAAGTTTGGTAAAAAGGATGGCATTAGCTGGAGTCTTTTTCCTTTCAATTAGTAGCGGTGTTTAGATAATTGATATATAGTCGCCATTTTCAGGCTCATACAAAACCTTCGTTGAAAACTAATGTTTTCAAAACTAATTCTGGCTTCACGACTTTCCATGTGCCAAGTATAGCCTTAAAGTTAGAATATCGATCTCTGGTTTTGACCTTTAGTTGTTTACAAGTTTTACACTCCGAGATGTTTGCGTCAAAGACACGGTTATTTCCGCTATCAGTTTATTTGGGTCTTACTAGAACAATTTGAAATTCTAAGGTATATAGATTGCAATTTTTATCATTTTTGAAATTAGAATTGATCCGAGTTATTTTGTCTTTTTGTAATATGTAAATAAGATAGTGATGACGTCAATAACGACCAACAGCATTGGGGCAAGTCTTAAAATCGGACATATTTTCGAAATTAACCAGCAAAACCACTTGAAACTTTGCATGTGGTTACCGACCAACAAACGGAAGAACAACGTTCAAGTTTTATCGTTGCCATAGTAACAGAAAGTTTCCAAACCTCTAAGTTCCTGCACAAAAACCTTCGTTTTCTGGCATACTGTAGGGCCAAGGCTTTGCACCAACTTCAACTTCAGTTTCTAATTGGTTAAGTCAGTGTAAATGCAGTGCTCAACCAGTAGCAACCCGAAAATGTTTGGCACAGCTAAAGAGAAAACAAGTAATTTTGTTTTAGAAATTAAGAGGTCTGGAAACCAATCTGTTACTATGGCGACCATAAAACTTGGTCGGTATCCACATGCGAAGTTTCAAGTGATTTTATTTATTAATTTCGAA
Source organism: Chrysogorgia sp. JL179-B06 (assembly GCA_035772405.1). Lineage (NCBI taxonomy): Eukaryota > Metazoa > Cnidaria > Anthozoa > Scleralcyonacea > Chrysogorgiidae > Chrysogorgia > Chrysogorgia sp. JL179-B06. The sequence continues at coordinate 499,286 of JAYKKM010000517.1, read as the reverse complement.
GATATAGCCGATTTTAAGACATGCCTCAATGCTGTTGGTCGTAGTAATTTTGATTTTGTAATGACATGTAATTAGTTTATCTCAAAATTTGTAAGTGTAACACCATAATAGGACAAGTAAAAAAAATTAAAAACAGGTTTACCGTATAACGTTTCGAACGTGGGTTAATTAGTTTATAAGTAACTCAACTCTTTCTTGACGAGCTGAAAAACATCCAAAATTGAACAACCTCTTTGTAGTTTATTGATATCTCTGGAAACAACCATAAGTATAACTGTTGCGAAAACTACACATTTTCTCAAAGCCCAATAAACCGGCTTTTATACCAATGCTTTTAAAAATCCCGAACTCTTTCTCAGACAGAAATCGAACCCCGCCTTCCCGGTCCGTGGCGACCGCAACAACTTTTTTTAATTTGGGAATATTACGTCGCTTGTAATACGCTCGCGCATCGCGGCTGGAAAAGAGAATGGACGACATGTAGCAAGCCAGAAGACGTTTGACAATGTACAGATCACGCATCCACAGAGATTCAATCCATTTGCGCAATATGTATTATTATTTATGAATTAATAAAGAGTCGGTTCTTTGAGTGGTCGCCTACGAGAGCTCTTAAAAACAAGGAAAAAGACCGAGTGGGCGACTTGTTTTCCTTGTAGGGAATTTCCGGTTGTTCGCGCCAAAAATGTCGCCAATTTTGACGTAATCACTTTTTGGGCGGATTCTTCTGCACTTTTCTGGTGCTTTCTTGATACAATTATATCCTGCGATATCTATTCCATACTGAATTGCTTTCTCCGACACCAGTTTCTCAGTCCCGCCAGTAAAAAAAGGGGCTGAGGACTTTTAGAAAGTCTAACCTCTTCTGTGATAGGCAATAACTGCAGTATTTAATACTAGGATCGAGTTCTCTAGAAGTGAAATGCTGCCTCGGGCAGTGTTCAGGATCAGGCATTCCAGCAGAATGCTAGAAATTTTCTATCAGAGGATCAAATAAATAGAATGCAGAATCTAAACCACAATCTAAATCCAGGTGATCATATAGCCTTATAATATTAATATTGCGCGTTTATAATGTCAAAATTGAACGCCGTACATCTAATTCGAACAAGCCTCGCGAAGTTATAAATTTTTCATTCAAGCGACACTTTTGCCAAATTGAACTTCACGCGTTTGTAATATTTGCTGAATTGAACGACTTATCTGGCGGTATTACTATTATATTAATAACGATTTATATATACTACCAAGCTTTAGGCTAAACGGTAAAAGCTCTCGTAAGCGACCAACAACTCGGGTCGTTGGAATTGGAACAGTGTTTCCACTCTGTCTTTTGGACTTTCTCAACGATCGTAAGACGGCGTAGCGCGGGGTCTCAGATGAAACACAGATAGATAGATAACTTTATTTAAACACGCTTACAACGGCAACAAAAGCTGGTTTCCACGAAGGGCGTGTACAACAATAAAGACAAATAAAACAGTATAAAGTAACAACAGTAAAGAATGGTTCGAGTAGCTACTCGGACCATTCTTTATTGTTAGCTAACAATGTCAATATAAGGTAATAAATAATACATAAATATAGCGATAATCTTTATTATTATTATTACCTTATTATTACCTTTTCTTTACATAAACGTTACTTAATGACATGAGTAGCGATTTTGCGTTCAAAGTATAGCAGAGATTTGCTCTCCCAGCTAATTGCTTTAGGCAAAGAGTTCAATATAAATGCCCCATCAAACATGAAACTCTTTTTCGTGCTATTTGTACGTTGTGGCAAACAAACGGCAGATGAGATGTCTCGATTCGAAGATTATAATTTGACATCTCTTTCTTTATTGTTCAAAGGTACGTGTGCACGTCATCCTTAATGTCGTTATCGTCCTAGTGTTCACGCCAAACTTTCTAATTAGACATTCCTTAGAAGTTCCTCACAGGACAGCGCTCTGTGACGCAGAGCACACAATGCGATACGGTAGGGTAGGGCATGTCCGCGTTGACAAGTGCACAGATCAACCGGCGGGGAGAGAATCGCACAACATTAGATTAAACTCCTGTTTCACACTCAATGCGCGGTGATATTGCTCGAATAATTTTCACTAAATAGGCAATACAACTTAACGAAACTGGGTCTGCGTCGCAGGCTAGCATTGATTTAGTGACATGCAACAATACTATCAAAATCTTTGAAAGATTTTGATAGTATTGTTGCATGTCACTAAATCAATGCTAGCCTGCGACGCAGACCCCTAATTCGACTTGGCTGCCAAGCCAACGAGGATTGACAACATGCTGGCACACGTTTACGTCAAACAATCAACGCCGTGTTTAAGGGATTTCCTATTGTTGATTGGATTTCAATTTCGAGAAGCTGTATAAATACGCCAGAACGTGAGCAGCTCGGAAGACTATTGTCATCGTCGAAAGTAGCTCGTCTCGCTCAAAAAGATTCAAAGAAAACGAGTTGTCCGGAAAAGAACAGAGCATGATGAAGGTGAGTAGAAGGGATGTATCGGTTGGTTTTTGGATAACATTCCCACGTCGGATCTGCGCACTGCGAAAGACGCGCTTTCTGTAACGCAACGATGTCAAACATGAAACGTTTGGCAATGTAACACATTTCATGTTGCGCATTTGCATATCCGATGTTGAAAATCCCAATATCGCGTTCGTCATTCAGTGCGCGCTAACAGAACAATTTTTTAACCACAATGATTTTCAATTACCTAGACATCTCCGCGCGCAACAGACTAAAACGAGAAACTAAGCAAGCTGGCGCGTTGAGGTTGATGTGTCTGTTGATAAATCTATTTTATATGCGTCGTGTTCCTGGCCGGCCTAAATTAGGCGGATTTTCCATTCAGTGCTTTCTATTGCGCGATTTATTCGATCGTTTTCTTTTGAATTATGAGCTATCGACATGATCCGTTCCAGTCGAGAGCTCAGTCAGCTCACAATTCAAAAGAATGCGATCGAATAATGTCGATCGCGCGCGATAAAAAGCACTGAATGGAAATGAATGGAAATCCGCCTTAAAGCTAAAAACGTCTATCTTGTTCACATATATAGCTCCTCTATTTATACAGCTCCTGGTCCTAGTTGAATTATGCTTTCTAAATCTTTCTGGGATCAAGAGAAATCGAACTGTACTTTCTAAGTGCATGGTTCCGGCCCTATTTATAGTGAAGTTCATACCAGCACTACGATGTCATGGATGCGTAAATCAGAAAACGCAAAATAACCGGATGAAACCATTCATGTCTCACGACCACGATGGTCAGACCCAGCCTGTATGTACTAAAACAGCCCTTAATTGTTTATAAATTGTTTTACCATATGTAATCGATCTCCGTGCCTTCCGAACGTCGGCGAACAAGTGTTGATTTAACAATCATCATTCCCTATACAATCTGTTCCCATCCTTCTCAAATATCAACAACAGCGCGTCTAATACAATCCATAAGCTTGAGCTATGAACTATAAGTACGGAAAAGTACAGTGGACAATACAAATAGTTATATTTGTATGTATTTGTATATATTCTAAAAACATATCACCAGTATATTAAAAATACAAACTAAACTAAGGTGTATTAACGACAAGAGCGAATGGTGTAATTGTTTTATAATATAAATGATATTTTTCGTGTTGTTTTATCAATCAATTGCCGGATTTCTTGCTCCTGAACATTCTGCTATAATTTTGTAGTTCATTAGGCTGATACCAATCATATTGTAGTCTATATAGTATACTATAGACTATACCATATATGCTATTTTTCTCTTGGTATTTGACAACGATGTGCAGTCAAGATCTTAGCACGGCAGCACTAAAATACACTCAAAATTTATTTTAAAAGAAGAATTGGTTGTTGGATAGACCAAAGCCGACTGTCAAATTATCTTTTATGGGCGAGGGGAATTTTCGCATAACGACTCATATAAAAGGCCCTAAGACGGAGATGTTGTTGGAACTAGTTTCTACTGTCCGTCTTCGAGAGTTGTGCGCGGTCCCATTACCAACGACTAAAAAAAGTGTCGTTCCACACTTATCAATACATATATCAATCGAACCAGTACGTCATTGTAACCTTCGCTCTCCATCTGAGTCTCGGTGGCTCAATGGTTGTTGCGTCTCACCGGCAATCAGGTCACAGGTTCGATTCCTGTTTGGGACTCAGAATCATTTTTCTGAGGATACGAGCTTGACGATCGTCCATGTATCGTCTGTCTACTCCAAGATCTCCCACATTCACTACCGCAGTGTATATATTAACACTCGGATTGACGTCTGAAAATGGCGACAAAATACAATTATCTAAATTACACCGCTACAATTGAAAGGAAATGGACTTTTTTTAGTTAAGCTCCCGACACGCCCATTTTCTCTTAGCCTCCATGACCGCAAGGCTGTTTGCGCTGTTCGAGTTAAGCCCTCACCCAAGGAAAGAAGGGGCTTAACTCGAAGACAATCAACGATTTAGACGCCAGAGTTAAGCCCCGACGGACGCGACGCATGGAAGACCAAGTGGCAAGTGACGAGGTTCAAATAAAAAAAATCAGGTTCTGACTGGACGGATTGTAGATGAATAAGAAAGCCTCTATTCTGAGAATACTCGGCGATTTCCGGAATATTTACCCACGTCAAGTTGGTAACGAATCACTTCAAAACACAAACGCGCAACTAACAGCTGATTAAATTTTAATTCAGGATTAGCGTTAATCGCGTTTTGAACAACCCGCCCCAGTGGTATACCGTCCAACAGACAACAGCACAAAGTTAAAAAATAAACTAAGCCAAAATCGTGTGAAGGATATCAAGGCTCTTCGTCAGAGAGTGAAACTTCCGTGTCACTTTTCGTTTCAATTCACTCTCTGACGAAGGACCTCCGTTAGCAAGTTAGACCTACCCAAGGACGTGGGGGTGGGAGCCCTGTGGAGAATGAAGGAAGTCGTGGCTATATGTTTGCCGCAAAGCCGATTGTGGCTGGGAAGTCTGCGGGGTGCCACAGGAAAATTTTCGATTTTGAAAGGCCCAGAAGTGCTTTTACAGCAATTTCTAACATGATTTTTTGCGAAATTAGACCACCAGACGATGGCTAGAAATTTCATTTTTAGCTTTTAATAATTGGTTATATTTTATCCAGCCTTCATTATTTATTCTGACAGTAAAACACAAAACACAATTGTTTGCTTGTTTTAAAAAAGGCGTAGGTTTATTAAAAAGAAAACTGAACACGGAAACATAAGACTAATGTAAACAGTTTGAATTTTTCCGTAGCACAAGCACTTTGCTTTGTGATGAATTTATGAAAAACAAGCAATCTGTAAACAATGTACTGTCTCATGTACTGTCTGTAAAATATTTAGTTGAATTTTTGGTTTTAGTTCAACGAGCAAAGGGGGGAGCCACGGCTCCCCCCCTGGCTACGTCCCTGGACCTACTACAAACTAATTCTTGAAAATCGAAGAACGCTTACAATAATTTAAAAATTCATAGAAATATCGTTATCTGCCCACCTTAAGAACTGTCCTGCTTAACTACGATTTCAGGGCCCTCGCTACATCATATATGATCATGATGATCCTCGCTCATGGAAGACAATGTGTTTAAACTGCAGCACTCTACGCAGCCTCGTTGGAAATATTACTTGCTGCTTTTAATATTTTTTTTCAGTTTATTTATTTTAATATGTTGTTGTTATTTTATAGTAGATAGCTTTGGGCTCGCTGTAGTTGGCTTAATGCTGTTGCGGTTACCATGCCATTGTTCTATGAAGTTATTGTAAATTGTGGTGAAGCTAATAAAATAAAATAAAATACTAAAACATTGTGTACACCTCTCTACTCCTGTCTGAAGAAAGTAGTATACACGGCTCACTCTCAAGCTAGAGGAGAATGCAGAAACTTCGCCAAAACGTCAATCTGAAATTGCCATAAAATTCAGTAACACAACAGTAGAGAAAATAAACTTGCATAGCCGTCAATTCGTAATCTTTGATAAACTATTATAATTTTGTGCTGTAGTAGGAGTGTATAGTTAATTTAAAAATCTTGAAAACTGATTAAAAACTGGCTTGTCTTTTAGGGTTTCCTATAAATTCCTTTCGTGTTTTTAACTGCATAATCAGTTCAAAAAATATTAATATCGCTCATTATTGAAAATTAATTTTCCTTAAAATTCCTCGCCGAAATCGGATGCGATTCGAGAGCTTCAAAGAATTTTCTGCGGGTGTTTTCAAAATTTTCAGGGGGTGTATGCACATGGTTAACAATTATAGTCACCACACGCCACTGACCATTGAGCCACTGATCTCCAAGGAAAGACTGGATCATGAAGCCGGGAATATTTCGTGGCGGCCATCTTGAATGGACTACGCTATATAGTTTTACTATAGGCGACAGAGACTATCTATCTCAGTGTAGTCTGATCTTTTAAGATGCTAAAATGAATTAGTTGTCGAAGGTTTTCCCGTAATTTAGAATACAAACTACGGATCATTACAATAATAATGAAGACGGGATTTGCGCATGGCGGCTATATTGGAGTGACCACCGTGGTCACTACACGGACCTTTTCAAGTGTTTGATACGTATATCTACACTGCCTAACACAACACATTTCAAGTATAAATTTATGATCACTGTTGATTCTGTTTCTGTTCTAGGTTTTTGCAATCGCTTTCACATTGCTGCTGCTAATCTACGAATCAAGCATCTGTCATGCCGCACCTGGAGGTGTAAGTACTAAAAGGCGTTATTAGTGCAGATTAGTTAGAGATCCATTAGCGACTGTGTGTTTTTTCACCTTTAGATTAAGTGACGCCCTATAGCGATGTGATTTCTGTTGTCTCTTTAACAGGCTTACGACTATCTGATGCAGTACGGATACGCCAGCTCAATGTCGCAACTAGTTTCCGGAGCTACATCAGCGAAGACGGCCCTGAGGAACTTTCAAAGGTATGCTAAAATACCAGTCACCGGCATGATGGACGCCGCTACAAAAGCCAAGCTTACTGGTCCGAGGTGTGGTTCCAAAGATCGAGAGCCCACGAACGTCGCGCGTGGGATTCCCGTTTCATTTAATGATATGCGCAGAAGAAAACGTTACGTTCAACAAGGGACGACGTGGAAGAAAACGGTATGGTTAAGATGGAGTGACGCGCGTAGTTATTAAGAGCTCTGCAGTGTCTGTAATTTCATTTGCCACCATGCGATTGATTGATGGCATTGTCAGACAATTCTCCATATCCTATGATGTTGAAATATTGGCTCAACCAAAGCTAAGTGATCTTTGGTGAGCGAATATTTCACTCAGATGGCACTCAGCAAGTTGTCAACAGGCTGGTAAAAATCACTGGTAAAAGCAGTGGCGTAAGAGAGGTAGACGGGGCCCTTACACATGAAGGCACGATTATAACTTCTATATTATCACTATACAGTACAATGTTAAACAATCGTGAATACCTAGACACCTATATATTCCTTCCTCCTCGAGTTAACGTTGGCAAATCGGTAAATCAGCTCTTTCTGATCAACTGAAGCTCAATCTCCCACCACTATGAACCAGCGCCGTTAATCGTGTTCTCAGATTCGCAGGAGGCCGGAATCGATTTATCGGGAGCCCCGTAAATTAGAGGCCGGAATCGATTTATCGGGGGTCCCATAAATTAGTTCTGGCTAGATATGAGGATGAAATATATGTCAGTAATGTCGCTGTTAAGCCGTAATTTTTCATTATAATCTTCCACTCCATTTTTGGCAGGGGTCCCACTGGGTAGGGGGCCCCACTGGGTCGGGGGCCCCACTGGATCGGGGGCTCTTACTGGTTAGGTCGAGAACTAAGGGCCCCCGACCCTACCTAATGCATATGTACTTCTAGTACGTATTCCATATAAGGAAGTGGCCGACGAGCAAATAGAAGGCATTGACGAGCAAATACATGGCACTCGTACCAGCCCACTGTGGGATTGTTAACACGTTATGATATGTTCGATTATCCGCTCTTTTTAAGAAAACTACATTCGCTAGCCTGATAAGCTGTACGCATATTGTAATATAACAGATAATTTATCTTTGTTTTAATATATATTGTAGCTTTGGGAGTTAATTATTTCTCAAGAAAACGTTCGTCGAAGACAGCCGAAAGTTCGTGTTTTTGTTTACAAGATGGTATCCGTATTGCGAAAATTATATGTTTGCGCATGTTCGATTATCCGCGCTTTTAAAGAGAACTAAGTTAGCTGCCGGGATAAAGCTGTACGTATGTTGTAAATAGATCATTTAACTTTCCTTTGATATATTCTATAGCTTTGGGGGTGGTTTATTTCTCAAGAAAACGTTTGCCAAAGCCCGGGCAAAGGTTTACAATCCAATTAACTAGATGTTTCAACGTGACGTGTCAGCTATTTGCTCGTTAATTCACTCTATTTGCTCGTCAATGCCTTCTATTTGCGCCTCCTTATAAGGAATACGTTGTTCGGAAACAATTCTGAACGACATCGTTCGTTCAACAATATTACAGTATCGGCCATCAATACTCGTGTAACATCTTGTGCGATTTTTAGCTGTGTACAGTATGAAAACCAAACAACCAATTACTTTCATTGTTTTTTTACCGATGCAGGCACTGACATACAGCGTGCACGGAAATCTAAGACCATCCAGAAAAATTTCCAGCTACGAAGTGAGAAGAACATTGGACGAAGCTTTTCGAATGTGGCAAGCAGTGAGTCCGTTGAAGTTTAGAAATGTCGGAGTCAACAACGCCAAGGCTGATATCATCATTAAGTTTGGCTCGGGTAGTCATGGCGACCCCTTTCCGTTTGACGGCCAGAGTGGCACTCTTGCACACGGTTTTTATCCCCATGATAACAGTGGTAAGTGTTTGTACATGTCGAATGATATAGGTTACTTTCTCACTATACCTTTCGTGCAAAAGTTTCTAAAACGTTGGTCGAAATTGTGTATAGAAACATACCGGTGTTTCGAGAGAAGCCTGTCCGTCAGTGATCGAGACTCAGGGCCGGATTAAGGTTGCGCGCACCCTTGCCATGCACCGTTGAGACCACGCCAGCGCAAGTGAAAATTGGACTTTGCTAAGAAAGATATATAGGATTAAATTATCTTCCATTTTTCTTCGCTGCCTTGCGTAAAAAGTCCATGCTCACTTGACCCTGCGCTTTCTAGAAAGAACGCGTGAAAATAAAATTGCGCAACAAGAAGGCGCGGGGGCCCCAGAAAGTGCGGGGCCCCCGGCATATGCTGCTCCCGCCATAAGGTTAATCCGGTCCTGGCGAGACTTTTTTTCAGTACTCTTATTCAGTACTCTTACCAGTTTTATATATATAGATTCAGATGGAGAGAGAGGGTTACAAAATACATTTGCTTTCAAAATACATTCTGATTCATTGCGTAATTCACTCCGCGATTATTGTGAACCGAGCGCTGGATCTGCTGTTCATGAACGATCTGGGGACTGTATCTTTTACACTGTGTGACTTTATTTGTCTACAATATTTACACAATTATTTTACACACATAAGACACGTCTGCCATACTATATTGTTACTATATTAAACTTGTCTCGCAATGGCTTAATCTGCTACGTTGTAGTTGCATGAAAGGGGGTGTTACACTAAGCAACGTTTCATGCAACTTGTCTCTCAACAGCTTAATCTGCTACGTTGCAGTTGCATGAAAAGGCAACGTTTCATGCAACTTGTCTCTCAATGGCTTAATCTGCTACGTTGTAGTTGCATGAAAGGGGGTGTTACACCAGGCAACGTTTAGTGCAACTTGTCTCTCAACAGCTTAATCTGCTACGCTGTAGTTGCAAGAAAGGGGGTGTTACACTAGGCAACGTTACGTGCAACTTGACTTGCAAAGTTTCGCCATCTTTGTGTTTATGACAAGGTACGCATGCGCATCCAGTCGCCAAAGAGGAAAATTGCGAGACAAGTTGCAGATGGGGGTGTCGCATTGTGCAATGCTGAAAATAGTTGCTGCACTCATTGCAGAAAGTAGAACTCGATTCTACTTTCTCCAATGATTGCAGCAACTTGTGTCGCAACAATTTTCGTCGTTACAAGGTATGTTACACTCGGCATTGCGAGACAAGTTGCACGAAAAATTGCCGCCTTTACGCTAATATCCCTTTCTCATGTGCAGCTGCCAACTGTTATAACCATGAAAATTTATGTCTTCAGGATTGTCAGGAGACGTTCATTTTGACGACGATGAAATATGGACGCTTAATGGCGAAATCGGCACGACGGATTTTCTTTGGACTTCGTTACACGAAATAGGCCACGCCCTTGGCCTCGGGCATTCGGAAGAGAAGGACGCCATCATGTGGCCATGGTATGAAGGCTACAAGTCGAAGTTTCAACTGAGGAAAGACGATATTGACGGAATTCAGAGCATTTACGGTAATGTTCGAATGTCATTTGTTTTGAAAAGAAAAAACAAAACAAAATTGACACACGAGCTACTTTTCTGTTTTCATGTGACGTCATGCCACCTTAATTAAGGTGGCTCGATAGTCTAAATCACGAGTAATATAATGTTTGCGGGTATTTCTTTTGTTCTCACAGGGCATTAACAACTAATATACCTCATTATATCCATTTTTGCTAATCTTACCTCCGTTGACGGCAAACCAGGTCTGATTAGAACTAATCATACCCCGGTTTGATGCCAACGGAGGTACGATTACGAAAGAACAAAAAAATACCCGCAAACATTATATTACAAAGGAATAGCATAAAAAGAGGTGCATTAACCATCAAACGTCGCGCTCGATTCGGGTCACCCTCATCGAGCGGGACGTTTAATAGCTAATGCACCTCTTTTTATGCTATTACTTATAAAAATTGTATTTCCCCCCATTGAAACGTTTTGTAATGCAGATCGGAGCTTTATTCTGGTTCATTGCATGGCTCTAGCGGTGGTCTTGATCATTGAAACGTTTCACACTGGTAGCATTTGCATATCTAGAGAAATTGTGTTTATGATAAGTGGCAGATTTTATGCAAATTAGTTTTCTGGATTTATTGGAAACACGATTTCTCCTCTCAGGTAAACTTTGAGGGTATAAAACTTTTCAGAGACCACCACTAGAGCTATATGCAATGAACCACGAAGCACATGCAGATCTGCATTACAAACAATTTTATGCGGAAAACGTTTACGATACGGTCATGATTTTCCTTTGTGTTTACATGAATCCGGATTGAGTTTCATTGTGGATTGAACTCATACCGGTTCTGTTAAAATCCCTTTAGGTGTTTACATGAAGTCGGAATGAGATGTAGCTCAATCCGGATTGAGTTCATTCCGGACTGAGTTTCATTGAAATTTAATTCCGGTGTCATGTAAAGGCGGTGCGAGATTTTATTCCGGAATGAAAAATACGACCTGGAGGACTGAAACGAACAACACAAGCGTGCTTTTAACATTTATAGACAACAATTTGCAGCTAGAGACAGGAATTGCGCCGACGTCATATTGTTCAATATAAATAGCTCTTTGTTGACGACGTTATAAATTAAAAGTGAATTAAATGCCTGTTTACTTGCGACCGCATCGATTATCGTTGCTAGCAATGCTTTTCCCCTTTTCTTTATGTTTATTCTTCGCCAAATTATCAGTTTAAGGCACATGTTGAAATGTACAAGCGCAGAAATCGTTGAAAGAAACATACCCGCCATAATGTTATTGATCGCCATCTTGAAATTTCAGATTTCGCGCGATTTTCGATCCTGGGATAGAATTCCAATGTAAACGCGGTTTGAATTCACGTTCAATCCGGAATGAAACTGAAAACAGCCCCACAGTACCAAACTACTGCGACAAGCTAACATCCTCCTTTAACATTATCTTAATCCATCCTTGGTCATATAGACGACGAACCGCCAGTCATCCCAGTGGTCACTAGACGGAAACCACCGCAAAGAAAGTCAACCATTTGCAATTACGACAACTTTGACGCCGTCATGTACGACAAAAGATCTCGCAACACCTACTTCTTCAAGAACGACAAGGTGTGGACAATGAACAAACAAAAAATAGCTGGAAATGATCAGAGAATATCGTCGAAATGGCGAGGTTTGCAGGGAAATATCGATGCTGCATATAGAAGACCAGATGGCTATACGATTTTCTTCAAAGGAAATAAGTACGTATAGATAATAATAATAATAATAATAATAATAATAATAATGGAAACTTTATTCATTTATGATTAACGTATACTACAATGATAAACCTCTCTTTTACAGGTAGTTTACCAATGTCTACTTGAATTAACACTATATGGTATAAAAATATTAGTATGACATTAAAGTCGGGTCATCCCATTCTTTGTTACGTTTACAAAATATAATAATAATAATAATGACATAAGAAAAACTAATTAATATCTGTGACAAGCCATAACATTTTTAAGATAAAAAATAGGCGAAATATCATATAGGGAGTGACTGCAAACTAGATATGTTACCGCTCTGCTATGACAGAGAAATTCGAGACTTGGTCTTTTTTTACAAGGCACTCTATGGTCACATAGACTTGAACATATGCAACTATATGTTAGTTTTATTAATCACGACCGTACACGACTTACTTTAAATCCTAGTCTTATACTTAAAGTTCCGTTTGTAGTGTTGAGTGCATGCAATACCCTGTTCCCATTAGTGTAACTAGAGGGTGTATGTAGGAATGACACACGCTCTTTTTACTCAAGTCTAATGAGTTGATGTGAGACACAACACCGTTATGTAAAACAAGTACATTCAAGGGCTCATATACTTCAACCGGACTGTTCATTTAGTTTAGTTTATTAGATTTCTCACTCTTTGGTGAACGGAATACCCCAACAGGCTAGAAGCCCAATTGATAGGGGTTCCGAGGGCCTACGATTTAAGGTCGTTATCCGAGAAGACCCGAAAGTCTTACCATTTGCTGACATTATTGCAAAGGCAGCACTTTCTCCTCGATTATTTTTAAGACCCTGGAGGTCCGACCCAGGATATGAGCCTGTGTCTCCCAGTTCATAGACATGTGTGGTAACCACTAGACCACAACAGCTGGTCAATGTGTCAAGTAACTCAGTGTGCAAAACAACTGCACCTACTAGCTTCCTGACATTATCTAGTTTTAAGAACTTTCTTCGTCGCACTTATTCGTCTTATTTCAGTTTTTGATGTGACTGCCCTGGCCATATAATATATAATCTCAAATTTATATGTATACTACTTATATAGATACTGGAAGTACTACAACTTTCGCAAGATCGAAGGTCCAAAATTCCTCTCGAGTTACATAAAGAATATTCGAACACATCACCGAAACCCGAAAAAGAGAGTGGACAGAATTGACGCGGCCATGATCTGGGATGGCAATGGTAAAACGTATTTCTTTCGAAACAAATACTATTGGCGTTATAACGAGATACGTGGTGAACTGGATGCTGGATACCCAAAGCCTGTTTCATCTTGGAAGAACGTTATGATGCCTGTCCAAGGAGCAATGAGTTGGAAAAAGAGTAAAACAATGTTTCTTCATCGCGATGAAATATATCGCTTTGATAACACAGTGTTTAAACTGAAGATCAAGAAAATCAAGAAAAAGAACAAGATCAGTTACTTCATTAAAAACTGCCGTAGTCGATATACGGGTTAAAATGTCAGTGGTGAAAAGTGCTGTGTTATACGCTTTTTATACGCGTAGTGGTTCTATCGATAAATTGGTTCCATCTCATGTAGTGCATGGTATCAATTTATTGGTTGAAATTTGGTTTTATACGCTATCGATATAGTGGTCGAAATCTATTGGAATGTGTTGTATTATATATATATTAATCCCCAGTTTACAAAATTCTAATACGGATGAAATGCTCAATAATTATGTATATATATATTGATTTTTTGCAAATCTTAAAATAAATTGCTAAATCCAAAAGTCATCAGTGTTTGATCAAGTAAAGTATAGCATAGTATATAGTATATAACAGTGTATAGTATGGTGTATATAGTCATGCACATGCAGTATAGTGTACATAGTATGGTGTACATAATAGTATATATATATATGTATAGTGTACATAGTATAGTGTATATAGTAACATAATATAATATAGTGTATATAGTTTGTATGGGATGGTATGGTATGGTATGGTCCAATCGGGGGAAAGATGGATTGCTCAATTTTATTCAGAGCTCTTCCATTGTCACAAAATGAAAGCATTCTCTGTAAATATTTCTGTTCTAGATATGAACTTTTGTCAAAATATTTTGGAATAAGGTCTATTTCTTAATATGTTCTTTGGTAGGATCCCGTGAAAATAACTTCGGTGAGCGGAGCTTCCTCATTAAATATTATTGCTGGTTAATTTGTGCCGCTGTGATCAAATTTTTGGTATCCCGAATTTTTACATATTTGTAAAGAGCATGGTGTTCTTACTTAACTTGCCAAATTTCAAGCAATTGCGAGCATGGGAAATCGCCTGTTTTTATACGAGATTATACGGCCGCCATTACTTGAACATGTTCCGGACGTTTAGGTTGAGATAGAGGAAGTGACGTTAAATGAGATTAGAGGAAGTGACGTCATTAGAGGAAGTGACGTGTTGAATCTTCGACGTCACAATCACATACTCTGCTGTGGAATCGGCTCGTCGGGAACAAGTTTTGAGCAATGGCGGACAAAATTTGGGCGACTTTGGAGGTTAAATTCCTTGTGTTAGAATGTTTGTTGCTCATATTTTTGGGCAAATGCGAACATTTATCCTAAAATGATGTTCTGTAACAAAAAATGCCTGAAACGTAATGTGATATTTCGTCGCAAGGGCACTTTAAGTTTTTCATCACATATCCAAATTTATGCCATTACTGATATCCATTACTGATATACGATTACTTGTGACTAGTTACTTGTAACGAAGTTACTCACAGGACTACGCGTCTCGATATGTGCAAGATATCACTTTCGGAGCCGCGCGCAGAAGTAGGCAGCAACATACGTCACATCCTTACGTCATCTTGAGAACGTTTCGAAAACGTCAGGTGATCCTAATTAATGACGTCACAGAACGAGCGCCCACGCATTCGTTAACTTGTAGCATTTGACGGTGAAGTGCGCGATTATCCGACAGCGACAGAAATTGAGTGATGTGTTAAAATTATTGCACGGAGGAAAACAGTCATCTTCATGGTAAGGTTAACTGAAACACTTGACAGAAAAAAACTGATCGTGCTCCTCTAGTTAATTAATGGCAAATTGCTGAGGAAATACGCGAGTGCTTAATCTACATCGGTGAAACTGTCTGGCGTCTCCGACAGATTTGCGTTGATAAATCTGTTGCACGACAATTTAATGTGTGTCGAACAATATCACCCATTTCCGGTGGTATTTCCGGTGCAAAAAAACAAGAAAGGCGTCTCATTTTCACACTTGGAACCATTTATCCCATGGTATCAACGAATGTTTCTCCTTTGCTTAACCCTCTGAAGTTATTGCTTTTGTCTAGCATAGGCGGACAAAAATAGTAGCTTCTCACTTTATTTCCTTGACTCAAGCCGCGCCACGTCAAAAGATTGGAAGCGCATTCCGACATCCGTCAAAGGTAATTAGTTAATACTAATCCTAACCTAAACCCTAACTTTGGTTATCGGCAACACGTTTTTCGGAGACGATTTCTGAAGCAGGACCTACTTTTGACGGATATCCGAGTGCGCGCACGGAAAGATCATCCAGACTCCAGTCGCTTTTGGCGGCGGTGTTTGGCGTAAATTGTAATCTCCCACTGACTAATTTGGCGTAAATTGATTAAAGTCTGGGACCGCGGAACAGGGGGGCTAGGGGGCTTTAGCCCCCCCCCCCAATAATTTTCCAAACATATAGTGATTCTTATATATAGCGATTTTTATATAGCTCCAATTATAATGTATAAAAATTCCTGTTGTTTGCTTGCGGTTTGCCTCGTTCGGTCTGCTTTAGTACGCTGGTGTTTGTTTCCTCCTATGCATTAGTAGTCTCGCACTTTCCATGAAAGTGTTTGTAAGAAAAATAAAAATTAATATTGGAAAAAAATATTAAACAATATAAAGCCCAGCAAATGACGCATAAACAAGACATTGAAAATAAATAAAATCTATTTCAGGAAATGTAAGCAAATAGATTTTATTCCTTTCAGAATGGCTTGTTTTAGAGACGTTTGCTGGGCTTTTCTACTGTTTTTGTAAGAATTTGTAAGAAACGTTTTAAACCGCAACTAGTAAATTTGATTGCATTTCTGGGCCTCTGACAGGCTTCAGATTTCAAAATTTCTCGGGGGAGTATACCCCCGAACCCCTAGAAGGCTAGCCACACCCCCCCCCCCCCCAATCCAAAAATTGCTCCGCGGTCCCTAAAAGTGATATTTACATGCATCACAATATTAGGGCAAGGTTACATTTCATTATATGCCAAATTTTGGGCGGGAAAAGGTTGGGTGAGATTTTTTTGTTGCATTATAAATATCGGGTAACAAATTTTAAAACAAAATAAATAAAATAATATAAATCAGTGTTTAATGTCTGTAGTTATAATAATAGTGATACAATATAATACAAATAGATTGCTTGTTCAAACACATTGTCAGGTAAAACGTCTTGTTAAATAATATTTTAGATCTTGACATATTTTTATGTTTATAAACAGTAACACAAACTTTAACTTCCTTAGAATATTGTAATGATCTCATACTATGTAAACCAATATTTAACACTATAAATATCAGATAAATATCTAAAAAGGACGAGATAGTAGGCAAAGGGAAGTATAACACATGTATATGCATGGTTGCATCATCTAGTAATCAGTAATGGTTGGGTAGAAGAAAAATTCAGTGTTAAAATAAAGGTTTGACGTGTGTGTAGCGCGAAAAAAATCGCAAGTGGAGATGAGCTGGATGTCGAATTGAATTCAGGAAAATGTATTTTTATGGTAAATTATACGGTTTCGTGCAGCGTGCTAACCTGAATCAGGCTTGGGTTGGCCTATGTGCCATTGTGTCATGGCCTCGCCCAGACACACCCATAATGCCACACACCCAATGTCTAAGAACTGCGCTCAGACACAGTTGAGTCCAATTCAAAGTTACGCTTGATCAATAATCGACTGAGATCTCTGCTTAGTCAACACCAATTTGGAAGCAGTAATTATTTGTTCTGTAGAAGTTGATTTACTAAAGGTTATTGATAACGAGACAGTGTATAAAAAACCTGCGTCAAAGTCCTTGGAAATGGAACTGCTTCTTATGTTCTGAAATGTTAAAAATGTTCCGAAATTGCAAATATTACCTGTTCACATGCATAGACGGAGTCCTTCCCAACTGAAATGGCAAGGCCCCTAAATTGGGCCCAGTCCAAGCCTGACCTGAATGACATTATTATGTTGCTCTTCATTCTAGTTTAAGTGTGGAGGAATTCATTTCAAGAAGAAGGAAGTATACCTGACAGTGTCACTGGTGGCAGGAGTTTTACTTTCTGCAGCTTTGATCAACGACTTCGTAGCGATTTTTGAGTTAGAAATGCCAGAACACACAACGCAAAGGTTCACGTTTACCGTGATGGTGAGTGGGGATGTTTAAAGTGGCACTACGATTGAAAATTAACCCCATCTTTTAGATTTTCTTCAGCATAGAATAGTATTTCAGGGTCGAAAGTGATCATCGATGTAAAAAAAACTAAAAAATGGTATTTTGAAGTAAGTATTTTGAGCTCTGAAATCACTATTATTTAGGCCACCATTGAGTGCTAGAATAGCCTCACCGTTAAAGTACGATCAAATTTTTACCTATCGATATGTTTACGTATTTATAAAGCAGAGCTGCTAAATATTACTTGGTCGAAAACGTTTTTGCGATTCGACGATGGCAAGTATTATTTTTCTTACTCGAATCTGGAGTTTTGTAAGCGCAACGAAGTGACGTCAATTCTCAACGCGAAGACTCCACGTGGGTAATTCTTCAAGTAAATCAAGGTCGTTTTTTTCAAATTCTTCGTCTGAAAGGCTGGACATTTCATCTACTTCTCGAAAAAAACAAAAAAAACAAAATAACCTCGACCGAAATTTAGGATCGTAGCATTGAGTGAATCTGACGTCACAAACAATATTACCTTTTGAAATTGCGGCTCACTTGGAACACGTTTTTAGTAAGTTGAAGTAGTGACGTCATTATAGATAAATCAAGAAGATGGCGCCGTGTGCTTGGAGTAAGAGAGTAAGGAGTTATTCTTCATCTTCCAACGTTCTCAGTAGTGCTTGTGGCGATGTTTTGATAGCTTGGATTTTTTCTCTTTTTGATTACTTTTTCTCTTTAATTTGGATTGTTTATATGTTGTTTTAATGTTTTTAGTGGCGCAGCGCTACTACTAAGCCTACTCCAGTCACTCAGACGGAAATAGAAAATAGTATACTATATACATATGGCATAAATATTAACTATACTTTGAGAGCACTCAGTGTGGTATTATTCATTATTTTGATTCAATCATAACTGCGTCATGGGTGGAGAAACCTGTTTATTATACAGCCGTCCAGTTCTACATCGATAAAACCGACAAAACAATTGCCCCTTTCCCCCACATTTTTTACTCTTTTGTTTACAAGTTCAAGCACCGTATTTATTTTGAATTAAAATTCGCGGGAAATATTATATTTCGCGCAACGCGAAGATCGCCCGAGCATTTCCCGACGAACTTCGTGAATTGCTGGTAAATAGCCTCACCCGATTTAACTTCTATTTTGTAAATTGTTTCCGACTCAAGCTTTAACGCAAACTCAGAAAAATAGGTACGCAGTGCGTACATGCATGCGTCTACGTTTGGGATGGGGCGTAATTACGATCGTGGCAGATCTAGAAACAATAGTTGGTATTTACATTCGATCGTTGGAAGTTATTGCTATAATAATTTCAGGTGAAGGAAAATCATTACTTTACACATAAATTGGTCGACTTGTCAGTTGTGCAGATATAATAACCATTAAAACTGACTAATAACAAACATATTACTTGTGGTAAAACTATATACACCCATTAATGGTATAGCCATTGATGTATTGACTGCATACATGGCGTCACTACCGATGGGCATTGTAGTATTTTAGCACTTGGTCTTGGGTTATTAGACAACTTGCATTTTGGGTAAGAAATACAGAACATCAATAACAGAAACATGTTTTATTAAACAATCATAAACTTTAATATTTTTCTGTATGGTATTATAACGGAAACTCAGAACGAAAAATGTTTCTAATTATATCCAGACGGAAATCGAACCCGCAACCTTCTGATCTCCGGTTAGACGCTCTAACCATTGAGCTACCAGAACTCAGATATAATTAACAATTAGACTACGAGACTGAATTTTCTATAAACTATCGCTCATAGAAAAAAGAGGGTTGTCTAATTGTTTTAGTATAAATTTACAAGTTTTGAACGCAATAAATAATCTTTATTTCACATTTTTCATGAAAAATTGTAAATATTCTTTCGAAGCGAACTTCTATCACAGAGGTTTCTGTCAGCTGATAGGAACTCCTGCAATAGCCAATGGAAGATTTGTGATATATATATATATATATATAATAATATATGTAAAATATAAAAGCATTTACAGATGCCGTAACACTGATGTTTCATGGCTGAGGCAATCATCAGACAACTAACTATACATCTACGTATTCACTGAATTATATACAATTCTTCAATAAAAAGCGCTAAATATAGGCTGTTTCCTTTTGATAGCAATTTCTTAATGTGCTAGCTTGAAACTTCTTCGTGTCGTTTGTTTAGTGTTGTATTTTTGGAAAATGATATGATACTTTTTAGGCAAAGTTATATGTGTATATCCGTTTCAACACGTATATATATATATATATATATATGTGAGCAGGAAGGGTTTAAGCAGAGAACTGCTTTGGACCGTAAAGCCTGGAAAGGTGACATTGTGTGTAAGTATATGGAAAATGGCCATAAAATGCTGATGATTCTTTTTTGTCTTCAGCTTTTAAACTGGATTTCATTTCAAATGGCTATCCTAGCATTCATCTACAATTGTTTAGCCAAAAACGGGACCGCAAAGCAGGTTTCAGCTGTGTCAGTAGGTAAGCTTTACAAATGTTAGTTTTATTTCGTACGAAGTTCAGGAGCGAAGCATTTGGGTAATGTTGCGTTTGGAGAAGCTCGACTTGTTAGAAGCTCGACTTGCTAAACATAGGCGTAACATGCGGTCTGGCTTTTTTTTTAATCTCTAGTCAACCATTAACGAGTGTTTGAACGTATGAACGCCCGAACGCCTTCGAGCGAAAGACGACTGACCAGAAAACAACGGGCTCATTCAGCTATTTTCTTTTGTTATGGCCGCAATAATTATGGGTAAATTGCGGACAAACATGGGTACTGACGTCATCTCGACAAAGTGCTATTGTGCTATTACATTAGTAGTATATGCACCTTGAAATCACACTCCAAAACAAACAATTACATGCTTCAGAACATGAAATAATTCCGTGTCTTTATCAAATTATTAAATTACGTGAAAAGTAGAAAAAACACAAGAGAAGCTTGACTTGTTAAAAACTTAGTATATGCAACTTGAAATCTCACTCCAAAACGAACAATTACATGCTTCAGAGAACGAAATAATCCCATTCCTTAATTTACAAAGTTATTAAGTCACGCAAAAAGTAGAAGAACACAAGAGAAGCTTGTGAAAGAAGACATGAGATGATAGTCGAGTATATAATATATGTAGTAGGCTTTATCTTATAATGAAACTGTAATTAGTTTCATAAGTAATATCAAGAATATATTGTTGTAAGAGCATTGAGACTACTGTATAATGCTCCTAATACGTCTTTATTATTATTATTATTATTATTATTATTATTATTATTATATGTATTTGAACAATTTTTAATGCTATAGAGTCTAAGAAAGCATTTCATTAAATAGAAATTCTTTTGTTTTTCAGCGGGAAACATGGTGATTTTCATCATCAGAATATCATTAGAATTAGCGTTTATTGAACTTCGGGAGGAAAGATACGCGGCAGATTAAGTTATTTAAAACAAGGTAACTATACATATATATATATTTAGAACTTAGATTATTATTATTTTTAGTAAAACTTTATTCCTAGTCAAATCGCTTACAAGGCTGTACGAGCAATGTGTTCGTTGGGATTGCAGGGAAGTATAGGGATTGTGAAGGGATTGATTGACGAAGAGCCCTCCCTTGGCGCATCTCTCGGCCAAAAATGGCGAAAACAGCGTTGGAAGCTATTTGACTCGGGAAAAAGAAGCCACAGAGTTGCCTGCGGAGGAGCTATGGAGCCGTATACATAATGTACTGATCAATTCAAAACATCACCATCCCCCCGGGAATTTGAAATTCTAATTCGTGTCCGGGGGTAGGGAATTTGACGTTCCAGGCCTTTTGCCGGGTGGGGAATTTGAACCGGAAGTCTAGAATACGCGCGTTTTCGGGTGGTATTCCTGCTCGCGGTTTAAACTAAAGCTTCGTCACGGCCACCATTTTCTTTACAATGGCGGCGAAATTAGTTGAACGATTGTTATTGTTATATTGTAAAGAGGAAAGATTCCGCTTTTGTCAAGGACTAGTTTGTCAAAAATGGAATTTCTGTACTTCGAGTTTTTTCGGGCATTTGCTCGTTTAATTTCTTGCTGGGATGGGAATTTGAACGACCAAATTTTTAAAAGTTCAAATTCCTGGGGTCTGCGATGGTGAAGTTTCGAATTGATCGGTACATAAGTGAAGAGAGACAAAAAATTAAATATTGGTAATCAGCTTCTCACGAGAGATTTAAAATAACGAAGGAGCTGATGTTTTTTCCTGTGGGAAGCTATTCCAAAGAACAGCCCCCCTGTAGGTAAAACTTTTTTAGCAAAAATGTTATAATTTGAGCCACGTACAGTAGGTTGTGATTATGTATTGCATTTGTTTGAATACATTTTGGGAAAAGATATTCAGGAACCATATTATTGAAGGTTTTATACATTGTAACACCAAAGTGCTGAGAACATCTCTCCTCGAGAGTGGACCAGCCTAACTCAGACAATAAATCAACTGATCTAATAGAATAATCAGCTCCTAGAATAATTCTGGCTGCACGAGATTGAAGCATAGATTTCCCCCTACACCATCACAATAATCAAATTGTGTTAGTATTAAAGATTTATAAATAAGAATCAAAGTTGATTGGGGCAAATAAGGTTTAAGTCTTCTTCATACACCGATAGCTTTGGCAACTTTAGAAACTAGAAGTTACTATCGCAAGGAAAGTGCTGCCTCGAAATCCAAGGCAGTTGTGATATTGTGCAAAATTACAAAAATTGGGCTTATTGAAGTCAAACTCACAGTGGAGGTAGTACAGCCTCGTACCCATGCGGTTATGGTTTAGGTAATACCAGAGCAGTGAGTTCTTCAGTACATATATATGGAGCTCACAATGAGCTTGCTGGACCATAGGCACTGTGCAATCAGGGGTACGTTAGACATCTATCTGGGGTAAAACATTCATTATAAACAGCCAGGGCCCCTTACACATGCTTCATCTGACCCTGACACATTTGCAGATGTCTCACATCTGCCCCAACCTTGTTGACCCCCTTTATATTGTAACCGTTCTCAACATCTATTCACAATATGGTAGTTCATGAACATGTGTATTGTGTAATATTAAACAGATGTAAATTGGACAGTAACAATCGAGATATGGACGTCCCAGGAAAGAATTTCGTCAAGTGCAATCCCCAAGCATTTGTAACTCGTTTGATTGCGATGTATAACGTTTTCTGTGCGAGCAACCTATTTAAAATCCTGACATGATATTTTGTCTTTTTAGTTTTTAGATTGTTTTTTTGTCGTGGATAACTATTAACCCCCCGAAGGCCAAGAGGCTAACTGTGTGCTAAACAACACAGCAGAGGACTTGTTACATTTTAGAGCTAAACATGTAGGTAGATCGATTATATAAAGCCACCTGTCCATCGTTTACAGATGAGATTGTTTGAGTAACATAACATTGTTGTTATTAACATAACGTTGGAATGTGACTTCGCCACACAGTCCTATGGGGTCAACGAATAATGGTGCTGTTTAGGGCATGTCTTAGCTCATATACGATGGTGTTGACGAAATACCAGTCATGTTTTTGAAGCTTAATCTTGATTAAAATAAGAGAGAAATGTGATTTGTGAAATCTTATAAAAGTTTATTAAAAACAAGTGCAAAAACTAAAGTTAGTTGTATGTGTAGTCAAGGCCTTCGGCCTGCGCACCAGAGCTTCGCTAAATCATAAGACTCGTGCTCACGCAGAATAGAGACTAGAGTCATAACGTATATTCGTTTTTAAGCGCGATGCATCCCCCTCTCTCTCCTTTATCTTTTACACAATACTGTAAAGTACATTCAGATCACAAAATCCAGTTCAAGACTGACGTTTCAACGGCGGTCATCTTCAGATCAAGTAAAGTGTGTTTATCAACCAAGTAAAGCATGTTTCACACTGCTAATGATACCCCTATAGGTTCAAACCATTTACATTATATGTGCGTTCTAAGGATGTATGGTGAAAGAAAATTTCGAGTGTACTTTAATATACATTTTAAGACCAAACCGGGAGCAGTTGCAAAACAATACAACATCAAGGTCTTCCGACTGAAATTGAACCCGCGACCCTGCGATGCTAGTGCGTTGCTCTGATCACTGAGCTACGGAGGCCGTTGCCGAGAGCCTAGTCACGAGTTTTGTATATGTATATAAAATGCCGGAAGAATAATTGGGTATACATTACAAGTAATATTTGGCATTTCACTAGATTAAACTGCATGTTCTAAGGATGTACATGGTGAAGGAAAATTTCGAGCGAGTTTCTCAGATGGTGTTTACTGTACTATACAACAGCAGATTTCAGTTTATTACATTCAGTATACTGTTAAATCTGGTGGGGGTATTTGGAGGGGTAATCTCGGTTATAACTGAACATTTCATGTTATCTCGACTGCAGTCATAAATCTTATTTCAAACACAGTTTCTGTATGTATACTTGTACGATGCTTCCCCTAAAAATGTTTTCATATATGTAAATACCACTCATTAAAACCTACGCCACGTGAATGTTTCATTCTATTACGTTGTCTTCGATTCTTATTTGTGGGTTAGCCATTGGGTTTAATAAAGGATCTCTTTCTGCTGAATTTCTTCCTACTCGTGTCATGATCACAATAGAAGTGATGACGACAAGAGTGATTAGAAAAATTATGATCGCAGTTCTCTTTAACGGACTGTTGGAATCCTCTTTCACTGCTCGGCTTTGGTTTCGTAACCTGGAAACAAGGGTTCGATTTTAGATTTTGCCTAGAAATAACAGTGTGTTTGTGGATGATACCAACCTGGCATCTCAGGGAGATTCATCCACAAACATTGAACGCAAAATCAATAATTGATCAAGACAATGTTCATAAATAGCTTATAATTGCAAACATATTGCAGTGTATGATCATTGGATCACGGCAAAGATTAGGACAAATTTCTGATAACTTACGCTTTACACTACACTCAACTTTTAAGTTTAGTTTAGTTTATTAGATTTATCACTCTTTTAGTTGAACGGAATACGGAATACCCCAACAGGCTAGAAGCCCAATTGATAGGGGTTCCAAGGGCCTACGATTTAAGGTCGTTATCCGAGAAGACCCGAAAGTCTTACCATTTGCTGATATTGTTGCAAAGGCAGCACTTTCTCCTCAATTATTTTTAAGACCCTGAGTGGAGGTCCGACCCAGGATTTAAACCTGTGTCTCCCAGTAATCACTAGACCACAACAGATACCACAACTTTTGTATGGTTCGGAATTTGGATTAAAAATGGTACGCGTACCAAAGGTAGTTCAAGCACAGGTAAAACTTGTACGAGTACCATTTTTATCCAAACCGTACCAAAAATCAAGTGTGGTGTAAATGGGGCTATAGTCATTGGCGACCAAACAATAGAAAGGGTGCCTAAGAAAAACATCTTAACTCTTTCCCGACGGCTGAAAAACATAAAAAATTGAACAACCACGTTGTTCTATTGATATCTATTGAAATAACCATAACTGTTGCGAAAGCTATACATTTTCTGGAAGCCCAATAAACCGGCTTTTACTTGTGCTTTTAAATTTCCGGAACAAAACACATTATGTTAATATAAATTAGCATTAATTATCGTAAATCAGGTTGAAAAATTTACATTTTTCTAGAAAAGGCCATCTTGCACGCCCGCGTAGCATCTTGAAAACTCAAAATGCCACCAATCGCAGAGTTGTTTATGAAATCAAATCAAACTTGGCGTGTGCGTGGATTTCATGTTCCTGGCGCTTGTCGAATTTCAATTTTTAATCTTGCGTTACCGTGTGCCGTGTTTTTCGATTGACGACTTTGCGGGTCTTCAACGACCCGTTTTAACTGCGCCGATCGGGAAAGAGTTAAGGCTCATTTAAACAGGTAAATTTTGCTGCGATTTTTCTCTTTTTAACACATTGTAATCGAATGAATCGTCTTATGAATGTATTGAACCATTTGTGCAGATCTATGACGTTCAATACTTTAGCGAGTCATCCACTACATCGCATACGTCAGGGTCAGAAAAATCGCAGCAAAAATCGCCTGTGTAAACAAGCCTTTAGGAGTAATTACTTATTGATTAATTGAAGTGGAACGAATATGATGCTCAAAATTTTGAAAACTATTGCTCTTTTGAGAAGAGCGAATAATTTTGTGAAACAAGATGCATTATTAAAATCATTAAAGTGCATAATTTGCTATTATTTAGTTTTTTATCTTACCCGAACCATCGACTACACCACTGGACAGCACCTCGTCTCTTGTACTTGTCCACATCATGGTCCTTTAATGCGTCGTTATCTTGGTCACGTGCGTCGAAAATTTTTCTTGATATTGTTCCTACAATAACAGTAGGAATAATTCGCATGGATATTTCACGAAAGAAATACGAACGAGTCAAATATCTGTGATTGGAGTTACTCATTCTCGAACCCAATCTCGTTCCTATACCCCCGCGTCGCTTTTTTTACTCACTCCAGTGAGTTTCGCGATTTGATTGGTTTATGAATTAATCTCGCACCAAGCATGAAAGATACGAATTTCATGCTCTCGTATAGCATTAGAACAAGAACTCGTTCATGCGCACAATATACATGCAATGTTTACCACCCTTTTTACACGCGAACGTGCGTGGTTTACACACGATTTTTAATGGAGGATAATACACCTATCAAAACACGTTCGCGTGTGGAATTGCGCAGGTTAAACCTTACATTTTTCCGGATTCGCGGTACGTGTATTGCAGGATACAGTATATGAACTCATCTATTGCGTTATTTCACTGCACCTCTGTACGAAAAAACAGACACTGTCTAACGCAACGTATTGGTCTAGTTACCAGTTCCATGTTTTTCTGCACGTGGATATGTGACTTGTGGTGAAGCAACAGCGCCAGCTTGCTGAACCTCAGGACTGACCTCAACGATATGTTCTTTGGGGGTAAACGCTGGGGTTGGAGCTTCTCCTTCGTACATTGGAGTCGAGGTTCTTGTGGTAGTCACACTGCTAGCTGCATTGAGACGAGCGTCTGGCACATGACTTCTGTCTGAATGTGAACAAACCAAAATATTTTAGCTGTGACTTGGTAGAAGTTCTTCACAGAGTCCTGATCTAAATCTCCCTATATTAGCGTAATAATAACCTCTTATAATAGCCGAGAGCTCAGTCATTACGGGAAAATATCAGACTGAGATCCAAAAATGAAAGACTGAGGTCATATCTTCCCGTATACAGTGGAGCCTCTCTATAGCACGGTAGTTGGGGTCCATAGTGGAGACCGCATTATAGATGAGCACGTTATTGCGAGTTATTGGGCAAATCTCGTTCCCAGTACTCTTGCCACTCAGTCCTGGCTCAATATTGTTGAAAGAGTACTTGGAGCAAGCTTGGATACTGCCAGGAGCACTTTCTGTTGGATCCTTATAACGTCTGTAATAATATTTACACGCACTGTCGTTCTATCTCATAATAATCGCGATCATTCAGGATGTTCAAAAATTGTTAAAATCATTCAAATTGTCTCTAGTGATCATAATAACCAGGCAAAGTGAAATTTTTGGGGTCCAAGGATAAACCATGTTTACCGAGTCACGCGTTATAACGATGCGCGCTATAACAAGGCTCCACTGTAATCACCAAGATGACAAGGTTAATAAGAGGCTTATTATATGGCACTTATGGACAGCAATAGCGTGACAAAGAGCGAGTACTCATGGGTTATTGATATATTCACAAGTTGTTTGTACTTTTTAAAGAAATTAATAAGCACATACCAGGCACTTTTTGATTTCCATGATTTACATGTGGTGCAACTCTCTCATTTTGTGGAGTGCCAGCCTAAAAATGGCCATTCAATGTTATAACAACCAGAGTTTATAAGCCATATTTTTCCAAGAGAGGAATAATAGATAAACCACATTGATTCAGTTCAGTTTTCTATATGATGACTAACTACTGTGTTCTTAGAAGTCAGAAGTATAATCAACCAACTTCTTACTGTGCATTAACACTTAGCCATATTATTATGCAATCTCTACTCTATCTCAATTTTGATTGGCTGTTGGCATACAGCTAATTCACAACATCAGCTTCATGTGACATCAATGTTCCAACATTATGGTTCAAAAAGTGGAGCTACTGTATGACATCATTATTCTAGTATCTTCTAACTTGCTGTTGCCAGCTTGTTTACGATGAAAGAAAATGGGAAAATGGTGGGTTCTTTGCAAAATGGTGGGTTCTTTGTCACCAACGCATTGCTTTTAGCACTTCTTATGCATAATAAAACAATTATTGGATTTTGTTTTCACACGATATCGAGAACTATCAAGGCCTCGGTTTGTGTTACCCTCCTTTAACATGAAACTCGGCCTTGATAATTCTCGATATCATGCTTCACCTCAGCATACAAATTCTCCTTATACTGTAGGTCTCCAACCATTTTGTATAGTACAAGTTGGGAGAAGTTGTTTTAAAAACATGTCAGTTTATGTTTGGAGATCATTCCATTATTCTCATCACTCTATGCTTAATATGCCAGGTTAACCATTGATATTATTCAGTGTTTCAGGTTTTTGTGAAAGGGTCTGGAGAATGAAATTGATGACCCGGAGAATGGCCCTGCATGGTCCGGAGGACCGTCCTGCTAGGGGGTCCTGGGGAATGCCCCCCCTGGAAATTGTGAAATTCAGAAGTAAAAAATGCCATACAACAGTCTGAGTAGGACATGAACGATGCATTTTATCTTAGATTAAATCACTACACTTCAAGGTTGTCTGATTAAGTTTTAACAAATACTTCTCTGAAGCCATGCTGAACTGCCTGAAACACGGTGAAGTAATGCTTTCACAACATGCTTGCAGAGATATACAATAAAGTGGGGTCACAAATTGAAAAATTAGCGGCTAAATCTAAATTTGCATATTGGCCTCCATATTGAATTCTACCACGCTCCAGTGCACCGAATCAATGAATCAATGGCCAATGTGCAAATTCTAGATTTAGCCGCTAGTGACGACGGCAAAATACGATGGAGACATGGCGAGCCGGCCTAAATCTGAAACGCTGATTATTAGGAGAAGTTAGATGTTCATCAAGGGTTTCAAAGTTCTGCCCAGTTTCTTTCATTGGAAATATAAGCATTATTTTTTGATGGGTAATGACTTTTGAATGCAATATTATTCGACTGTGAAATGGGAAACTCTACACAAATCATGTTCTACAACTGTTTTTGTCCACCTTCAACCTACCAGTGGTAAGCCAAGTCCAGTCCTTGCCCAATTTACATTCATTAGTTTCTTCTTAAGGGTTTCAGCAACTGGTGAAATAAGATTACCAGGAGGAAAAACACAGACCTAAAGGAATTTAACGAAAAAAATTGGACTCGGTTCGGAAGGCGATTGAGATCTCGGAAGGAGATTGGATCTCATTTGCACACAGTTCAGATGGAGATTGGCAGATTGCACATGGATACAATAGTTAGGTAGTAAGCAGTACTATAGCTAACATGATCTGGTTTCCTAATGAGATTTTCTAGTGAGAGTCACCTTGCAATTTGGACATGTGTATCCTGCTGGTGCTGTATTGGGAGGGAGACTGGAAGCAAATGTGTTCAAGCAATCCCAATGAAACACATCTGAGAAAAAAAATCACAATAAATAAGTAAAATAAAAATTGGAAAACTGTTGGATTTAATAGTAATACTGCATTTCTACCTGGATATCAAGAATCAATTGATTACAAATTGATTATAAATTAATTACCCAACCATCTTTTAACCATTTTGACTTTCTATATCCAGTGTCCAAAGCTATATTTTCTTTGTTTGTCTAGGGCGCGAAATAACTGCTAGCTGGTCCCCGGTCAAGATGACCGCCCAAGTCAATTTTAGCTCGGACATGCCATGCCGCTTTCATGTCCAGACAAATTATTCAGCTATAAAGCCTGAAAAAAGCCTTAATTCCGTAATCGCCATCGGTAAACTACTGCACATAAAATGCATTGTGCTTTAGCTTATGTAAGCTATTGAATTCACACGTGATACAAGACTGAAAATGTGCAAAACTGTCACCTAATTATCTGGAGCAATTTGAAAATCATTTCTAAGCTGTGGTGTGAGATGAAAACGGCACACTCAGCCTTGATATCGTGTCAACACAAATGAAATGCAGATACTTTTCAGCTTTAATTTATTTAATTAGCAGTTAATTATGTTGTCATAACATAAAGTATCTAGATATCCACTGGCCGTGAGTAGTGTGTTTCGAGTGCTTTGAGTGCCATACCTCGGTACCATTTATATTAAACTTTAAATAAATCAATTTACGTGGTAATGCAAGAGAAATATTGTCCTTAAGTTATCTTTTACGAATGGAAAGGGACTAACTAGAATCGATATTTTGTGATATAATAACTCCATATAAAAATATTGTGAAATCTGGTACTTCACTTAAAGTGTCACCTGGTCAATTATTATCAAGGCTTTCAAAAAAATTAATCTCAACTTACCATAACATGTTAGTCTGACAGTGTCACCCTCCGTCAGAACGCCATTACACAACGTACATACTGGATTATAATCACTATCTTGTAACCAGTGAAGGTAAGACTTCACGATACACTAAGAAAATTAAACAACGAAATAAATGGGATATAATTAATATTATTAATAACCAATACACTCAAAGAATGCATCTTCAGAACATGGAGAGTTTAAACGACTTTGAACTAATAATAAAGTATTTAGTATCTATTAATAAAGTCTTTAAACTATCCATGGTGATGGTACGACTCAAGCAAACATGAAGCACTCTTGTACAAAAGAACAGGCAGGCATGAAGTCACTCACTCTAGCATGACTTGAAACTAAGCAGTGTTCACACACATTCACTCGATGTTCGAAACAAAACTGGTTCGTCACTTTCTTCCTAGGACATTTACACAAACCCATGTTATGTTTTTTTGTTAGTTTTAACTGGAAAATGCGGAATTCAAGTGAGACTATTCCGACTTCTGCCACGTCGTTTCGTCGGCCATTAATCGTCCCCAGACTACAAGACGGCAATCAAAAGTACGCGCGTCGGACATCAACCTCGTGCCCAGGCTCTTACCACCCCCCCCGTGGAGCGGAGATAAGACCCTGGGTACGAGGTTGGTCAGACAAGCCGCGCGAACCTTTCAAAAACTGAACTTTTCTTCTACGCAACTATCACTAGGACACTAGATACGCAACTATCACTAGGACACTTGATGCAACCATATGCATGTTATACTGCATACAATGCATGTATATCATATATGTAGTACTGTCTCGTAATAATGTCGACTGCGCATCAAAATGACGTGTTCTGCGTCGGGATAAAACTTATTTCAATACATAACATCACGCTAAAACGACATTTGCATTTCTATTTACACTTGCAAATTCGTTATATCTGGTTGGTTAAACTGAATTCCCCAGGCTGCAGAACGCGTCATTTTGATGCGCGCAGTCGACATTACGAACTGGCTTCTTATTGCTCTTATCATAACCTTTAGATATTTATCTGATATTTATAGTGTTAAATATTGGTTCATATAGTGTG
The DNA here is from genome assembly GCA_035772405.1 of Chrysogorgia sp. JL179-B06. Taxonomy (NCBI): domain Eukaryota; kingdom Metazoa; phylum Cnidaria; class Anthozoa; order Scleralcyonacea; family Chrysogorgiidae; genus Chrysogorgia; species Chrysogorgia sp. JL179-B06. Next base: position 468,026 of record JAYKKM010000517.1, on the reverse strand, counting down.
AGATCATTACAATATTCTAAGGAATAGTTCGTTTTACTGTTTGTCTTTGAACAAGAAATCTATATGTTTTATATTATAGTCAGTACTAGGCGCAAAAAAAATGGCGGCACTCGGTATTAAAGAGGCAGCAGGCAAGCTTGCCATTGGATTCATTTGAACTATGCTCGCTGTAAAATTAGATGAAAATGTTTGCTCAAATTGTCTTTCCGAGCTTGTCACTGATTACCTGCTTGACGATTTCAGCCGATTCTACGCCTCTGAGTGCAACATGTGCGAACCCGGGGTAGGCCAAGGGATGGCGTGCTATTTCTCTTGTTTCGCTATTTCTCTTGATTCTCTTCTATCACATACGTTTATAAGATAACAATACAATTTCTTTTTTTAAACGGTAAAAATACTCGAGGGACTTATGATTAAAAAGAATGATTCTTTATTAAACAAACAAGTACAATGCTATAACGCACAAGTTTTCCCATAACACTGGGAGTTACATAATTTAAGTGCTATCTAATTTAATGTTATTTAATTTAACAATAAATTAAAGGACATTGGCAACAAAAACTAAGTACCTTTTAGACCAAAGAATGTGATATAAATAACAGGAATATCGTAGTTTGAGGTTGTAAACATGCTCGTAACGCGTCATGTGCTGGGTAAAGCAGTCAGCTGTGTTAAATAATAATAATATTTAATCAGGATACCCACGTCACCGGAGTGTTTTTCAGTGGATTACATTACATTACATTGCATTGCATTGCATTGCATTGCATTGCATTGCATTTGCATTGCATTTGCATTGCATTGCATTGCATTGCATTGCATTGCATTGCATTGCATTGCATTGCATTGCATTGCATTGCATTGCATTGCATTGCATTGCATTACACTACACTACACTACACCACATTACATTACATTAAGTCATGTTACGTGACTCAATGCAATGTAATGTAATGACATTACATTGCATTGCATTACATTACATTACACTACACTACACTACACTACACCACATTACATTACATTAAGTCATGTTACGTGACTCAATGCAATGTAATGTAATGACATTACATTACACCATATTAAGTCACGCAACATGTTGGCGGAAATGTAACGCAATTAAGCTTCTTCTTAACGTTATTTTAGTAATCGCTATTACAACATAAACTGGGCTCCACGATAAGTAGCACAAAAGCACGAAATACAACACTTCCTACTAGCTAAGTTCGATATAAAAAGTACTTATATTTTGTTGCCAATGTCCTTTAACGCGGTTGGTAAGGGAGCTGTCATTAATTCCACCTCCCCCTCTCATGAAACTATAAATCGAAAGTTCGTGGGGCTACGAAAACATTTGGAAAACCTTTGATGCGGCATGAAACCTTTTTGATTAGTATCAAAAGTAATCGGAAAAAACAAATATTTATAACATAGGAATTGATATACGCTATGTAAGTCCAAGAAATATCCATATCACACCCAAAGAAAAGTTGTTTTGAGAACCCCTTGCCCCCAGAAATTATGTACATGTATATATAGTTTGGAATTTAGTGGTTCGAGAGTTCAGGAATGCGAAAACCCGGCTGAAAACAAAGTTGATTGTTTTTCTTGCTCTATATGGCAGACTACCCTCAGTTCCCAGCTCTCCTGTGTTGTCGGTATGAATGAAAATTTAAGATGTGCTGGGCCACGAAACTAAAACAAAATGTATAGTTGGGTCACGAAACCACCCAGGGAAATTTGGTTGGGTCACGAAACTCTAACAAGAATTTTCAGTTTTCCTTCCGCCCCCTCCCAGGTGGAATTAATGACAGCTCCCTTACTCGCTGAGAGACTGTTTTTTCTTAACACATACACTATACAGCAATAGTATCAAGTATAAATACGCGGTAGTCAACTATATATTGCTTTTTAACTGTCGCTGCGTCCTACAATTTACGGTCGTTAATCGTTATTGATGTTTCCAACCAATTCCTTGAGATTCAGAAGATTAGAAAGATTTGGTGGTCATGTTGATGCCACAAACAAAGGAAATTAATCCATGCACCAACATGGCCGCCATAACGTAACGTTCACATCATCAATTAAATTGATTATCCTCACCATAAGTTCATCATGGCACTTAGCAACATTCCTAAAAGGATGACGATGGGGGCCTGAGACATTTGGCATATCAGGTTAGCACCGCCAACAGGTTTTGTGTTTTCTGTCTGTTCTTTGTCCAAACACTTCATCCAGTACATGTTGGTCTTCATCGGTTCAGAATCCGTTACTAAAATATTTACATTATCGAAGATCCAAAAACCGCCTCCCTTAAAGAAGTAGGTTTTTCCGTTTACCCAAGTCATGGCAGAGTCCATATTATCGGGAACGCCCACCCACGCGTCTTTTATCGGAACAGGATAACCCATGTCCAAGGATCCGAGGGCGTCGTTGTAACGCCAATACCTATCACCTTTGAAAAGATACGTCTTGCTGTTCGCTCCCCAAACGAATGCCGCATCAATGCTGTCGACGAAGGGATCCAACATGAATTTCGTGTATATCGATGTCGGACCCTCTATGTACTCTGTTCCGTTGTAAACCCAACAACTATATCAAACGAAATGAAGTTTGTGAGCACTAAATGACTAGAAAATGAGCGATATATTGATAATTTTTGAACAGAGATAGTTTAGTTTAGTAGATTTATCACTCTTTTAGGTGAACGGAATACCCCAACAGGCGAGAAGCCCCAATTGATAGGGGTTCCGAGGACCTACGATTTAAGGTCGTTATCCGAGAAGACCCGAAAGTCTTACCATTTGCTGGTATTATTAGTGCAAAGGCAGCACTTTCTCCTCAATTATTTTTAAGACCCTGAGCGGTGGTCCGACCTAGGATTTGAACCTATGTTCAAATTAATCAATCGAAAACAAAGGAAATCAGCACCGAGACGGAGGTTTGGATATCGGAGGAAGAAATTACATAAATTAAGCCAACTTTCACCTCGATTTTCTCTTAAAATACTGATTTGTTTGAGATGTAATATGAAACACTCGGAAGAGTCCATCAGGATATCGAAACACCTCGAAGTTTGTTAAAAAACCTTGGCTTCGCCTCGGTTTTCAACAAATATCTCGGTGTTTGGATATCCTGATGAAACACTCTTCCTCGTGTTTTATATATTACATATAAGACCTAACACATAGGGTGGGATGCATTTTAACCATTTAGAAAGAAACAGATCCATGTACAATGACTGTATAGGAGCAACAAGATGGATTCTCAGAACCAAGATCGGAGAAATGTCATATAAAGATAGACTGATGACGCTGGACCTACTTCCATTGTGCTACGATAGAGAACTCAAAGACCTAGTTGTCTTTTCAAAGTCCCTACATGGGCATACTGACTTAAATGTCCACGAATTTGTTACGTTTGTTTCTCAAGGCCGCACCCCTGAGCCAAAGCTTTGCCAACCTTAAAACTCCACTTTGTAAAACAAGAACTTTCCAAGCCTCATATTTTAACCGCGTATAGTCAAATGGAACTTTGTCTGCATATTAGCTTCACCAGTTCTATGTCATTTAAGAACTTTGTAAGACAAATACTATCTAGTGTAGTTGTTTCTACTTTTGATATAGATTGGCCGTGCACCTGGACACTGGTGCGCGACTGTCCCTGTCATAGAGCCTCTGTCATATAGAGCAAAATTTACATGATTGTATATTTTAATCTAAGAGGGCGGCGCCTTGCATGGGACTTTTAGTCCTGTTCGCGCTTTCTCTTTTGGATCTCTTGTTGTTGTCTTTTTCATGGCAAGTTGTTATCCAATAAAATTATTTAAAAAAAAAATAATTAAAAAAATTAAAAAAATGTAGTCATTTCATGTATACTGAACGAATGTGCTAAATTGGGTACTCACTTTTTGCCTTTAAAGAAAGTTGTTTTGCTCATTGATTGGTAAGCCGCGTCTATTCCGTCGGCTGGCAGTTTTTTCCATGTTTCGGTGATAACGAAAGGTCCATTTCTCTCACCACTTACAAGAACTGTCCAGTAGTGCTTGCCAGAAAAGAAGTAGGTGACTTTATCGGCACCGGAAAATACGGCATCAAATGATATATTGCATGGATTCGGCATTCCGGGGGCGTTTGTTTTGAGTGACACCATTGTAGACGGTGGCGCTATCGTTATTTCAGGCATACCTGAATAAAGAAATGGGCTTTCTTTACTGCATTTGTATACTACACTGATAGAGATAATGATAAGGCATGGTACTATGGTACAATAGTATAGCAGCGAGTAGTATAGTAGAGTAGTGGTGGTGGTAGTAATGTAGCAGAGTAGTAGCAGTGGTGGTGGTGGTAGTGGTGGTGGTAAGCAGCAGTAGCAGTGGTAGTGGTAGTAGTAGTAGTGGTGGTGGTGGTGGTAGTGGTGGTGGTAGTAGCAGTGGTGGTGGTAGTAGTAGTAGTAGTAGTAGTGGTAGTGGTAGTAGTAGTAGTGGTGGTAGTAGTAGTAGTGGTGGTAGTGGTGGTAGTAGTAGTAGTAGTAGTAATAGTAGTAGTAGTTGTAGTAGTAGTAGTAGTAGTAGTAGTAGTAGTAGTAGTAGTAGTAGTAGTAGTAGTAGTAGTAGTGGTGGTAGTAATATAGCAGAGTAGTAGCAGTGGTAGTGGTGGTGGTGGTGGTGGTAGTAGTGGTGGTAATGATAGTAGTAGCATGGTGGTAGTAATATAGCAGAGTAGTAGCAGTGGTAGTGGTGGTAGTGGTGGTGGTAGTAGCAGTGGTGGTGGTAGTAGCAGTGGTGGTAGTGGGTGGTAGTAGTAGTGGTAGTAGTAGTAGTAGTAGTAGTAGTAGTGGGTAGCAGTGGTAGTAGTAGCAGTAGCAGTGGTAGTAGTAGTAGTAGTAGTAGTAGTGGTAGTGGTGGTAGTGGTAGTAGTGGTGGTAGTGTGGTAGTAGTAGTGGTGGTAGTAGTGGTGGTGGTAGTAGTAGTAGCAGTAGCAGTGGTAGTGGTAGTAGTAGTAGTAGTGGTGGTGGTGGTAGTAGTGGTGGTAGTAGTGGTCGTAGTAATGGTAGTAGTAGTGGTAGTGGTAGTAGTGGTAGTAGTGGTCGTAGTAATGGTAGTAGTAGTGGTAGTAGTAGTAGTGGTAGGTAGTAGTGGTAGTAGTGGTAGTAGTGGTAGTAGTGATAGTAGTGGTAGTACTGATAGTAGTGGTAGTAGTGGTAGTAGTGATAGTAGTAGTAGTGGTAGTGGTAGTGGTGGTAGTGGTGGTAGTGGTCATAGTAATGGTAGTAGTGGTGGTAGTAGTGTGGTGGTAGTAGTAGTAGCAGTAGCAGTGGTAGTGGTAGTAGTAGTAGTAGTGGTAGTAGTGGTAGTAGTAGTGGTAGTAGTGGTAGTAGTGGCAGTGGTCGTAGTAATGGTAGTAGTAGTGGTAGTAGTAGTGGTAGTAGTGGTAGTAGTGGTAGTAGTGGTAGTAGTGGTAGTAGTGGTAGTAGTGATAGTAGTGGTAGTAGTAGTAGTAGTGGTAGTAGTAGTGGTAGTAGTGATAGTAGTGGTGGTAGTGGTGGTAGTGGTGGTAGTAGTAGTGGTAGTAGTGGTAGTAGTGATAGTAGTGGTAGTACTGATAGTAGTGGTAGTAGTGGTAGTAGTGATAGTAGTGGTGGTAGTGGTGGTAGTGGTGGTAGTGGTCATAGTAATGGTAGTAGTAGTGGTAGTAGTGGTAGTAGTGGTAGTAGTGGTGGTAGTAGTGATAGTAGTGGTGGTGGTGGTGGTGGTGGTGGTGGTGGTGGCGGTGGCGGTGGTGGTGGTGGTTTAGATGGTGGTGGTGGTGGTGGTGGTGGTGGTGGTGGTGGTAGTAGCAGAAATAATTTAGCAGTGACTAGTATAGCAACGGTAAATACGTACCTAAAATGAACAGGTTTCGTGATTGGCTATATGGGACCAAAGTGGTTAGGGTTAGGACATTGGTTTCTTTGTGGTTGATTCTATTGTTTTATTGTTTTAATCAACCAATCACAAAACTTTATAGTATAGGTAGGTGACGACCCTAGCAACGTAGTAGAAGCACTAGTATAACAGCGTAGTAGAAGTATTATGAGCGACTACGATAGTCAGTCATGTCCATAAATTAGTCTTACCGTAAATGTGTCGAATTCCTTGAATATCATCGACGTTCAATTGTAAGTTTGTTTTAAAACCAGTATAAAATGGATACATCACGGCATCTTTGTAGTTGGAGTGATCCAGTCCAATGGAATGACCGATTTCGTGCAGCGCGGTCCAATAAAAATCGGTTCCAGGTTTTTCTTTGCTCGATACCCACTCTTCGTCGTCATCAAAATGGACATCTCCTGAGAGCCCTAATGCGAATGAGACGTGAAAAAATGAGGAATAAGCAAAAATGATCGTAATTTTGCTGCCACTTATACGTAGATCCCTATTCTGCATATATTGTGAATTTGTAACTCGTTAAGTTGTAACCACGAAGAAAGCATTGCAATTGAACGATTTCGTTTCTAAACAGTTCTGTTTGAAGTTCAAAGAAAACTCTTGTTGTAAATGTCTCTCTATTCTATGTCTTTATGTCTCCCTGGGTTGACGTGGTAACTTTAGCTGATGATAATATTTAGCATTTTTTTATCAGAAACTGCAAACGATTATAATAATATAAATATATAAATTACTCTTATTCTTATTACTTTTACTATCCTGATTATCCTTCTTCTTCTTCTTCTTCTTCTTCTTCTTATTCTAATTCTAATAATTCTAATTATTGTTACTGTTCTTATTCTTGTTCTTATTCTTAATGGGTTATGTAATAACCAAGATTATTATACATTCAAACTTCATTCTCGCTCCTTATTGGTCACTGCAGCTAATTCTCAAGGTCTGGCAGCTGTGGCGTCAGACTCAAGGTCTGGCAGCTGTGAGGATGACCATTGTAGCAGGGCTAACTCCTCTAGTAGAGTCACCCTCCCTTTGCGTGGCCACTAAACAAATTGAAAATGGCGGACAAACGAAGAGTTTTGGTGGCAAGTGTTATTCTTTCGTCTCTTGGTCCTTTGGTCGCCGCATTTAAATGCTGTGGTCTATTGCTTGGCTTTTTGTTGTTTCAAAAATGTCATCAACAACAGTTAGCAATTCATGCAGCGAACCCGTACAATTCTGCTTTAGCTCGGGTGAGATACGTTAGAAGGAGAGCTGTTCGTCGTCGTCGTCGATTTTGGCGGATTCCTACTCCATATTAATAGTATTCGGGAGGCGATGGTAGAATAGAACAGTGGTGGCTCAACCTGTATAATGGAGTTTTACTTGAACCTGAAACGAGCGCTTTTATTGCGCGCTTTTCCACTGAAATATGACCCTACCTGATGCGTTTACATGGGTAAAGTGAACAAAAAGATAGCCCTATCTGCTTGCTAGGGTAACCCAACCCCCAGGGTCACCCTATGACACATGTAAACGAAACGCGGAAATACAATTAGACTAGAGTAACCCTTCTATACTAGGGTAACCCTTCTATACTAGAGTAACCCTTCTATACTAGGGTAACCCTTCCAGAAGGATCACCCTACCTCCATGTAAACAGAGCTTAAGTTCTAACCTGTGTTATCGTGAGGGTAAAATCCATGAGCTAGTGTTCCACCGATACCATCGAATGGGTAGCCATCATCATGCAATCCACTGCGAAATCGTATCAGGATATCAGCCTGAGGATCTTCGACATTGGTGAATTTGAGGTTCGATACACGTTCCCATTCCTTAAAGGCTTTCGTCATCTTTTCTTTAACTTCATTCACACTTAATGAGCTTCTTGGACCACCCTGGAACATGTAGGTGAGGGTCTAGAAGAAAGGGGGGGAGAACGTTTAAGGGTGTTCGCATGTATTCCGTTGCCAGACAACCGGTTGCTAATGACAGGTCATTAAAGGGATACTCCAGCCAAAATACAAATGTAGTTCACATAAAAGATCTTACTGACTTTAGTTTATTTCCAAAGTTTCAGTATTCCTATCAATTTAGTTAAGAAGATATGGCTAGTTGAAGTTGAAAATTCGAGGATTTTGACGCCATATTGGTTTTGAAAATATGACGTCATTGAGTGATTCTTTATCGGGCAGTGGAGTTGTTTTGATGGCGATCACATAGTGATAGCTGTTGTGAATGCTCTTTGGACGAAAATTAGTCGAAATAAACTATTTAGTTCCTCATGCAGGAAAGTATAGAGGAGTTTCTTAGGCATAATACGAGATAGAATCACTCAGCGACGTTATATTTGAGAAACAAATATGGCGTCGAAATTGGACAAACTCTCCAACTTCAACTAGCCATATCTTCTTAACTAAATTGATAGGAATGCTGAAACTTTGGAAATAAAATTAAGATCAGAAAGATCTTTCATATGAACATCTGTATTTTGGCTGGAGTATCCCTTTAACCGCCCAATATACATCGTGAGTGGACAATAAATTCAAGGTATAACCAAGATATATTATGTGTGGGATAATGTAAGCAAACCTCTTTCGTCTGGTGACGTAATTTGATGACGTCACATTGACGTCATCGACAAACACCAAAACTCTATAATATCGTCATTTTTGACATTATGCTACGTTAGTGAGTGTGATGTAAACCTAAATTGCTTCGTACAAAAATGTATGTATGGATTTGTTGACAAAATAAATAAAAATTAGTTATTACCTGACTTGTGCCGACAAAAGGAATTTATTTTTAAAACCTCGTTATTTTACGAACACTGTCTGTCGTGACGCCTTTGCGTCTGACGTAACTGGACTTTTCGTTAACTATAAATACAAGCTATGTTATGGATTTTTCTTTAGCAGACGTAGGACTTGATAAGTTGTCTGCCGAAATGCATCGTGCTCTTTTATTTTAAGCCTATTTATTTCTCAAATCTTTAAACAGTTCTTCTAAGAACTCATTTCTCTTTCCCATCCTTTACTCCAACATTACGCCTTTGATAGATTTTGGCAAATGTTATTATATATTATACATATTATAATGATTATATTAATAGTGTTTTCAAACAGTTCTTGTAAGAACTCCAATCCATTTCACCATGGTTTCGACGTATTTTAAAGCTTTGTTCAAATTTATTACCACGACAAAATCGTTGTTCTAATATTTTATTGTATGTACCTACCCTCTTGTTCCACTTAGTTCCTTGTATGGCATATCGTCGTCTTCGTCGTGTTCTGTCTGAGGGACCAAAGTCCGCCATTCCACACCGGGGCATCACCACCATCTTCATGGTCTCTTTATCTACTTTCCCTGTCATCGGAATGCCAGCGTACATTTGAAACATTTTGATGGAGTCAGTAAGTTCTTTTGCCGTTCGAAGACGACCCGCGCGTGCGTCGGCTGGTTTCATGTAGCCAAATCTCACGAGGTAATCCTTCAGCAAGAAAGGAGAAACATTAAACATGTGTATACCATGATTTATTTCAGATTTAGCACTATACTAAAGTAATTAAACGACAGAAAATATACCTATGTATGAATTGAACATAATATGTTATGTAACATCATATGAACATAAAATGAATGCTATGTTCGAGAAATGAATCCTGCGCAGAGGTCAAAGCAGGGGGTGACTGGGGTTACAGTCGCTCCTCAAAGGTGGTGTCAGTTTCTTTACTACATTATCTCGTTGATCTCTTAGGTTTCTTTTCTTTGGGTAGGGTTGTTTATAGGCACTTTAATTGACTAAGCGAAGCTTGAGTAATAAAGTGACAACGTAGTTTGTTATTCGTTTTAAAACATTTTACTATACCGGTTATATGCCCCCCGTTTATAAGCCCCTCCGTGCGTGGCGGCGAAGGCTCTGGGAACGAGATTGGTCTGATCACGTTTGTTGAACAACTTCCTGCTTTGTATTTGATTGGTTTTCGACTCATAATCCTATTGGTTGGTCAAAAAGGTGTGATCGTTCTCTTGGCAAAAAAGCTGTGACATCACAGAGGAAGCCATGCTATGCGGATATTTAACTATGTTTTTTATCAGTGCATCGTATTTGTGATATATATATATATATATATTACCACCATATATACAGAACTCGTGACTAGGCTCTCGGCAACGGCTTCCGTAGCTCAGTGGTCAGAGCACTGCACTAGCAATCGCAGGGTCGCGGGTTCAATTCCTACCGGAAGGCCGCTAAGTTGCATTTTTCGCAACTGGTCCCGGTTTGGTCTTAAAATGTATGTATTCCAACACTCGAAATTTTCCTTCACCACAAATCCTTTCAACATGTAGTTTGATCGAGTGAAATGCCAAATATTACCTATAATATACCCAGAATCTTATCCCGGCATTACCACCATATATACAGAACTCGTGACTAGGCTCTCGGCAACGGCTTCCGTAGCTCAGTGGTCAGAGCACTGCACTAGCAATCGCAGGGTCGCGGGTTCAATTCCTACCGGAAGGCCGCTAAGTTGCATTTTTCGCAACTGGTCCCGGTTTGGTCTTAAAATGTATGTATTCCAACACTCGAAATTTTCCTTCACCACAAATCCTTTCTATATATATATATATATATATATAATATATATATATATATATATATATATATATATATATATATATATATATATATATATATATATATATATATATATATATATATATATATATATATAGAGAGAGAGAGAGAGAGAGAGAGAGAGAGAGGAGAGAGAGAGAGAGAGAGAGAGAGAGAGAGAGAGTGAGAGAGAGAGAGAGAGAGAGAGAGAGAGAGAGAGAGAGAGAGAGAGAGAGAGAGAGAGAGAGAGAGAGAGGAGAGAGCAAATAACATAGCCAGCAACTCAAGAGTTATAATAAACTAAAGATGCTTCATGCGCTTTATGAACATCTTATACTTGAGCTATACGTAGCACGGTAGCAGCGGATTGTCCGATTGAGTAGTAGTCATGACATGTTTTGGTCTTGGTAAGGTCGTCGGGTGACCACATCGACGATCTGGATCTCCGTTTCAACTCTGTTTCAATCTTAAATCCATTCTTCGATCGTATAGTTCATCTCAAGACCACTAACCATAAAGTTCCAAACTTCACACCACTTTCTTTATTGCATCGCTACTGCCAGAGGATATGCTCAGGCCCGCACATAGACTAAAGTGGGCCCGGGACCAAATATATAATTGGGGGCCCCCCTCGCAAAAATTTCGCATACATTGTAAGGATATTTCAAGTGAAACTTTTTCAGTTTTACATGTGAAATGATAACGCAAATTTTCGTTAGGACGTAAAAGATGTAAATAAGGACAAAATAAATAATCACTAACGCAGAGAAACAGAAAATACTGTTTGATAATTTCATAATTTCAACTACAGCTTCTTGGCTACCGTGTACCGATTCTCTATACAAAGTAAACGGGGGCCCCTCTTGAGTTGGGGGCCCGGGGCAAATTGCCCCAGTTGCCCTCCCCTCTGGGCGGGCCTGGATATGCTTCTCATTGTGTCCAATTCAATTCCTTCCGCTTTTCATCTTCCTCCACGTAGGCGTAGTTATACCGCAAAGGCGAGCCAGCACGCTCTCCGGAATAGCTTGGTCATCGGGATGGTTTCTGACTCGCATCCTGATGAAATTTGACAACAAAACTAACCAACCCATGCGCACCATTAAAAAACAACGATTTTTCATCTCGCCATTCACGTGAGATCCCGCCTATCACCGAGCTATAGCCCGTTTGGTCATACAATTAAATGTCAACCTCGTTAGGAAGCAAAGATTCTTTTGAATTGCCGACACACAAACGAAGCGTCGAAGGCTAATTTAGATGCACAGTAAAGGAATATTTTGAAAATTGGTCGCCATTATGAAAGAGGTGTATATCTAAGAGAAAATTATTTCATGATTGAGTCGGTTTTCTTTGATATATCGCGGGTTGTATATGAATACTAATTAGATAAGAAATGAAGAAAAAACTTGGAAAATCTTTGTCACCAAGGTGGAAAAAATATACAAAACTTTGTTGGAAAACCTCCTCAATCATGAAATAAGTCAGATAAATCCCTCGAACGTCGGGATGTAAGCGATATACTGCCCTCGGACGCTACGCATGACCCTCGAGGACGTAATGCAGCTTGAGATCTCGCTAAAGCCTGGTTCACATATAGTTGTAATTGTTGTAATTCAGTCGGCGATTGTCGCCGATCAAGTCTTACAACAATTACAACTTAATGGGAACACGAGTTGTAATTGTTGTAATTCTATCGGCGATTGATCGGCGACTGTTGTAGAAGTTGAATCAGAATTACAACAGTCGCCGATGCATCAACTTTTAATGGGAACACTTGCATGTCGCCGACTGTCGACAGACAATGACACGTGATATTAATAACCAATCAGCATCAAGAGTTGCGTTGCCAAGCAAGTTGCAGGATTGCTTTGCACGTCTTACAAGTTATCAGGATTCACTTGCTCTGCCCTCTGCATAGTAGCACTGTATTAACTCTTTCCCTACGGCTGAAAAACATCAAAAATTGAACGACCACGTTGTTCTATTGATATCTCTTGAAATAACCATAACTGTTGCAAAAGCTATACATTTTCTGGAAGCCCAATAAACCGGCTTTTACTTGTGCTTTTAAATTTCCCGAACAAAACACATTATGTTAATATAAATTAGCATTAATTATCATAAATCAGGTTGAAAGATTTACATTTTTCTAGAAAAGGCCATCTTGCACGCCCGCGTAGCATCTTAAAACTCAAAATGCCACCAATCGCAGAGTTGTTTATGAAATCAAATCAAACTTGGCGTGTGCGTGGATTTCATGTTCCTGGCGCTTGTCGAATTTCAATTTTTAATCTTGCGTTACCGCGTGCCGTGTTTTTCGATTGACGACTTTGCGGGTCTTCAACGACCCGTTTTAACTGCGCCGGTCGGGAAAGAGTTAAGGGAAAATATTATATATAATAATGAGTCAAATGGGAAGTTTAACAGACGAGAAGTTTATCATGTCATTCGCGAGTACCCAGCCATTTACAAAAGGTCTTCTGTTGAATTTTGCGGCAATGTAGAAATATTCTCGGTCGTGAAGCTTTAGTTCTTGAACCAACGTGTATAAATGGCCAAGATTCTTTCGCTCTTGGAAAATCTCCCTTACCCATCTTTTACGTTTAATCTTCTTTGAATTTTTGCGAATCCTCGCGAAAGCAAGCAGCAACACCCTTTGGTATTGTAAAAGTAACCTTCGACTTAACTGTGGCATCTCCGTTTAACGTTTTAATACAAGAAATTTAGAAGAACGAGCTCGGTTGAGTATAAAGATATAAGGAAAGCAGTTAGCATGACAACCGCCCGCATGCGGAGAAGTTCTGAGTTCTAATGGGATCGCTGACTGAATTACAACAATTACAACTATATATGGGAACATTACCGCGCTATCTCCCGCCTATGAAACTGCTCGACTTTGACGTCCTTTCAAACCAAAGAATTCTTTATGCAAAACAAAAAGAGTAACTCAACACCGTTCTTGTAATATATGTCACCCTCTGAGCATTTTCACGTCTTCGTGACGAAGGTTATAACTGTTAATGTGTTATACTCAACACTGATACAACAAATCGGTTTTTTTGCTCAAAGCATTGAGTAAGTGTTTTTGAAGTATTGAATGATTTTTTTAAGTCCTAAAATAGCCTGCGTAATCAATCAACCTATTCAATTGTTCTATTTTAACCGCCCTCGCCGTTGCAATTTTATGTTTCATATTCAACGCGCTCGTTGCCAACTGAAACGGTCGATGGCAACAATTCCAGAGAAAAACCTGGAAGCGAATTTCTATCGAAAGTCTATTTCATTAACACTAACCGCGGAAAATAGCGATGGAGTTATCGACATCGTCATAGATCGTAATGTCGACTCCTATATTAATTTATCCGGTCGAACTCGTCAATAATGCGACGGCAAAAACGAACGGAACACTGAAAAGTAAATTCTAAAATTAAATTACCATAAATAATCACATATGTGAGATTATCACTTTTGTTTTAAGTTAGTTGTGGAAAAATCAATAAAACACTCTACTTTATATAATCAAATATAAATATTAATATAAACATATAAATATTATATAGATAATTACATTATCGCTTGGAGATACGAATGTTATAGGAGTTCTTATCAGAAGTGAAATGCTGCCTCGGAATATACAATATTATATATCGAAATGTAATTATGTATGATGTTTTCTTTGCAATATAAAACTCCCTGCTATGTCTAAGAAATTGTTTGCATTCTTCAGCGACAAGACAGGTTCAGTTGGGTCTTCCTACGAGTGAATTTCGATTTAGTCTGCGAAATAGGGAATGCTCAAAGACCGGCCACGTCTTTTCGTTTCAATCGATTGTTTATTTTTAGGCTAAACAGGATACGGTTCCGATCACCGCGACCGTGATTGTAATTATATTGTGCTAACTTCATGATACGCGACTTTCCAGTCAATAGAAACTTTATCACCTTCGGTCCTTCTCCAGCAATTAAACATGAACTATATGTATACATATACCACAAAACAGATGCGAAATACCATATACAACTAGTATATAACACAGCTCTTGGATTTTATAGATATACGTAATTGTTTGTCAATGGTATAGGATTACGTCTCAGTGATAATAGCGTTGGTCATTGGCGAGTTAAATAACACTCATAACATATGCCATATTTAAAAGTTATACCAAACTGTACTTGAGATAGTTCTTACCATGGCCATGGTTTCGTTCTTTGGGCCCATCGAGTCACCGCTCACTGGTTTGGCAATCGATCTAGGGATCCAAACACAAATGCAGAACAGAAGTAAGCCAATGTATGATGTTTTATACGCCATAGTCCAAATGGCGGTCAAAGGTGGCGACAGTGAACAAAGTCGAGTGTGAGGAAAGCGAAGTTGTGTCAATTTGTGACGGTGTGTTGATGAACTATTAAATACCACAGCGACACTGCTATTGTGTTGAATAGTGCAGCATCATTAGTTGAGGTGGCGAAGGTTATTACAGAACGATTTGAAAGTCTAATGAGTTGGCGTGTCGTGAAATTTATTTGCTGTGTAACCGGAACTGTGCCCAAGCAGCATGAATATCTCAAATTGCCCACGTAAAAATACTCGTAAGATGACGAAGGTTTGCGATCGAATTTCCATGAACAAAAATTCTGGCATGACGAGAAATAATTAGGGAGCATTCATTATTTATGGCAGGGTTGGTACCGAAGAGAAACCAGTTGAAACTAAAAACAATGTTTTACCCAACCGTCAAACATTGAATTTTTCTTTACCCAACAATTATTAGATGATGATGCAACCATATACATGTTATACTGCGGCCGCGCCAGTACATGTATATCATAGGTTCTAATGATTTTTGGTGAAGGAAAATTTCGAGTGTTGGAATATATACATTTTAAGACCAAACCCGGGACCAGTTGCGGAAAATGCAACTTCAAGGCCTTCCGGCTGGAATTGAACCGCGGCCTGCGATGCTAGTGCAGTGCTCTGACCACTGAGCTACGGAAGCCGTTGCCGAGAGCCTAGTCATTGCATGTTTCGCAACTGGTCCCGGTTTGGTCTTAAAATATATATATTCCAACACTCGAAATTTTCCTTTACCAAAAATCATTAATTTAATCGAGTGAAATGCCATGTATATCATATAATTATGTATATACGCGTCTATCATAACCAAATTCAAAAATTACAACATGTTCAAAACTCGGCTGCGCGCCTTTTGACAGGCACACGTAAACACGATCACATTACACCTGTATTGAAAGAACTACATTGGTTGCCAATAGCTGAGAGAATTGATTTTAAGATTTTACTTCTTACTTTTAAATCACTTAATGATAATAAATCATTACTGGCAATACCAAAATGTAACCTTAAAACTTATGGACAAACAGCATTTTCTTTTACTGCGCCCATATTATGGAACACTTTGCCAGATGATATAAGAAGCTGCAAGTCTCTTAACATTTTAAAATCTGAGATCAAAACTTTTCTTTTTAGACGGATTTTTACTAACTGAAATATAGGACTGAATTAGACATTTCTAACTTGGTATAGATTATTAGATTTCAGTATAGATTATTAGCCTGATTTTAACCTTCTTTAATATTATTGTAACTACTGTTGATATTGTAAAGCGCTGTTGGATATTCATAGAAATTGCGCTATATAAATAAAGTTATTATTATTATTATTATCATAACCTTTAGATATTTATCTGATATTTATAGTGCATGTTAATATTGGTTCATATAGTAAGAGATCATTACAATATTCTAAGCAAGTCAAAGTTTGCATGCTGTTTATAAACATGAAAATATGTCTATCTAAAATATTATTTAACAAGAGGTTTTACCTCTTGAACGTAAGCAATATAACTAAAGACATTAAACACTGATTTATTTTATTTCTTTTGTTTTAAAATTTGTTACCCCATATTTATAATGCAACAAAAAAAGCTTACCCAACCCATTTCAAAACAAAATACAGCTGCTAGAAAATCGGAGCATATCACCCCTGTGCATGCTTCGTAATCTACACTGGTTGCCGGTGAGATCAAGGATTGTATTTAAGATACTCTAATAATTACTTTCAAGGCTTTGCATGGCCAGGCGCCTGTTTATATTACTGATTTGCTAAATAAATATAAACCTACTCCTGCTTTCAGATCATCAGACCGTAATCTGCAACTTGAGCCAAAATCCAAAACGGTGACTCATGGAGACAGAGTGTTCTCGGTTTCGGCACCAAAACTGTGGAATTCATTACCACAGGAAATTATAAGCTTTGATATGTTGGGTAATTTTAAGTCAGCATGAGTTAAGACTTTTCTTTTTTAAAATTAATAGTTTTTTGTTCATAGTGGTAATATACTTACTGTAATAAGTTTTATAAGTAAATTTAAGAATATATTGTTGTAAGAACATTGAGACTATTGTATAATGCTCCTAATACGTCTATTATTATTATTATTATTATTATTATTATTATTATTATTATTATTATTATTATTATTATTATTATTATTATTTCTCTCCGGTACCAACTCCAGCTATAAATAACGAACGCTTCCTTTACACTTTCTTTGGCTTGGGAACTCTTGAGATTAATTAAATACTATTTTTACTCCACCCTACACAATACAGGGTGGGGTATAGCACTATACAGCTTCCTCCGCAGGAAACTCTGTGGCTTCCTATTTGAGTGGGTATTGTTTTTCCGAGTAAAATAGCTTACAAGGATGTTTTTGCCGAGCCAGAAAAATTAGAAAGACCACGGAGAGAGGGAAATAGCACTGTGTCTGGTTGCTATTAATAGCTCAAAATGCGGACAAACAAACTTGAAAATGGCTATTTATTTTGTTATGGCCGTAAGAATCTTGGGTAAATGCGGACAAACATGGCTACTGACGTCATCTCCTGAAAGTGCTATTAAATGCCAGGGGAGGGCTTCGTCGATCAATATCCCTTCATAATCCCGATACTTCCCTGCAATCCAGTCGCTACTTTCGGGCGGTCATTACTTTGGGAACTGCGCGGCATTTGATTCGGAAAAAAACATTGCCCATACAACTAAGAAGCCACAGAGTTGCCTGCGGAGGAGGCTAGGTGGAGTAGCAATAATGTCCGAGTATCGTCACCGTATTTGGTTCGGAACTGGCTGGTTCATAGATAATGGAGGGGAACTGGATTAAGGCGTTATGTGGGTGTGTGTCTTGCTGTGAGGAAACTTAAAGTGCCTATATCACTTGTGGGATCTTCACGGATTTGAAAAGAGCACAAAAAGTTAGTTGATAAGTTCTATAACCTTTTTTGATTTGGTTCAATAGTTACTGAGATATAGACCTCTAAACATGGCAATTTTCTAAAATTTCCGTCGTGCTTATTTGTGCTTGGGGGCCTGGGACTCAGGAACCGGTCTTTCGTCAAGGATTATAAAATCAATTACATTTTTGCCTCGCGGCTGACAAAAAAGCAAATATTTGGAAGATAAATCGCTATGTCTGGCTCAGAATCCTCCTCTACTGTTGACGAGGGCTCCTATGGTTGTCCTGAATACGAAATTGAAGAGGAATATTGCGAAACGACGTCAAAAGATGGGAATGAGAGTGAGCCGTCATATGCCGTCGAAGAAGAATTGCTAGACCGCGTGGACGCGTTAGCATACAATGATACAATGACGAGCCCCTTGCAGACGAATCGTGGGTCGAAGAATATGCCAAAGAAAAGGCCAAAATTGCCATGTTTAGAGGTCTATATCTCAGTAACTATTGAACCAAATAAAAAAAGGTTGTAGAACTTATTAACTAACTTTTTGTGCTCTTTTCAAATCCGTGAAGATCCCACAAGTGATATAGGCACTTTAAATCGATGTTTCGATATAACCGTAGTTACCGCATAGCAAGTTGTGCAAACATTGTTTCCGGTTTCTTTTCCAACCGGTTTCTTTTTCAAGACGTATTAAAAAGTAAATAAAATATTTATATTTTTATGAGGATCTAATCATAGTCAATCGAGATATGGTCTGGAAACTCAGCTAAAGTCTTTGTTCTATCTTTTTGTTCGTCTTTATGCAATTTTGTGCACGGTGCACGGTCACTGAACCTATTGTATTTTAGTATAGTGAAGCAATCATCTAATAGAATCGTTTGGGTTTAATCGCTCAACCGTATGATCTAATAAAGTATCGTATCGTATCGTATCGTATCGTATCGTATCGTATCGTATCGTATCGTATCGTATCCGTATCCGTATCGTATCCGTATCGTATCCGTATCGTATCGTATCGTATCGTATCGTATCGTATCCGTATCGTATCCGTATCGTATCCGTATCGTATCCGTATCGTATCGTATCGTATCGCATCGTATACTTAAACAGTTACTTCTAATTTGGGGTCAGGTCGCAGTGCTCTAGAACGTCGATTGTCATTGGTTTAAATTACGACTCATTTCCCCCATCTCACAGGAGATCCTAACCAATCACAGAAAGCTTCTAACCAATCACAGACCTTCTTCTAGAGCACTGCGACCTTACTCCTAATTTGCTGTGTTGTTCCAGAGTTTTGCAGCGGCAGCCGCGAGAATGTTCTGTCTCCATGAGTATGGGTCTTCGTTTTTGGTACAAATAAGCAGAAGAGTAAGGGCCTCGGTCTTGTGACATGACACAATGGCACAACAAGCAATAAGAAACACATATTATATCATATATAATTTTCGCACATTTATTCAATAAAATATCAATATTATTCTCAATTATAAAATAAATTAACGTCTTAGATATTACATTATAGACGAGAAGTTTGCAAATGTTTAGAATAAGTTAAGTAATAAGTTAAATCGAATATTTATTTATACTGTACAACATTGAAACATCGATGGTCAGATCGACACATACATACATACATAGACTGACAATTATACCGTGAGTTCATATATGACGATAGCGAATGGTATAATTGTTTTATAATATAGACACTTGAGGTATTTTTAAATATTTGTTCGTATTGTTTTATCCAATAAATATACCTGATTTCTTGTATCATTCACTTTAGCAAAATATTCCGCCATTTTGTTTTTTCATCACTAATATATACTGAAGATATGAGCTGATATCTAGCCGTATCCAATCATATTGCAGACTAACTTATATCTGGTATATGTCTATATTATAAACGCACATATAAATATACATATATTAAATATACATATACGACATACATAATACATATACTTCAAAAATTCATTAATAATTCATGTGGAAAATACAAAGGAAAATCATGACTGTATCGTGTCTACATGATAAAGATTTGTCCTGATTTACATTTTCTCGACGAAATTGGTTTGAATCACTGAAATAGTTGGTAAACATGGTTAGTTAGATGGCAGTCGTTTTTGAAGCCGTTCAAAACACTCGCATCAGTATTTTATCGGGTCAAAGGCTTTATACTTCGTGTACCGGACACACATGAATTAAACCTATCCTAGATAGAATAAACGGGATTTTTTAAAGAACCAGCCAGTTCTATATATAGTGCTAACTAACATTTTACTCATACAAAATTATGTGTCCGGTACACGAAGTAAGAGCCCGATAAACACTGCTGCAAGTGTTTGAACTATACATATACAATATATATATTCTATATATATATTGTATATGTTTATTGTATATGTATATGTATGTATACTATTTTACACTGGTCATGACCGCGTTTCAAAATTTTCCGCCGTCAAAACTTTGTGCCCTAACTAAGAGATACATAACTGTCACCTTAAAAGTTTAGGAAGGCAGCAGCAATGGCAAAAATAGCTAAAAGAGGTGTAAGAACTGCAGTTCTTTCAACGCCATCATTGCAACCCATGAAGAAGCGGCCGATGTTCCGAGGTTCATATTCATGTCGGTTGTAGAAATCGTACTTGTGGAAGGTGTCCCCATGGAAGAAGTAAGAGTTGCCATCTTTCCAACTCATCACCGCATCGATAGGGCTGGGGATGGAACCCCATCCTTCGGAGATGTTCCTGGGGTAGCCTGGGTCTAGAGCTTTCGCTGCCTCGTTGTAACGCCAGTACTGGTGACCCTTGAAGAAATAGGTTTTTCCGTTTCCACCCCATACAAACACGCCGTCCAGTTTTTTCAGAGATAACGGAAGACCATAGTGGTTAATTGTGAATGGTCCCTCGATGAACTTGGTACCCTCGTAAATCCAAAACCTGCATTCGTGAAAGAGATTATTACATTAAATACAACCATCAGACATTCTTAACTATGAAGGAAGTAAATTTATAAACCAAAATCGTTGGGACTCTTTAAACATTCTCTGATAACTCATTATGCATGTGTGACGTATACATTCCGAACATTTGCATATTAAAACAAACTGATATATCTCAAAAGGAAAGCGAAGAAACGAAAATCTTCAAAAGAAGTTACTTTATCATTTTAAATGTTCTTCCAAATAAAACAATAAAATGTTTTGACCTTATAGGCCTTTAAGGAATAACAATGGCAAATGCGAGCAAGTTCAACACATTATTTTCAGTTTGGTGTTGTTACATGAAACTAACGAACTTTGTTATTTATGTCATACGGTAATGACGTCACTAATGATGTCATAGTGACGTCACTACATTAAACGTAGTTTAGAAAGCTGGCGTAATTCTCTTACCTTCTTCCTTTGAAGAAAACAGTCTTTCCATCGGGTCTGGTGTAGGCCGCTTGCACCCTTTTTCTGAGGTCTGGCCAATATTCGGCAAGCGACAGTGGGCCAGACACTATATTATATTTATCTAACTTCCAGAAATGACTTTCTTTGAAAAAATATGTGTTTCCATCTTTGCTGTTGAAGGCAGCGTCAAAGGAGGTCTTACATATGCTTTCAGAGGAATCCATCGTAGGTTTCGTCGGGGCGACTGTGGTGGAAGGAAGTGGTGGCTTTCCTGGAGGGATTAAAAATACGAAAGTGGTAGACAATGAGATTTGGAACTAGAACTCGCTGCAAGAACTTTGAATATCCACTGATCTAGAAACAAGACTGTATCGAGTAACCTATTGTCCTCCGATGCCATTAAACGAAATCCGAAAAATTTAACAAGTGCCATTACTAAGGGACGAAAGTCGTAGTAAATCTGTAAGCATGTCATGAATCGTTTTGCCCAGTAATTTGAAAAATATCTTCTGGTCCTCTTTATCGTAAAATTATTATTTTATTTTGTGGATGGTAAGAGCACATAATACAACAAAAAAACCTCGTAGGATCCTCAGTTGGTCCCTTAGTAATGGCGGACTTCCGGCTTCATTTTCTGAACAATGGTTGCTCGATCCAGTCTTCTTTCGAGATCAGTGTGAATATCTCATTAAGGGTGTTCGGACGTTGCTAGACAACTGGTTTCTAAGGACAGGTCATTAAGCGCACAATATACTTCGTGAGTGGACAATAATACCAAGGTATAACCAATATATTTTATGTGTGGAATACGTAGGCAAATCTATCTTTCGTCTGGTGACGTAATTTGATAACGTCACATTGACGTCATCAACAAACACAAAAATTCTATAATTTTCGTCATTTTTGACATTATGCTACATTTGTGAGTGTCGTGTAAACCTAAATTATTTCCTACAAAAAAGTACGTATGGATTTGTTGATAAATGAAATAAAAGTTATCAATAGTTATTGTGTTTAAAACGTGTTGTGCTGCGTAAGGCAGTGTAGAAATACAAATAAAATATCTAAAAAGGTTGGTGTACTGACGAAATAGCGTGTAAGTTGTCCAACGTTTCGAGCGAAGGACCTTTGTCAGAGAGAGAAGACATGCATGCATTTCACTTTTCGCTCGAAACGTTAGACTACTGACACGCTATTTCGGCAGTACACCAACCTTTTTAGATATTTGATTTGTATTGTGTTTATTCACCTTAAATATTCGATACCCCAGGTACTTTTTAAAAATTCTTAAAATCCATACGTATGTTTTCCATATAATAGTCTAGCACACTGATATTACGTGAATGCAATTACTATATACTCCATACTATAACCCTTACCGTATATATTCTGTATTCCTGTTATATCATCCTGTTCTAGCTTAAGTTTAGCATTGTAGCCAAGATAGAACGGGTACATTATGGACTCCCTGTGGTCCGAGTGATCCAGGCCAAGCGAGTGGCCGATTTCGTGCACAGCGGTCCAGAAGAAGTCCGTACCATAGGAGACAGAGTTCTCCAACACCCAAAGCTCATCGTCGTCGAAATGAATATCGCCAGAAAGACCTAAACATGAATAGTTAATGGTTAGATTTAATATAACGACACTTTTGATTGGCTGTCTCGTGCCACTCCATTTATCGATGGAGTAAGGGAGCTAGCCGTACGTTCCAAGTGACCAACCAGAAACGCACCAAATTTTCAGCTTATATTTAAAGTACTATTGCGATGAAAATACGTGAAAACGTGAGTCGTAACTTTCTAATTTTAATGCCCAAATACAGGGTAATTACATACTCAAAAGATTTTTCCCAATTCGAATTGGAAGTACTATATTTTTGCAATTCTTTCTACGTTTGCCATTGAGTGGTCGTCGCCAGCTATTACTCGGAAAGTAAGGGGTCGAGTAGGAGTTGTGACGGACGTCATCCGGAGACTTCTAGATACGGTTTTAGATATTGTAGATATTATCACTGACAGTTGATGACATTTATAAGTCTTGCAGTGCACAAAAGGTCAAGAAAGTTCAAATTCAGCTAGCATGCAACATGCAACAAGAACAAGGTTGATTGGATGACGTCACGAAAACACACCGCTGGTTAGAATTTGCGGGCCGATCAAGCGACAACTTAATAATGGCGAAGGACATTTTCGTCTCTTGTCTCATGAAAATATCTCCACATTACTTCATTCGATTTCCAAAATGTTTTCGAATTTAGAACATTTAAATGGTATAGGTTTATTTCTAGTGGCAAATTTAATTTTTCAAAACACACAATTTTCATCGCAGTCAAACCCCGGATAGCCACCTTAACGAAACATTCCGCCATTTTGTTGCCATTACTAATAGGATACGAGAGCCTGCTCGTGTAAGAACCAATCAGATTGCAGAATAGCTCATATCTATTATCTAGTGGATGTGTATATTGGTGAAACTCATCGTTTACTAGCTCTTTGTTTACATCACAAACAAGTTAAGATAACTTCTATGAGCAAGCAAGCATCTTGTCCTCAGTAAATCACTTATTTAGCTTTATCTCTTTCTCTCTCTTGCGGCATTGTCTACCTACCTTTATTATTGTGTGGATAAAACCCGTGGGCAAGCGTTCCTCCGAGGCCGTCGAAAGGATATCCATCTCCATGCGACGCCATTGTGAAATCTATCATAATATCTGCAATTCCCTCGAAAATCTCGGTGAACCTCAAAGGAATGACTTTCTCCCACATGTCAAACGCTCTTCGCAACGTTGCAATTATCTGAGCCTTGTTGATGCTTTTATCTTTTCCTGTGTTTACGAGTTTATATGTTAAATCCTGTGAAATGTACAAAAAACGACCAATGTTAACAAAGGCGCACCTTATACTTACTATAAATATATACATAGCTAAAAACTGGAAGTAACGAGCTAGTCATCCTTACATAAACGTTACCATAAATAATTCGCTTTACCCACTATGGGCCACGAGCTGGCGAAAGCAAATCGGGCGTCAAAACTGACGCATCTCGTAATCGTAGTTACTAAATCTCTAAGTTCCATCATTGGTAGAATCATTAATATTTCGCAAGATATTTTCAATTGGAAATTAAAAAATAAACTTTTATTCTGTAGTCAGTTCCTAGTTTCCTTTATGTGTCTGCTGACGTAGTCAGCAAACACGTGTTTGCTGACTACGTCAGCAGACATGCGACGTAGGCAGCACGTAATCAAAATAATAATAATAATAATAATAATATCCAAAAATTACATTGGCTCTTCGTCCGCAATCATAATTAAAGCTATATATATAAATGAATAAATAAATACATATGATAATAAAATACAATAAATTATAAATAAGAATAATTTATAATAAATAAGAATAATAAATTATAAATAAGAATAATAATTATAAATTATAAATTATTTATAATTATAAATTATAAATAAATTATAAATAAATTATATATTATTTATATTATTTATTATATTATAACAAGTACGTCAGCAGACATGCGACGTAGTCAGCAAACAAGTGTTCAGCAGACATGACATACGGACTACGCGTCTGTTTGGTTGTGGCACTTACGTCACAACCGCGATCACGTTCCGGAAGACAGCGAAAGTTCGCCGAGATCGCTTGTTGCTTCACCGCGCAGCCTTCTTCCCTTCGCTTATTTGGTCCACGATAGGTATTGAACTACTTTTGTTGTTTATCAGAGTCATTGTGTTTACACTGACCTACATTTTGGTCAGGATCTTGTGCGTAAATTCCACGTACTATACGAATTTGAACGAAGACAGCGTCAGTGTGTTTGCAATGACCGACATTTTTGGCCAGGCGCTATATATATTTTGTGTTTAAGTGGTCGGTTCCATGTGCTTTAAATTTAATAGTGATACTGCCAGGTAATTTCAAACTCGCTTAATATTTTAGCCGAAATAATTGTATGAAATACGATTTCAGACATTGCTAGCTCAGCTAGTTATAGCCTCGGACATACTCTCGAATAATGGACAAAAGCCAAGGAACCTACTTATCTCACATTTCAGTCTGTAACTCAAACGTCAGCAGACACGTGTACGCATTGCGTACCTATTTTTAAAGTTGGATGTGACCCAGTAGCGCTAAATAAACATTTTTTCCGGTACATTCTAAATAAGCTGTCCGTCGGATACCTACTTATTCTTGCCTATCCCCATGCATTCTTGCCTATCCCCATGCATACACCCCTATCCCCTCCCCTGAGACCAACATAATCACGTACGTTCTTTTCCCATTTCGTGCCTTGGAGGGCGAATCTTCTTCGTCTTTTCATGTTGTCCGTAGGTCCAAAATCTGAGATGCCACACCTTGGTAAGCGTATCACTTTAACAGTCGGTGCATCAATCTTTCCAGTAACGTTGATACCAGCGTACTGCTGAAGTTGTCTAATGGCGTTCTCAAGTTCTTCCTGTGACCGCAGTTGGCCAAGTCGCGCGTCCCTGTGCCTCAAGTAGCCAAACTTCGTCATGTAGTCCTAAAACATCAATGGCACAATAGGGTCAGCAAAGGGACGGTCAAAATCAGCTATCAAACCAAATATTACAGAGTAAAGGTAAAGGTAAAGGGGTCGTGCTAATCATCCTACGAACTACACGACGGACGCAGCTCAACGCGGCTGAGTCGAAGGTTTAGTAAAGGCGCCACAGGCTGCCACCATACGACCCATGATGACCTCGGAGCACAGCTAAAGTTAGGGAGGGAGGGAAACCGGAGTACACGGAGAAAAACCCTCGAAGCACGGGAGAGAATCAATAACTCTACTCACATAAATCTCATGAAGCTCAGGAATCGAACGAGGTAGTCACCCATCCAAGTACTAACCTCGTCCGATCGGGCTTAACTTCAGAACTCAGCGGTGAGAAGCAGCGCGCTAACAGCGCGCGCCACCCGTGCTTTCCCTGTTTCACATAACTTATGATGGGAGTCTTCTAAATGTTGGTCGTTATTTCCGAAGTTGGCTACGAACTTCGCCGTCGGCGAACTTCGAAATGAAGTTGCCAATTTCATCAGTGACAGGAAGTTCGTTATTTGTGGATTCATAGAATATTTACAGTAAAACTGTCAACGAACTTCGAACAATCAAAAGTTGGGAATTGCGTCTTAATGTTAGACATCTGATCAATTGGTTTTTCATTACGTAATCGAAGACAGAGATAGCGGAAGAACAAGCGAATTGTATAGAGTAGTTATTTTATTGAATATTGGTATTCTTTGTACAACTTAAACTCGAATGATCATCAGATTTTCCGAATAAAAACCTTTCATATAGTTCCTGCTTCCCTTTGGAAGGGAAGATCTGGGAATTTACAAAACGTGTCTTCGCTTGCACGTCATTTCCGGTCTTTCGTTTCCGAGTGACGTTCCTCTACATGACGTCAAGGCTGGTTTCCACTCAGGAAAATTTTCCTCTGGACAGGAACGGACAGGAAAGTTTCCTTTGTATTAAATTCATTAGTTCCAACCGAGAGCTCACACGACAAAGAAAACTTCCCTGTCCGTTCCGATCGTGCGGAAAATTTTCCTGAGTGGAAACTAGCCTTTAATGCGCATGCTCGCCGTCTCCACTGACATCCTGATCTCGTCAAGAATTTCTTCTCGAGAACCGGATTTTTAGAGCAAGCACAGAAATGTTCTCAAGAAAACAAAAAGGATAATACTAAAGAAACAAATCAGTAGACCAAAAGGAGGCTACCAAAAAGTTGGTGTATTGCCCGAATAGTGTGTAGGAGGTCTAACGTTTCGAGCGAATGCCTTCGTTCACTTTCTAACAGCGAAGGGCCTTTGCTCGAAACCTTAATAGACGGCTCTGACACAATATTACACCATTACACCAATTCCTTTTAGTTTAATTTTAGCCAATTCCTAATTGACCGATTACGATGACATACGGAGGTATACACGCACGTCACGCGGCGATAATATTACTGTAATAATACCTTTTGGCGGAGTTACACTATTGTTTAAAATGCTATTCGGCTGTTTCTTGGCAAGACTCGGCAGAATGCTCCAAATGTATTCTTCAGCATTGTCCCTGTATTATATATATATATAACTATATATAACTAACCGTGGCATGTTTTTATTTAAATGATCAAAGACCAAACAAAACGAACAAAATAATGCTATACAATTAAGTGGTATAACTACTATAAGGCATCATGTTGGGCCGTCGATTTCGTTTCCTTTGATCTCATTAATCTTTTATGACCCATCGAAGTTTGTATATTAGCATTGTATTGAACACGGTTATGGATTAACCCGAATAACTGTGTTTGTATTTCCTATAATTTTACACTTATCACTTATACAACAATACTGTTTCCATAATTGTCTATATATTTAAACTTACTGTCGAAACTGCCCGCTTCATTTCTGTTTAAGTATAACGAAAGTTAGACTTAGATGTCCATGAATCCATCTAGCTGAGAGCCTGAGACTCGTGCGTCAGCAATTCGTATGAATGAAGTAATCTGCCGCTGTTCGTATTGTCGCAAGTTGGGTAGCGTGACGACCGTGCGTGTCAAAGACTATAGGAAGTTAAGCCTTGCTGTTGCCGATCGAACTGTCTTGTAATTATATAGTTAGAACAGCTGTAGTTTCTCTAACAAAGACCATCAGGAGATCTCATCGGCAAAGGTCAAACTTGAATATTTTTATTATACAACAACTATACTCACCACAACTTTCGCCGCTTCGTCATGTCTCCTTGACTCGACGAAATTCGCCGCGAATGAGGCGAAGGTCAACAGCATAATAGCGTTACTTATTGGAACAACCAATATCATGATCCAAACAATGAAGAGTCTTCAAATAAACCACGGTTAAAGAAAGTAATCTAAAGACAAGAAAAATTATAACGAGACTGGTTAGTTATCCTGAAATGTTTCCTCCAAGAGTACGCTTGGCAAAAGTTGAGCTGCTCACTTTTGTAACTTGTGCTCTCTCTCTCTCTCGGTTCTTCTCTGAACTGTGGTAGCGTTTGCGATAATATGATTTCTGAAGTCAGGCGAACAGTGTTTTATATCCACACAAATGCTTCCGCCAGTTCGTTTGTGGTCAATTGCCAGTGTTACGAGCATTCCATATTAGCCTATACGTCAATGAGCCCGGATGGAACTCCCGTTGGCGACGAATCAGACGCCGTTGGAACTCGCTTGTATCGAAACAGGAAATGTACGACGACACCCCGTCGCTTGTCGTTGGGTTCATGATCTTGATCATCATGTGAGGGAACAGGGGAAAAAACTTAAATTTCTTAATATGGACAATACAGTGGCATGGTATACAAAGTGAAACATTAATAGCCTTGAGTTGTGTCCAAAAATACAAAGTCACCTGATGTGCCCACTGAGAGCTTTTGCCCCCCCCCCCAAAAAAAAAAAAGAAGACACGAGATGTAGATCGATGTGTCGTTAACGAAGGCAACGTATTTTAACCAATTATGAAATCAACTGATTGTTCGCGAAACCAGAGGGCACGTTAATCGAAGATCATCTGGCTACACGGTGACGGGAATCCATACCGAATGGGTTAATATTCCTGTCTCTTTTGCTTTTTCCGGAATCAAACTAGTAGCTTTTTCCACCCGCGTCGTCGTCGTTGGTGACATAACCGTGGGTTAGCGAGTTTTATCATGTTTGTTTTCTATCTCAAAGTCAACAAGATCTCAATTGTTGTTAGAATAATGTTAGTTTAATTATTGTAGGCGCCGTCTGGAGCTACAAGCGAGAGGATCGTCATCCAAACGAAGGGGATTAAGCGAAAAATCATCACCACAATAAACATCGGCGATCGCTAATATTATTGCGGTTGTGTCATATCCGAATTTTTGGAAACGGTATTTCGTTCCTGTATTGACAAGACGTGCATATAATTTTAATTATACGCGTCATTTTATCAGTTTTGTTATTTTTATAGAATATTCCATAATTCCAAATTTAATCTCAAGATGGAAAGTGGTGTACGGAAAGGACGGATGCTGGGATATCTATATCAATGCCAGTTTCACAACAGCACGCGCCACACGGTCCCACCTTGAGAGGTTGAGGGACGCGTTTCCTTTTGCCAACCACCAACTCAGCTACGCCATTAAGTTCAGGCTGAATCTCAGCCCCCTAACCTTGAGAAAGTCCGGCGTGATGTGCTTGACAATCAGCCGGGCGGGTTGCGAAAAATTGCGGGCGGGTTGCGAACTTGACAATGCAATTTATGTGGGTTATAATCTTTTATGGCCGTTTCAAATGTAACACTTCTTGCAATCGGCCGTAATAATAATAATAATAATAATAATAATGGAAACTTTATTAAATGATTTTTATCTAAACAAACAAAGAAACTTAAAAGTTCAGTAAGTCAGGATTCGTCCATTCCTTATTTTTACAGCCAAAAATATAATAGGTTGTTCTGATGGCAATGGATATAATGTTTCTCACAATAATTTTGGTGCTTCACATCAACTCCTACATCGTTTAACATTGCTATAAAGGAGGTACATTCTTTTGCGAAAACACCAAGTGAACTAATCGAGAGAAATGCTAAAGTGTTCACTTTGTTGTCTCACTATTTCTGTATATTTGGAATTTTTGCACTCTACGTTGTTTTGAAGGTTGGATTCAAATCCCACCGTAAGTTCAACTGTATATAGACACCCTTTGAAGTAGATAGGAGTAAATCTGGACGATATCTGTCACCAGTTATTATTGAGGGGCTTTTGAATTCCGGAAGATCAACAATTAAAAGGTTGGAGCAATTGGCAGTTTGCAGGGATCTTGGCAAGAAAGTTCAGAATAGAGTCGTGTGACTCGTGTCTCACATATAATATTTTCCTCTCTGAACTAGAACCCTGCAAGCATAAGTTACATCAGTTTAGTTAAAAATTCTAATAAGGTACATCCAAGCTTCGTTATTAGTTGTTCCATGCACATTAATATTATTGTCAAGACAGTAATTTTTTACTCTATAGCGCCAAATATATAATTTGATCCAATAATGGCTGAAATTGAACAATCACGTATAACTCCTTTCAAAACAATTCTTGTCTCTAGAAAATGTTTTTAAGTTCGACCATACATCTTGATGAACTGTTCCAAGTGAACCAAAACATAGCACAAACAATTTCGTATATCGTAACCATTTCGCTTCATAAAAATCGGTTAACGACCCAACAATTATTGGTGGGAATGTTTCATTGGCCAGACTTTACTTTTTGATCTGGCTACGTAAATTAGACAATAATCATAATAATAATAATAATAATGAAGATGATATGATGATAATAATAACGGGATTCCATGTAGAGATAATACCACTATTATATATAGGTTTAATGGATAGTATATATATAGACAAATAGACTTTTTTATTTTATTGATTTATGATTTTTTTTCGCTTCAGTACTTACAACAACGTACACAGTATATTAACAAAAAGATTAGAAACGCAAGTGCTCATGGGCACCACGCAACACGTTTCGCCAATTACTGCGGTCACTTACTAGTATCTAAAAATAAATATTAACATACTATGATAAGAACTAAGTTCAACTAAAATTTAAGAACTAAGATTAAAAACAGCAACTAACCTCAACTGCAAAACTCCTACTTGAAAACACAGTCGGCGGGTTAGGGTTAGAAAACTCGTTAGGCGGGGGATTAGGGTTAGGATCTTTGTTGTTTTGGGGTCGGTTACAATCAATTAACTAGCAGCACGAGGGTAATGTATTTGCTCGTCATGGCAACGTATATGCTCGTTAGGGCAATCTATGTGCTTTCCATATATGGATACCAGTCCCTATCCATTTTCCGCCTACGCAGCACAAGCCTTTTTAGGTAATGGTTAATTCATGAGTTCATGTAGTTATAGATCCAGCCTTTCACCATTCTTTAAATTGAATTAAATATTATGTCTTGCAATTGTTACCCCATGAAGCTCAAGGACAATATGAAGATAGAGAATAAACACAATTACACATGTCGAGTGGGTGTGGTATAGCCCCCTTCTTCCGCAGGCAACTCTTCTTTATTCCGAGTCAAATAGCTTCCAAATTAGCAAGAGCTCCCAGCCAAAACATTGCTCGCACAGCCTTGGAAGCGACTTGACTCGGAAAAAGAAGCCACAGAGTTGCCTGCGGAGGAGGCTAGGTGTGGTATACCGCAGTGTTGTACTGCGTAGGCGGCGTAGAAATACACGAAAACTCCAGAACCTCTGGGGTACCGAGGTTAAAAAGGTTGATGTACTGCCAAAATGTGTGTCAGCACTTTTGGATTGAAGAGCTTGATCTGCACGCGTCACTTTTCAACATGGTCAAGGAGAAACTAACGCGTTTCGAAACTGACGTTTTGAGTGAAGGACCTTCGTGAGAGAGTAAAACGTACAGTGAAATCAAAAACTGCATGAATACGAAATTTTTATCTCTAAAATAACGATGTTGATAAAACGGTACAACAGTAGTTTTGGTGATTTTTATTCGTATATAGTTAACACAGCCTATACAGTACACTACTTTTACTACAACTTATGTATGTGAAAAAACGAACTCGACCGTCACTCGATAATATCCATCGGAGGGATAACCACGCCTTGTAAACATATGGTGCAGTGGTGGGAGTTGAGCGAACGCGTGGGCATGCAGATCATTCAAGGGCTCACAACGTTGGTGCATTGTCTCTGAGGGCGGCGGGTATACTTCAATGAAAAGGGAGCTTCGCTGTTTACTCTGAGGGGGAAAATTTATAGTACAATACTCCTACGTGTATTTATTATTCTATTATAGGTCGAACAACAACTTGTAAATAATGCCAATCTGAAATCCCACAGCAAGTGGCAAGAAAAATTGCCCTGGCCTTAAAGCGGCTACTTTGTGTTGCGATTTTTTTCAGAAAATCAAAGTGCAACACCAAATAAGTACACTAACTTAATATTGAAGCAAAATAATAAATTTAAGACTCATCAGTGCAATCAGTGCCATTGGGATCTTGTCAAATATTTTGAGAAAATAAGGTCATTTGGCTTGAGTGTACACCTGCACAGCACGTGATCGGTATAGACACGGTTGTTAGGAAGCGTTTGCAGCTGATCTTGTTATCGGAATGACAAACTTTGCTAATATGTACACTCACATATCCCTCTAACACTGTGTTTGCTTTCGGTTTATAAGCTGGTGAACTGAACTTCCAAGTAGGTTGATCGGTATATCTTAGGCTTTTTTGAAAACTAGAGCTATATGAAACCATAATCAAACGCACATCTTCCGGTGAAGACGTTTGAAGACGTTCCGGTGAAGACGTTTTCCCATGGTTTGTTGACAGTGGTCTTACGTTGGTGCATTGTCTCTGAGGGCGGGTATATACTTCAATGAAAAGGGATCTTAATTCGCAGTTTACTATGAGCGGAACAATAGTACAACACTCCTACGTGCAATATAATATTCCATTGTAGGTCAAACTGAACAACTTGGAAATAATGCCAATCTGAAATCCCACATATACGTTTTAACTAAAATTACGTGGCAACTAAAAATTGCCCTCATGGCCTTAAAGGGCTACTTTGTGTTGTGATGTTTTCCAGAAAATCCGTACAACACCAAATAAGTACAGATCACTCAATGAAGCAAACTAATAAATTTATAATCTATAAATAAATTTATAGTTGACAGATAAAAATGTCATCAACTTAGATGAATGTCAATGTCATTAGTGAAATTGTCAACTTCCTACTTGGCATGCAAAATGCGTTATGGAACAGCGTTGCCAAAAAGGTAATACGTATACTATACACCATGTAAATAACAAAATGAATACTCTAAAATGTTCGTGTATCGCCGAAATTGATATGTACGAAGTCCAACGTTTCGACCGAAGGCCATTCATCAATAAAATATCTAATTTTTCACATTGTAGACCCACTCCAAACGAGTGGGATTATGTCAAGGGTATAGAAGGGGGTCATATCTATAGATCAGTATACCAACTAGCCTGTAGTCTGTACAATAAGAATTAAGAATATTAATGTTTTGCCTAGCTAGGAATCAGCAGAAAGGATGATTCATCAATGCGCTCAGTTTATCATTTAAAACCTACTGATGTCATCAAATTTGATTTATTGAGTTTCCATGTCTGAGTATCGAACTGAGTGCCGGCATTTAGCCGAAAAAGTCAATATCAGAAATAATTTACCCATACCCCACGAACTTATATAAAGTCTTTCTTGTTACTCTGGTTACCGCGGCGGTATAGCCTGCATAGTCTATAGCCATAGGTGTCGGCAGTCGGCAAGCGTTTCTGTGTTGTTATTTTTTTGGACAAGTGACTTACTTAATAGTTGATCAGTATCAGTAATGTGCCTGGCAACTGTCTTCATCGTAAATAAGCTAGCTCACATATGCATGCTTACAATATCATTATGTTACACACTCCAATCGAAAGTTATTTTTATCGAGTCATTTTATTGTTGAATATTCACAGACTTGTTGTTAATTCCACTCAGGGTCTTAAAAATAATCGAGGAGAAAGTTCTGCCTTTGCAATAATATCAGCAAATGGTAAGACTTTCGGGTCTTCTCGGATAACGACCTTAAATCGTAGGCCCTCGGAACCCCTATCAATTGGGCTTCTAGCCTGTTGGGGTATTCCGTTCACCAAAGAGTGATAAATCTAATAAACTAAACTAAACTAAACTAAACTAAACTAAACTAATTTAGCCTAATACTTTCCCAACATGGCTTAATTCTTAATAGAGACACATTACAAAGTTATTTTTTATAATTCATGTTATATTGTTGAATGTTCGGCACAGTTCTTGTTGTTTACTGTCAAATATTAATTGTTATTGTTAATATTAGTTCACCTAAATATTTTATTTTATTAATAACATGATTTACACATAATAATAGGGGTATAGCCCCTGTATATATTTAAATAAATATATATTTAAAATCTTATAAATTGTGGTAAATGCTATTCACAATGTACTTTCTTTTGCTGCTTCACAAAATATGTCATGACTAGTTCGTGGTTCTTCAGCAAAACTGACCACAATTATTACGCTTTACGATTCATCCAGATAGCGTAAAGTGCGCATGGGGCCAGAGTGCTCAACCTGCCACAATGGTAGCGAGCTTATATATATATATATATATATATATATATATATATATATATATATATATATATATATATATATATATATATATATATATATATATATATATATATATATATATATATATATATATATATATATATATATATATATATATATATATATATATATATATGTATATAAGCAGAAAACAATAGCAAAGTCATTACCGCTATGCTGAGGATTGCATGCCGGGACTTATATTGTGCTTAGTGTATGAAATATTGGCGTCGTAAAAGAAGGCAAAGTTGGAGAAGCAAGCCAAGCAGCGAATCCCCCATCATCAATTGTTGAAGTCAAACTTCTTATAACACTAGTACTCCTAGCTAGCATGAATCTTTGACCAAAAACATGAACAAAAGGACTGTAGAGATTGAACATTTTAATTCTAGTAAGGGGTGTATATATTGAAACGACTGCGCTGAGACATGTCACCATCTCGCGCTCGCCTTGACGGCACCAAAACTCTCCGCGCGTCACGACATTCTTCGTTTGACCCGGATCAATGAGAGTCGCGATTTACGTCACCTCTCATCTACGTTTCATGAACGTCAAAGGTACGTTTACACACTGCGATGAATCGGGCTGATTTATGGTTTATTACAAGTAATATTTGCCATTTCACTCGATTAAAAGACCAAACCGGAGGGACCAGTTGCAACTTCAAGGCCTTCCGGCTGGAATTGAACCCGCGACCCTGCGATACTAGTGCATTGCTCTGACCACTGAGCTACGGAAGCCGTTGCCGAGAGCCTAGTCACGAGTTCTGTATATATAGTGCTGGTAATGCCGGGATAAGATTCTGGGTATATTACAAGTAATATTTGTCATAATTCAGATGCATAGTTAGTTAGGAGAATAGTAAGGATTATGAGCCCACAAATCGTTCCGCTGACAGTTTCTCGTCGTTAACATGCATCTAAACCATAAATCGGGTATATGTTCTTAACTATATTTCACAGCCTATATAAAAGTATGACTCAGTTTTTCATATAGTTATAGAAATTTGTAATATTTAATGGTCACACAAAACACGGAGCCTGTCTTAAATAGTATACAGTGATGCCGAAGATATGATCATGATATATATATGTGTTGAATATCCCGTTTGATCAAGACTTAACTCATATATATATATATATATTTCAGAGCCATATATATAAATAAAGCCATGACTCAGCTGAACTATATATTCTGTTGAGCAATTCTATGACCCTTTCTCGAAGAAAAAGCTAGCGTTATCGTTGTTCCTTCTGGTGCAGTCTATGCATGACTATGAGCCTTTCCCACGTGTTTGCGTTTCAGTTGATTGCGGAACAGCGCAAGCAGTGACCCGGCGCCGCAGAAGAATGACGTAAAACACGAACGGTGTTAGTACCCTGACGTATAGTCTGTGTCCATTGTGAAAACGGCTTTTGCCGTCTTTAAAACACTCTCACCTTCAAGCTAATATAGCCATGTTATATACCGAATGTATAATCAAGACATAAAGGTGTTGTGCTGCGTAGGCAGTGTAGAAATACAAATCAAACACTATAAAAGCCGGCAAGGTTGGTGTACTGCCAAAATAGTGTCTAGGAGGTCTAACGAGTAACTTCCGCAAGCACGGTTTTTGATTTGTATATAATCAAGACGACTCTAGTATCAAGTTTTAACGTAGAAAAAATAGCTTGTATACCTTACCTAATTTCATTCCGAAAAATCGAGTCTCTTGAAGCCAATCCCCAGATGAGAGTTTCTGTGTGTTCAGTGGCCCGCTATATGGAGGTATAATGAAAATAAGTACAGTTATTCTCATTCGGTTAGTATTTACCGGCTCTGTATATTGTTATAGTTTGAAGTTTGACCACAAGTCATATCTATATTAGCATTTGCTCTTCACAAAGCCACGTATATTGCTCTCGCTGGCGCGGCTAGCGAAACAGTGAAGTGGAAATGGCCTTAAAACTCTCAATAAGTCGCCAAATAATTGTTGATTGACTTGAACAATATAACTGAAACCTCGAATAAATTGCATGTTATGATAGCGTTCATCACCGTCTCGACATGAATTGGTCAGACGATGCCGAGTAAAAGTATAGGCAAGTGTCTCCTCCGCAGGCAAGTGGCAACTCTATAACACTGTGGCT
This sequence comes from Chrysogorgia sp. JL179-B06, assembly GCA_035772405.1. Taxonomy (NCBI): domain Eukaryota; kingdom Metazoa; phylum Cnidaria; class Anthozoa; order Scleralcyonacea; family Chrysogorgiidae; genus Chrysogorgia; species Chrysogorgia sp. JL179-B06. The sequence continues at coordinate 431,521 of JAYKKM010000517.1, read as the reverse complement.
TCTTTTAATTTCTCGGGGATTGCAGGGATTTCTCTGGCTCGGCCAAAACAGCCTTGGAAGCTATTTGACTCGGGAAAAAGAAGCCACAGTCTCACAGAGTTGCCTGCGTAGGAGGCTATACAGTCAAGCACGTGTGTGTTTGTGTGTTGAGAAAAATAAAAATAACATGCTTCGGGCAAATGCTTCGGTGGTAGCTCAATCAATTTGAGCTACAATCATTGACAAATTTGTTAGTAGAAGTTATAATGAAAGGTTTGAAATTCCTGTCGACCCCCTTCTTCCTAAACAATGTTGTAAAACTCGGTTTCAGCAGAGCCGGTAAGCTGTGGGGACGGATGGGACGGCAGCTCCAGGCCTTGGAGAAAAACAGGCCCTTTTGTCACCAGACTTAAAAAATAAGGTCTTAGCGAGTAAGCGTACTTTCATAAAAGTCTTGTATCAATTGCAATTGTCAACAGATGTTTACAACATGATCTGTGAAACATGAAAAAAAGACAACTTTATATGCATTATAACGATCGAAAACGATCTATATAATATAGGCCCTAATGTCTCCACCAGCTCCAGGCCCCAACATATACCCTCAATCCGGCTCTGGATTCCAGGTTAACACCGTCATCACAACGGTGTCATTGTGGTCGATGTAATAGAGTGTCCATCTATATATCTGCAATCAGTAAATACTGCTTTGCAGACGTAATATATGAACAACGAGTTTGAGTGCTTCATCAGGGGATCCAAACACGAGAAAACATGATGAAAACACGAGCGCGAAAAAACATGATGAAAACACGAGCGCGAGTGTTTTTATTGTTTTCGAGTGTTTGGATCCCCTGATGAAACACGATAAACGAGTTGTTTATATGGCTTCTCAATCGAACACGGATTTAATTGGATGTTTACTTAAAACGCATTTGAGAACAAACCCTCATGGGGACTGAACTCACGAGGGTGTGTAAAATTTATTCAGAAAATTAACAGACTCTGTTCAGTTGAGGATGAGCGAAGACGGAGGCAGGTCGTTTCGTTCTCCAAAAAATGAATTATTAATTAAGATCTCAGCAATTAGATCAAAACCGGGTTTGATCTAATAACTGTGGTGGTATATGATTTTTACGTGTTTTACTCGAGTTATCCAGCCTCAGTCATGTGATAAAATAAAGTGATTTCATTGGCGAATTGGCTCATGAATTATTAATGAGTTTGAGACATCTATTACATCGACCACTATGACACCGTTGCGATCGTGGCGACCAAATGGAAACCAGGCTTTAGCAACGCGTTTACGTGAAACGGAAAATAGCTTCGCCACCACTAGAGGAAAAAATATTGTGAAACGGCGAACTTGAGCCCCAAATGACGCAAAAGGAACTTGTACTTATTGCTGGGTCCACTGCGGTTAAAGAAAAACATGGCGCCGGATTAGCATTTATTAACGTACACAATTAACGCTTAATCTGCCATGGGCCCATGAGTTCCACAAATGAACAGTCCGGTTGAAGTATGAGCCCTTGAATGTACTTGTTTTACATAACGGAACTTTAAGTATATGACTAGGATTTAAAGTAAGTCGTGTACGGTCGTGATTAATAAAACTAACATAGTTGCATATGTTCAAGTTTATGTGATGCCTTGTAAAAAAAGACCAAGTCTCGAATTTCTCTGTCATAGCAAAGCGGTAAACGGATGATCGAGTTATAATGTGACGACTTTCTTAATTCTCCCTATACCGTTACTATGACGAAAGATCTAAATGACGTAGTTCGTTTTATGGGTGAGGTCCCCACGTAATAGTGTACTATATAAGATGATGTTTTACTCTATTAAATTATTCTCTATTCCGACTCTGTCGAATGCAGTGTATTGTTCTCTCTGTTCACGCACTTGGTGTGCCTGCTGTACCTCGGCACGTTGACGACGTCCCCCCACCCCTTTGTCCAGGTCTGGCGACGCCACATGTAATTTAGACACACTTTCATATTTGTTATTATCTAAAAAAAGTTTCAGACGAATTTATATTGTATAAGCCTCAAAATTGACCAATTTATTAAAAAATCTGTCAGAGAGACTTGGTCCGAATTTAGCTCGAAAGTGAACTGATGACGTCAAGGTGTTTGATGGCTGTAATTAAGCGCTGACAAAACGTGCAGGCTCATGAAATGTCGCGAATTTCTGGCCATGATGGAGAAATTTAGAGTGAGTCGATCTATATCAGATATATAGATCCAACACGGGTAGTCGGATTTTCTTGTGTGTTTTGCTTATGAATTAGTAATTAGGTTTAGAAATATATATATATATATATATATAATTTAGTCAACAACTACATCATCTACACTAGGGTTTTGTTGATAAAAAGAAATACAAGATTAATCATGACCTTTGTTGTGATAGTCAGTGTATTGTCTATTTGCTGACCTGTAAAATATGTGGTATACAATATGTTGGGCAAACCGTTAACAAGTTTAGATTTCGGTGGAATAATTACAGGTCATGCAACAAGAAAGCCCTCGAGGGTGGCGATCCACCACAGAAAGAATTACATCTTCATTTCCAAGGCGAAGGTCATAATGGATTATTAAACGATTGTTATATTACTTTTATTGACAAGACCGACGCTAATGATCCCACTAGGAGGGAACTCTTTTGGATACGCCGGTTAAAAACGCTTTTTCCTTTGGGACTTAATAGAACAGATGATGTTTAGTATTGCCTATTTCTATGGCATTTGTTATTTTATTTTAATTAAACTAGGTTAATATTCGGTTATGTAAAGTAGCTATGACTGAAGGTATAAAATCTTGTCTAGTTTGTAATTTGGGATTATATTGTGATAAAGACGAAAGTCGAAACGTAAATTGATGAAATGATGTAGTTGTTGACTAAATTATATTAAAAAAAAATGTTTTGCTTATATCATGGTGAAAGGCTACCTCTTGATTATTTTATATATATATATATATATATATATATATATATATATATATATATATATATATATATATATATATATATATATATATATATATATATATATATATATATAGAGAGAGAGAGAGAGAGAGAGAGAGAGAGAGAGAGAGAGAGAGAGAGAGAGAGAGAGAGAGAGAGATATAGATATATATATAGAGAGAGAGAGAGAGAGATATATATATAGAGAGATATATATATATATATATATATATATATATAGATATATATATATATATATATATATATATATATATATATATATATAGCAAAGTGAAAAGGTGGTAAACTGCCAAGAATTTAGTGACGAGATACTGACGTTTCGAGCGGAGCCCTTCATCAGTATATATATATATATATATATAGAAAAAACAAGAGCCAGCCTTCATCAACAGTTCCACTGTTTAAAATATTTCTTCAAAAGGAACGTTTAAAAATCTTTAATGAACAACGTTTCGGGGCACTGCCCCTTCTTCAGGTTCAATAACCAGAGGAAAGCGCACCAGCTATTTAAGTATTTACAAATATGAATAAATTAGAATTTAAAATGAGAAAGATGACAGATAAAAATTAAAATTAAAAGAAATCACGTTGATTAAGTCCTTTGGGAATAAAACAATCCAATTTATATGTCCAGAAGCCCTCACGTGTTGTGGGGTCATTAACATTAGTTTTATCAATAATAGTAACAGTTAAATCAGTAATACCCCCATGGTCTTCGCTAAAAAAATGAGCATACAGATGTTCGCCAGGAATGTTCCTTTGTCCCTTGCCATATCTACAAAGACTGCTTTTGTGGTTGTTAAATCTCTTACGAAACGTTGTAATGGTACTGCCAACATACTGCTTATTACATTTAGTACACGATATCACGTACACGACACCGGAAGAGTCGCAATCAAATGAATGATTAATTAAAAACGTTTGCTCGGATTCCATATCAGTAAATACTCGCCCAACTGATAATATTCTTAATACTCAATAACAACCACAAAAGCAGTCTTTGTAGATATGGCAAGGGACAAAGGAACATTCCTGGCGAACATCTGTATGCTCATTTTTTTAGCGAAGACCATGGGGGTATTACTGATTTAACTGTTACTATTATTGATAAAACTAATGTTAATGACCCCACAACACGTGAGGGCTTCTGGACATATAAATTGGATTGTTTTATTCCCAAAGGACTTAATCAACGTGATTTCTTTTAATTTTAATTTTTATCTGTCATCTTTCTCATTTTAAATTCTAATTTATTCATATTTGTAAATACTTAAATAGCTGGTGCGCTTTCCTCTGGTTATTGAACCTGAAGAAGGGGCAGTGCCCCGAAACGTTGTTCATTAAAGATTTTTAAACGTTCCTTTTGAAGAAATATATATATATCTATCTATATATCTATATATATATCTATATACGTGTAGGTTTTGGTCTACGAAATGCAAAGAGTGCTCAACAACATATAGTTAGAGATAGATAGATAGATATAGATAGATATAGCAAAGATCATTATCTATATATATATATCTATATATATATATCTATATATATATATCTATATATATCTATATATATATCTATATATATCTATATATATCTCTATATATCTCTATATATCTCTATATATCTCTATATATCTCTATATATCTATCTATATCTATCTATATCTATATATCTATATATCTATATATCTATATATCTATATATCTCTATCTATATCTATCTATATCTATCTATATCTATCTATATCTATCTATATCTATCTATATCTATCTATATCTATCTATCTCTATCTATCTCTATCTATCTCTCTCTATCTATCTCTATCTATCTCTATCTATCTCTATCTATCTCTATATCTCTATATCTCTATATCTCTATATCTCTATATCTCTATATCTCTATATCTCTATATCTCTATATATCTATATATCTATATATCTATATATCTATATATATATATATATATATATATATGTATATAGAAAGGATTTATGGCGATTATAAATATTTATAAATATTTATAAATATTTAAAAATTATAAGGATTTATACATGTAGTTTGATCGAGTGAAATGCCAAATATATATATATATATATATATATACAATATTTCTTTGTTTGTAGTAGATAAAAGAGTGCTCAATACTGTAAATATTCAGCAGAGCAATATAAATTTTTAATAAATATCTTAAAACTGAAACATCGCTACTCCGAGTTTCACGCTTTTATCACGCTTCACGCTTTTTTCACGTTTTTATATATATATATATATTCTATCCAGCTGGCGAAGTCTAATAAATAAACAAATAATCCGGCTATATCTCCAATTCAAAACTAGTCCTAACCCAACCTTACCCTAACCATCAACCTAATACTAACTCTATTACTAACTCTTACGATAATGCTTGATTTTAGAAATAACAGCTGATTTTAATTTCGAAATTTACTGCCGATAGCCAGGTGACGTCATTTCGGAATATATATGGAACTTCACCCTTATTTATAGTCTGATTCTCTAGTGAAGAGGGTATGCATGGTCAGCAAAAATAATGTTGATTCCAATACCACAATTTCCGAAAATGATATTCAATATATTTCAAACATGTCAAGAATGTTATGCCGTGTGCCCTTTTCCATCAAAACAACATTTGAATAAAAAGAACTCCGTTTTGAATGAGCTTCCGATATACGCAGTCGGAAAAGACACTTGCCACCAACTCAGCAAAAAATAGAAGAACCTATTGTTCCGTCAGGTCGACTCGAAATTTAAGAGGTGGAAGTCGTAAAAACAAGTGTATTTCCCTGGCGGGCGAGACAGACAGGCAGCCGAATGCTTGACAGAGTTGGATTTCCAGTTCAGAACAACAGGACATTTGGCACGAGATATAGAATATATTAATAACAAAATATATTAATATCACACACAATTACGACACTATAACAAACACGCTACTTTATTTCCAAAATGAAGTAAATTATCGATTTTGCGGTCAGTAAAACTTGATCCAAGTAGCTGAAACTAGCGGATTTAGGGGGCATGCAGGTAAGATAAGTGGGGGAGGAGCCACTTTCTGGCAAAGGGCCTTCACTCTAAACGCTAGAACTCCTGCTCATCCGGCACTATTTCGGCAGTACACCAACCTTTGAGTTTTAGATTTGTATATATATATATATATATAATTTTTTATATATCGATTATACCCAAGCTTTGAAGCTTCAACGATACTCCAACTCAGAAGAGATTCAACAGTCAGTCCTCTTTCCTCTTGACACGGGAGTTAGAAGACATTTATTTCACCAGAATAACCCTGAACAAAACTGTAACCAGTACAAAAAAATATTCCTGAAACGCTTAATATAAATATCAAGCTATAAAAGTTTTAAACAGTAAGCGGGCGAGGCGTTGTTGCGTGTACGTATCACGCAACCGGTGAGATGGACATAATGGTCGACCGGTCTACTGACAAAAAGTTAAAGTTCTCCTTATATAAATGCTTTGTCATTCTTTAGCTTCAGTGACAGTAACGAAAGTTGTTCTTCCTCCGTCACTCTCGCACAGGCCATAGTAACGTATCTCAGCAAGTCACTTCACTGTAACGAGAAGTTCTTGAGGCCATACTGTTTACCTTAATTATTCTATTAATTAAATAATCAGGTGATATATTCCCTGACCCTGGAGACACTTAAGTTATAAAATTAAGTTTATAATAAGTTATATATACTGCCCCTTTTAATCTTAGTTTCATCGTAAAAGGAATCCATTTCATGAGCCTATCAAAATAATAGAGTTATATAGTTGTCTCAGCTCTCACTTTGATATTTAATATGTCATGACATACGGTCATGTGCTGTACAGGCAGCGAAAACTGTTGTTGTTGGAGGCTGTGCTGCACAGGCAGCGCGTTGGCAAAGTTAGGTAGTGCATTACTAAAATAGAGGAATGAAACTTATATACGGAGGAATGGAATTAATATAGAAGAATCAAACTAATATAAAGGAATGAAACGGCACTGAGGGAGTCGGAAGCCCCTTTGTATCAAAACATTGAGAAAGGTAGTGAACTAGCTACCACAATGTAGATGAATGCATGAAACCAGAATAGAGGAATAAAACAGCACTGACAGGAATGCATGAAACCAGAATAGAGGAATGAAACAGCACTGACTGCAGTCGGAAGTCCCTTCATCATGCAGGTGTGCTAACGAAGTATTAAAACATTAACAAAGGTAGTGAACTAGCTACTACACTTGTAGAGGAATGCATGCATGATACAACAATAGAGGAATGAAACCACAATAGATGAATGAAACGGCATGCACTAACTGGAGTCGGAAGCCCCTTCATCATGCAGGTGTGCTAACGAAGTATTAAAACATTAACAAAGGTAGTGAACTAGCTACTATACAATGTAGAGGAATGCATGCATGATACCACAACAGAGGAATGAAACCACATGAATAGAGGAATGAAACGGCACTAACTGGAGTCGGAAGCCCCTTCATCATGCAGGTGTGCTAACGAAGTATTAAAACATTAACAAAGGTAGTGAACTAGCTACTATACAATGTAGAGGAATGCATGCATGATACCACAACAGAGGAATGAAACCACATGAATAGAGGAATGAAACGGCACTGACTGGAGTAGGAAGCCCCTTCATCAGGTGTGTTAACAAAGCGGTTAGTATCAAAACACTAAGAAAGGTAGTGAACTAGCTACCACAATGTAGAGGAATGAAACCACGGCAATGACGTTTCGAGCTATTCAGAAGCCCCTTCATTAGGTTGCCTCAACGAAGTATCGTCAGGAACCGCACTCTGACGTTTCAGGTCGGACGTCCCCTTCATCAGAGTGAAAACTAGTGCAGGATTTCCTTCACTCGCCGTTGAATAGCCTTCACTTCAAACAACAATATTCTATTTTGGCAGTTCACTACCTTATATTAGTCTCAATTTTGATACATTATCGATTTTATTCCCCCACACACAATCATGGGTGTTATCGGCTTCAGGGGGTCTCATTTACTGCATAATTGATCACACGTACGCCCCCACTAGTAACCTTGCCAGCTTTGTTTAATGGTATCTGAAAATTTAGCATTGGCCTGGAGATAGACTAGCCTATACATGTCTTGGTCAATTCCAACTATAGACCTAAGTATAATACAATAAGCCCTTGTTTCTGTGCCAGTCTGAGCCGATGAAGAATTTACAATATTAACAATAACAATGAATAACAAGATTTATCTGATGAAAATTTAAATGATATCTATATATTGATATATGAATTCCTTTACACGAACTATACGTGGTTATACTGGTTCACCGGTTCTAAAAGACTCAACTCATGAAGACACGCACTCATGGAAGTCTATAATATAAATACTAAATACCATGCCAGAAATAATACATGTGTTATGGCATCACTCGTAGAATTTCCGGTTATAGAAATTAAAAGAGCATAGTACTTCAGTCTAAATACAAGTGGTGTTCATATAAAAGATCTTACTAAAGTTTGTCCAATTTCGACGCCATATTTATTTCTCAAACTCACGTCACTGAGCGCTTCTATCTCGTATTATAATATATTAGGCATAATTATTACGTATTAGGCATAATAACGTATTAGGCATAATTAAGCCTAAGAAACTCCTTTCTACTTTCCCGCATGAGGAACTAAATAGTTTATTTCAACTAATTTTCATCCAAACAGCACTCACAACAGCTATCACTATGTGATCGCCATCAAAACAACTCCACTGCCGATAAAGAAGCACTCTGCAATGACGTCATATTTTCAAAACAAATATGGCGTCAAAATCCTCAAATTTTCAACATCAACTAGTCATATCATCTTAACTAAATTGATAGTGACTAAAGTCAATAAACTAAAGTCAGTATTTAAAGACTACTGCGATATGAAACATTATGTTGCGATTTTTTCCACCAAATAAGTACACGCACTGCATTTGCTGGTAATAACGATTATGGTATTACTAATATAGGTACGAATATTATTTTTATATTTGCCAATGTCAAAGTTTAAAGTGGCACTACGATGAAAATTCACCCCCGTTTTTTAGATTTTCTTTAGCATAGAATAGTATTTCAGGATCGAAAGTGATCATCGATGTAACAAAAGCACTAAATAATGGTGTTTTGAAGTAAGTATTTTGAGCTCTGAGATCACTACTATTTAGGCCACCATTACTAAGAACGTGTTCCAAGTGAGCCCGCAATTTCAAAAGGTAATATTGTTTGTGACGTCAGACTCTCAATGCTACGCCTGAATTTCAGTCGAGGTTACTTGTTTTCTTGTTTTCTTCGAGAGAAGTAGATGAAATGTCCAGCCTTTCAGACGAAGAATTTGAAAAAAGGTCTTTGATCATTATGGATTTATTTGAAGAATTAGCCATGTGGAGTCTTCAGGTCAGGAACATGATCGATTAATGGCGGACATAACAACTCCAGATTAGGAGTCAGAAAAATAATACTTGCCATCGTCGAATCGCAAAACGGTTTCGACCGAGTAATATTTAGCAGCTCTGCTTTATAAATACGTAAAAATATCGATAGGTAAAAATTTGATCGTAGTGGCACTTTAAATACTATAGTGATGAAACATTGTGTTGCGGTTTTTTCCATGCAGAAAGTCAAAGTACAATAGTGCAATACCAAATAAGTACATACATAGTTAAGAGGCCACTATTATTATATTTCATTACCAGGTTGGCTCTGCACCTGCGGAGGAGGTTACATGGATGGGCGCCGCATTTCAAAGAGAATTAATCAGCTTAGATCCTAGGATTAGCGTTGTGATAATCGAATACGCAAAGAGGATCAGCGCTAAAAAACAGCTGGTAAATCATTATGAACGTGAGAAAAAACCCTCGTAGAAGTACTCAATGGCGAGCGTCGCAAATATGGCTAGAAGATATAATCGGATTTCACACAGAAAAACCTTACCATGGCCATGGGGTCATGATCATCTTTTTATCGTCCTTTATATTTGGCTATTAGAAATATTGGTGTAAGATCAGGAAATATCTAAGTAAAGAGCTAGGACTATGAGATAGCTTCTCATACCACGATGTTATGAGTTCACGCACTCATAACATCTATAGACTGTCTATAGATGTTATGAGCTGACTTGACAGTTGCAATAGCATCATCCTTTATGGCTTACCAGAAGCTGAATTGAGCAAGTTACAGCGAATTCAGAATACAGCTGCCAGACTTAATTGTTGCGGGGTTAAAAAATCAGATCACATCTCCCCTTTGCTTAGTAATCTTCACTGGTTGCCGCCAGGAAGATCAAGGATTATTTTCAAGATACAGTTGATTACTTTCAAAGTTTTACATGGCCAGTCACCTATTTATATCAGTGATTTATTGACTAGACATAACCTATAGGCTATATACTGCACTCTATAAAGATCATCTAACCAAAATCTGCTATTTGTCACGCCAGCACTTAAGACTTTTCTTTTTTCGAGTTAATACTTTTTGTAATTATTATAGTTTTATTATTGGTTATATACATGTAATACTTTTGATTTTATATAATGCTGCTAAAAAGTCTTTATTATTATTACTGCATGATGATTCTCTTAATTTATTCCAAATATGGGACAGATCACGTGATCACCGCAAGTGACAACGAGGTCAAACTGTTGGATTGACTGGACGGTTTCGTCCGTAGCCAGTTTGAGGCTTGACGCCCCTTACATGGACGATTGCAGACCACGCACGAGAGTCCCGTCGGATCAGCAATCTCCGGATGTTTTCTTCTCAGTCTTTTCTGGTGTCTTATCCTCTATGCGTTTTTCCTTCCAATTGCGGTCAGTACCTTTCCACACCACCGTTTTCCATTCGTTTCGCCCTTCTGCCAGCCTCTCCCACTCAGTTTCTTAATTGATGTTGCAACTCTTTAAGCCTTTTCTCAGTGTGTCCTTGTATCGGAGCCGTGGCCTGCTTACGTCTTTGTCCGATGCTAAGCTCGCTGGGCTAGATTATAGAATACCCGTCCACTTTTGAAACTCTTAGTTGTTATCATGATACGATGATACGAAGTCAGAATAATTACGTAATTGTTCTGACTCGTATCATCGTATCACGAAAAAATATATCTTACCCAGGCTTTATCAAATATCTCGCCTTTATTATATTATTACGTAATTGTTCTGACTTCGTATCATCGTATCATCGTATCACGAAAAAATATATCTTACACTACGCAACATATCGCTATTGAATGAAACAATATTATATGTTGTTGCCTCGTTCTATTTCAAAACTACGCAACATATATCGCTATTGAATGAAACAATATTATGTTGATTACGTAATTGTTCTGACTTCGTATCATCGTATCATGTTAACAATTACTAAGAGTTTCAAAAGTGGACGGGTATTCTATAATCGCTCCGCTCGCTGTACATTGTTTGCTTAGGAAGTCTATCATCATTCATACGAACTACATGCCATGGTCAAACACTAGCGACGTTTATTACAGATTTAACAAAATCGAAACGATTGGAAGGCGAAGCTCTTCTCGCAGTGTATACAACCAATAAGAAAATTACCTCAACGGCCCCAAGAAGTTCTAACAAACTAAAAATCATTTCCGCTTTTACCAACTGTCATCAGCAAGGCAGCACTCACTATACCTGCCAGGTAACCTAGTCTATCAACTATAGATGCGCCGACAACACTACATTAACACGGCGAATATATTAACGGCTACATGTTTTGAGAGTCTTTTCCGGCCATATAGCTACACTAGTATTGATCCATTAGAAAGACATATTGACTGTTCAACAGTTTTAAGCTGCAGAAGCTTTGAAAGTCAAAACCTTTAGTGGGGGTACAGAGGTATTATGTCTGACAACCATGACTAATCCTTGTCATCTTCGATCTCCCAAGTGATGCCGGCTTAGAGACAGTGTCTTATTTAGTTTAGGTACACAGTGGTTGATCAAGTGTTTATGCAGAGAAAAAATCAGTTCTATTAAATTCTCTTACTGGAAAGAACAATATAAATTATAAAGATTAGCGTTTACAATTTACAACTCTTCCATATCTCACTTACCCTGTATCTCACTTCGATTTTGATATAAACGACCACACTTTGACGTCACATGGCACTAAATGACTTATCGAAGAAGCCGAGGAAGAAGCCTGTATATCTTTGGGATTATGCAACGAAATTATAAAATTGTGTATGTGTGTGTATCCCATGATACTGAACGTATACAAAGTTACGTTTCCAAAGGATATACAGGCTTTTTCAGTAAGTCATTATACTGCAGTGTGACGATATGGAATATGGAAGAGTTATGAAAGGTTGAAAGCTAATCTTTATAATTGATCAGTATAGTTCTTTCAAGAGAGCTTATTTCGAACTGAATATTTCACTTCATAAACAGTTTAAGCTAGATTTCTGACTGATGACAATCACTTCAGCTCAACCATTAATTTGAGTTAATATACTTTGGGTATATATATGCATGCAGATCATGTCCAAAAATACTCTCGTATTAGATCACCAGTTAGTTCCTGTTATGTAGGATGTGCTGGAGTGTTTTGTAAGAACGACACTTAACTAAACAAGTTATATTGCATGGCATAAGTCGTTTCTTCGGTTTTCAACGGTCTGCATCTGTATACAAAAAATACTCGAAAAATACTATCATTTTATAGTGATGTTTGCTTAGGGTTTATCAATATCTTTTTCAACTGAACTATGTTGATTATATCAGGCAGTCATGGTCATTCGTGGGATTTCAATTTGAGTAACTGTTACTTCATCAACATACACGGCCTCATGGACATATCTCAAATAACTCAACAATAATTCATGAGCCGAAAACAGAGGAAATCAGCACCGAGACGGAGGTCTGGATATCAGAGGAAGAAACTACATAAATATTCAGCCAACTTTCACCTCGATTTTCCCTTAAAATACTGATTTGTTTGAGATGTAATATAAAACACTCGGCAGAGTGCTTCATCAGGATATCCAAACACCTCGAAGTTTGTTAAAAAACCTCGGCTTCGCCTCGGTTTTCAACAAACGTCTCGGACTCTTCGGTGTTTCATATATTACGTCAACAATTGTAAAGCAACTCTGTAAAATGTATTAATAGCTCCAACGTAAATACTAAATAGAGGATTGGGGATTTTACGGCTTCGAGTGTTGGTAATATCAGTCTCACGAGTGTGCAAAGCTAGTGAACGGATGTTATCGCTAGACGAGAAGATAAAATTCGTATCTCCAAGCGCTACCGGCATGTAATGTTCTGTTTATTAAATTGATGGCTACAATTATATTATACTACAATTATATTTTCACAATCAAGATAAAAATGATATCTTGTGTGAAGATATCACCTTTACGAAATAAGAGAAAACCTGGTATTTCATCGATATATATATATATTTTTTCATGTTGTTGTTGATAAATGATGTTGTTGATAAATGATAAATGATAAATGATAAGTGCCACTACGATCAAATTTTTAACCTATCGATATTTTTACGTATTTATAAAGCAGAGCTGCTAAATATTACTTGGTCGAAACCGTTTTGCGATTCGATGATGGCAAGTATTATTTTTCTTACTCCAAATCTGGAGTTGTTATGTCCGCCATTAATCGTTCATGTAAGTCTTGACCAGCGTAACGAAGTGACGTCAGATTCTCAACGCGAAGACTCCACGTGGCTAATTCTTCAAGTAAATCAAGGTCGTTTTTTCAAATTCTTCGTCTGAAAGGCTGAACATTTCATCTACTTCTCGAAAAAAAACAAGAAAACAAATAACCTCGACCGAAATTCAGGCGTAGCATTGAGAATCTGACATCACAAACAATATTATCTTTTGAAATTGCGGGCTCACTTGGAACACGTTTTGTAATGGTGGCCTAAATAATAGTGATTTCAGAGCTCAAAATACTTACTTCAAAATACCATTTTTTAGGTTTTTTTTACATCGATGATCACTTTCGACCCTGAAATACTATTCTATGCTAAAGAAAATCTAAAAGATGGGGGTGAATTTTTATCGTAGTGCCACTTTAAGCCCCAGGAGTGATCAACATCTAACTTCTCCTAACAATATCAATGGTTAAGCAAGCATAGAGGTAATGAGAATAAAGGAAATGATCACCAAAGTTAAACTGACATGTTTTTAAAACAACTTCTCCCAATTAATACTACAAGGAATATTTGGAGACAAACAAGGAGAATTTGTATGCTGAAACTGAGGCTTAAAGGCGCTGTTATGCAACTATGCAACTTGTTATGCAGAAGCAATTGATCTCGGAACGGCTGATTCTGTTGTGTTGTGTTGTGTTGCACATGTATGCAGACCGAGTCGCCAAACAGGAAAATTGTGAGACAAGTTGCTGCAGATGGGGGTGTCACATTGTGGGTTATATTAACTATGCATTATGCAACGCTGAAAACGTTGCGGTAATCATTGCAGAACGTAGAACTCGGTTCTACTTTCTGCAACGATTAGTGCAGCCTGGTGTCACAACAAATTTCGCCGTTGCAAGGTATGTTACACTGTGCAATGGTTCATGGAACCGTTAGTTAAGTGCCCTGTGAACCGATACAGTTCAATTCAGTTACACACTAGGCTTCTACTAGGCCATTGTGCACTAATTTTTTATTTATATAGAATCAATTGTATATCTTTCCCTTTTTGTGAATGTCGATGGCGAATAGTAGAATCCATCAGGCATTATTTCGTACATTGTCCTCGATATGCTGCTCAACGTCAACAATGGTTTTCTTTGTCTGCACGGTTGCTCCCTTATCAGAGAAGTAATTGAAATTTTTTGACATGGCTCAGAAGAGATTGGATATGAAGATAATCAAATTTTGATGCGCAACGTTCAATTATTCTTATTGAATACAAAGCGATTTACTATCTCGACTGTTTGATACGTTGACATTTTAATTTACTGTATGATCAGACTTTGATAGGCTCTTCCAACTTTCTTCCAATTTAATTATTTTCTTCTTTTTATATAATCTTCAACACCACATATGTTGTGTACTCCATCTTTGTAAATAATCTAACATAATCTCCCTAGAGATGAGCCCGAGCTCTTGGAGAAAATGTTGAGTATGAAATATGTTTAAATAAAAAAAAGACAAGTGCCCGAAAGGGAAGCCTTAAAGGGAAATGAAAATAATAGGTCGAGCTAAATTATTTGTCAATTAAAATCAGGATCGATCAGGTTTGGATCAATGGGTCATGGTTTGCGAAGCCTGACTATAGCACCATTAATGTAGCAACTTAGTGCGAGCGAAAATCTTGAAGTTGTCGCCTTGTTCTTACTTTATATACTCTATCGAGTTAGTGACGCTTTAGGATGTCGAAAGATCACTTGAGAAGCTTGCAAAACACTTGGCTGTCCGCGTCTTGTGTGCCAGCCTATAAGAGTTTCCACGCAGACTATATCCAACAGGGTGTCCAGCTTGAAATCAAACCAATTAGTGAAACACTTTTCGCTAATCAAGATAATTAGACAGACCACGGAAACGAAGTATTTCCATGTATTTTCCAAGTTCCAACATAAGTCATCCTGCTGCCAATTATTGGAGTTATTGTTTCTCCAGACCCACCACAGCTTAGCGCTTGAGATGAGAGAATGACTCTAATAACATCCCTAATAACTTCCATCAGCTGGTTTCTCTCACAGTTTTTACTTTGACCTGACCGAATGATTAACTTATCCGCCTTGAGAATTGAAACATAAGTGAGGCTTTTATCACCTCGCCTGTGCTATAAAGAACGGAAAAGCTATAATCTGTTTTTGTCTGCTTTGGACACTAGAACATCCGGACTTAAGTCAACAGAAAGTAACCGCACTTCCCTAGTCGTTCCTATATATTAGTCTGTTTCCATTTTATTTTTGAGACCACATGCAAAGATTATGCTCATATATCCACGAATTGATTATATACCAGCCTGAAAAGAACTCTGATCTTATCTCGGCGTCTGGTAAAGTCACTCCGGTCCGTTTCGCATAACGCATTACAATGATGCCAATCTTGAAAGAGTAACCCGCCACTATTATAGAGTGCTAATTAGGAAACACCATGCAGCTTTCACATATACCTTGGCTTCAACATAGAATCCCGCCAACAAGAAACGGTAACACGTCCACTTCGTTCAAAAGCATCTGTTACGCTTTATCCTAACTTTTGTCAAACTAGCTAATAAGAAATTCTTTCTCTGGTATAGCATCGTTGGAATTGTCCGTCCGCCCTCCACTTACCATTCGTAGTTGCACTTCCGTTTAAATGATTTGACCACGGCTATACGCTAAATCAGGCTAAATTTGTCACCATGGCATGTATGCTAGAAACCATTATTGTCATAATTGCAGTGTTGTTGTTTTATGATTAGGACTGATGTCCTGTTGTCATTTTCCTTCTGAACTATGTAAATACATATTTAGTTCGGTATTATTTATTTTTTGCACGTATTCTTCCTTGATGTGTACATGAATGATGCCAATCTTGAAAGAGTAACCCGCCACTATTATAGAGTGCTAATTAGGAAACACCATGCAGCGCTTTCACCTATACCTTTAACATAGAATCCCACCAACAAGAAACCGCAACTTCCACGTCGTTCAAAAGCATCTGTTACGCTTTGTCCTAACTTTGTCAAACTAATGATAAATTCTTTCTCTATTGAAAAATTCTTTCTCCATTGAAAAATTCTTTCGCTATTGAAAAATTCTTTCTCTGGTGCATGGCATCGTTGGAATTGTCCGTCCGCCTTCACTATTCGTAGTTGCACTTCCGTTTCAATGATTTGATCACTACTTGTCACTAAAAACAATTATTCTATGGTTAGGAATATTAATGCCCAACAAATAGCTGTAAAAGAGCCATAATACTAACGTTTCGTTACTAAACTTGTAACAGCTATTTCTTGGACATTAATATTCCTAACTAACTACGATTATATCCCGCCTGGTTCCTCCATTGCCGTTGCTGTTAGAAACAATTATTCTCATAATTGCAGTGTTGTTGTTTTTTTATGATCGTAACTAATTGTACGACTTACCGGTCCTGTTGTCATTTTCCTTCTGAACTATGTAAATACATATTTAGTTCGGCATTATTTATTTACTGTACTTCATAATTGATGTGTACAATTTTCAGGGTTTTCATATATGTATCTCAAAATAATTCATGAGCCAAAACAAAGGAAATCAGCACTGAGACGGAGGTTTGCATATCGGAGGAAGAAATTACATAAATTAAGCCAACTTTCACCTCGATTTTCTCTTAAAATACGGATTTGTTTGAGATGTAATATGAAACACTCGGAAGAGTGTTTCATCAGGATATTCAAACACCTCGAAGTTGTTAAAAACCGTCGGCTTCGCCTCGGTTTTCAACAAACGTCTCGATGTTTGGATATTCTGATGAAACACTCTTCCGAGTGTTTCATTACGTATAAACCACTGTGTCTGTGAAGGGGGCTGATTTACAAAATCAACGAAAAGATGCTTTCGTCAGATCCTGGCTACTACTTCTTCTTCGAAAGTTCGTCAAACGTCCATGACACAGCATCACACACGAATCGGGTGATATATATTTTTGTGGCCGGCTAATCCACGTTATATTTTTGTGGCCGGCTAATCCACGTTTCCGACATTGTTTGTCACACCTTGTACAAGTAGAGAGGTTAAGGTTGTTGTTGTCGTCGTTGTTGTCGTTGTTAATTGTTGTTGTTGCTGCTTCTGTTGTTGTTGCTGTTGTTGTTTTTAACAACTTATATATCATTGCTGTTGCCGCTCATGTTGGCAAAACCACGTTGAAGAAATCAAGTGCATGACGTCATGCTAGCCATTCAGTTCCCTCTCTCTGTTGTCGTCCGGTTGTTCCAAACGTTGCTAAACTTTTTTTATTTTTCTGTTGAACTAATTGCATCAGTTGATTATAGTGAGGCGTATCGGTTTTCCCAGATTCTTCGAGGTCAGAATGTCACAGCGCATTATTTACTCTAGCGCGGCATTATATTTTTTGGCCACCAGTTGCACTTGGCGCGTCATGAATGACCGTGGCACCGCGTGTCCATCGGCTCCTACTAGACTGAACTGTCATGTTTCATTGGACGATCTACAGAATCGTCCAACAAATAATGAGAACTTAAACTGTTATGACTTATGTTAAACTTATATGCACATGTTTCTACTTAAAAATAGGCTGTTTATCGACGTGAAATACACGGTATCATTTTTAACCAATGGTTTTAACTTAGTGCATGGCAAGGCTTATAAATTTACCCAAAACAGCAATATATATGTATATAAAAGATGTTGTATTTCCGCAAACACTCGTTTTGAAAGCGCGTTTCAAGAGTTTCCTGGGTGAGATCCAACACTTGCGTCATCCCGCCTCCTTCTTTAATTACCTAAAGCAGCTTGTCAAGATAGTTTATCGTCATTCGCTATGTGGTCGCCGTATTGTGACGGTGTCAGCGCCGAGGTATCGATTATCCCAGAGTAAAGATCTACTTTTGAACAACGAAAAGCAAAGTCCCTGCATTGCTTTTGTACGTCTATGTTCGGCAGGCTCACTTGCCACAAAGTAGAGAACACCAGAACACCCGTGTATAACGGTATAATAATATAAAATCATTCTTGGATCAACGCTGTATTAATACTGAAAGTAAAAAGTTTTGGAAATGCTGGAGATGTCTACGCGGAGTGCAGTGTTTTTCCTATATTCGTTATCTATAGTGTGTGATATTTTCAACTGTATTATAGAAGGGAAACCGATGAACGGTAATAAAGATCATGGAAGTATGCAGGTATGTATGTCATCTGATGGAAATGTAGCCTAAATCTCTGTACAAATATATTATATAGTTGCACCAGACGGTTTAGACAATGTTGATATTTTAGTTCCGAGTATACACTTCACCATTCTCGTGTAACTATAGGCCTTTGTATTAAGGCAACAGAATCAGAGATTCACACAACACAAAGCGGCTAGCTATAGGTAAAGCTGGAGGAAATAGTTCATATTTGGTGTCAAATATACAAAACATAGCCATAGGTTTCTCACGCTTTCTGCCTCCTCTCTCCAAGTATATCCTTCGACGAACCACCGACGTGAAATACAGCTTTGTTAATTCTTTTGTTAAACAATGTGACACGAATCGCCGAGAAGGCAACAGATTCATTCAATGCAATCCGAAGATGTTTATGTAAATATTTAATACTTGAACAGAAATAAGGTGGGTATCATCACGCCATGACTAACTGCCAGACGGCAAGTCTCGTCTTACATTTTCAAGTACTCGTGCGTGTACAACTCGCTCGAAGAACAATCTGGGAACGCTGGAACAGTTAGCATTAATGGCCATGTTTAACATCGGTTCGTTACTCCCTACTGCAGGAAGTAAGCCGTACGTAGATCTAGAGCCATCATCCATGGCCGAGCGTCATTCGCATCATCAATAATTCAAGTTGCGATTTGAATATCATTTCAAAAAATGCTTGAAAAGACTTTGCATCCCCATGTCTACGATTGCTTCAAGTCATCCAAGGGCGATTTGGGTCGATTTCGCACAGTTTATATACGACTTACTGCCAGTAATTTAATAGCCATAGCATTAATGTGTGTCTTTTCTATCAACTAAGGTTAAACATATTGGCTTTTAGGAGCCATGAATACATAGCTATATGAACATGATTATAGCGCTACATTCGATAGATCTTGCCTGAGTATATAACAAGATTATATAACGTACGTGCTCCAAAAGCGTGCTGTGAACCTGGTGTATATTGTTGATGTGCGGAAAACTATAATTTGATGGCGTAATGTGCATTGTTTCCGGCTTCAACCTATTGTCAAGGCTGCATCGCTACTATACAAAGTTGCGTACTATAGACTTATATGTAGCGGGCAAAAACGAATTAGTCTGAATTAAGCCGTATTAATAAAGATTTCAAATAATGGTTTTAACGATGCGGAGGGAGTTCGTGTTTACCGGAAGCAGCGAGATTATAAGCAAGCTTAGTGTCACAATGTCAAACTTGCCAAGTTTGTTTCATTGTTTGTTCGCAACTCATTATCACCGTGAAGATATATATTGTGATTGTGGAGACCTTCTTGTATATTTGGAGCTCAGGAATCTTCATGGGCTTACTCGAGATATTCTCATTACAGTATACGATGCGGTCTGGGGCTCTCGATTGAGGTAGAATATCGGTTATCAATCATCCGATATTGATCGATATCTCCAAATCTTCGACTAGGTCTGAGGTTTGGGGTTATTTGTTTCTGCAGTAACTTGATCCATTACTTGATCCTTGTCACCAGCTGATACATATGCAGTCGTGGATTATGCCTTTATAAGGCAGTGACCTCCATTCAAGGTCGTTCTTTCTTCTATGGAAAGTTCGTTTTCAGACTCATCTTAAAAGCTATTTCCTTATATGAGCAAAAAACACAATTCCTTCTTGCAGTTTGTGTTTCTGTTTCTCGCCGCTTCTCGTTGAACCTTGTGTAAGGTTGTTGTTTTGCCGTTTTATACGTTGTTTTGACAAGTTATTATTTTTACGAAACTAAACTATTAGACTTTACGGAGAAACAGTGATACGACATATGGCAAATACGTTGAGAAAAAGTCATCAATTCCAGTTGGGTTATTGTTTCCTTATTGCAAGACATTTTTCTATCTTGATTGCAAAAACTTTTCTTTCATTTCACCAAACATTGTTATATTATTACTGAAGAAAAAAGACTATTTCTACTCGCCAACAACCAAAAGTGTCGTAACAAATCAACAGTTAGTTGTGACTCAGCCAGTCGCAAACGGCATCTTTTGTCTAATGCGCATTGTGCCGAATCCTATATTCATAGGTTGTCTGCCGAAATACATCGTGCTCTTTTATTTTAAGCCTATTTATTAGTCTCAAATCTTTAAAAAGATCTTCTAAGAACTCGTTTCTTTTTCTCACCCTTTGCTCCAACATTACGCCATTGTTTGGACATGGTTAGTACGTTTTATAAAGCGATATTACTGAAGATTACAATGTCCACTAACTCGTGAATACATTCAGGCCAACTTTTTTGGATGGTATAAAAGTAGAATGCTTAGTCAAAATACGAATTGACGGAACATTAAAAAGTTCGTTTCGAGCGTAGGTCTTATAGCAGATAAGCTGCGGATATTTATACTAGTGATGAAGGTTTGAAGTGAAACCACTGCGTAAAAAAACGTAATACGTTTAAAAAACGCAGTAAGAAGCATGGGAAAAGTAAAAATCACGCCATTTATGAATGTCACGAAAGCCAAAATCATGGGTTATTTTGAGGATGGTTGTGAAAATTTTACAATTTTTTAAACCACTGCTGGAAGTATTGCAGCGCAGGTGGTTGAAACATTTCATTCAACTTAGTTGTGGAGTGAAATTGAAAGTATTTGATAAGATGCTACATGGAATTTCGCCAGACAATATTATATGCAACCATATATGGAAGAAATTAAAGACTGGTATATTGACATGTACCTAACTAGTTGAAATCTAAAAGCAACAGGAAAACTAAAGACACACATACTAAAAGCAACAGGAAGACTATACATGCACACATACTCAAACTAAAAGGAACAGGAACACTACAAACACACACCTCAAGGAGGGGAATAGGAACATAGAAATTATTGGTCCAACATAACGTTTCCCCTCAACATGAGATATTGGAGGTTCCTTCCTTTTGGTGATTTTGGCATCTTTTGAAAATGCTCGGAGACAGTGAATTCTTTATAAAATAAATTTGAAGTAAATGTTCGTGAGGTGACCTGATATCCAAGGCATAAAAATATAGATATTTCAATAAGTATATAGAGTGCATCATAACATTTTCCATACTTCAATAGAGTTCAAAGGCAGAGTTTGACATGAGGTGAGGTTCCTTCCTCAGTACTCTGTACTTAGTGCATGAACAAAAAACTCTTTTTATCTGATATGGACGTTTTAACACAACCAATGTATTTTTTTGGCTATTGCTCAATTAAACAACGAACCACGAAGTAACCCAGTACATCACATACATTTTGAGACAGATTTAAAAAATCGGGTGATTTGGAAAAAATAATTTTGGAAAATAATTTTAGTCTCATATACGTCATAATATCAGACCAACCACGCTGGTAGCTACACTACTGAAAAGTTATTGGCTGCTTGATATTGGCAGACTGTGTGCGTTTGACATTTCCTTGAAGTCTGAAGACTAATGAAAACCTAATGCTAGGACAACATTCCTCACTTTACCAAAAAAAACATTTTCTTATTTTTATAAGCAATCTAAAGTCGAAATGATGATAGAAAGTGAGTGAATAAATATTGGAAAAATGCAAAATCTAAACATCATAGCAGTGGCTGATACATCAATTTTTGTTTGTGTTCTTGTGGTGTATTGTGGAATTTATATTAACACATGGCAAGACTACCACATGGACAACATCATAAATCATAAATGAAGCCAATATGAGCTTTGTTTAATGTTAATCACTTAATGTAACTAAGTCATGTCAACAATGGTGAACATTGCTACTGGAAAAATATTGATTGTTCTCAGAGCGTGTACAAGCATGAATATTAGATTGCAAATGAAAATGTTGTATATCCAGCTGGGATATTAATGAATTATGAAGATCTGACCACTATCTGACAGACTTTTAAGCTAAATTGTTAAATTTTTCCATCTACTTCCAATGAAAGGTTTCATTCTTTGGCAGTCAATGAAGCCCGTTCTTAGACTTAGCCTGTGGAAATGTATCATATAAACATATTAAGATGGCTATACGCCCTATACCATATATGTAACTTGAATTTGTTTATGCTGTGGCAACTCTAAGGCATAGAAAGGAAATCTAGGTTAACCACAGCTGTGGGAAGGAGGGAAAAATATTTCATGACCCAAGGGTCAATTTTACCCAACCAGTATATCCAAAAATAATAACTGGTTAGGGACATATGAAAATCAATTGGGTAAAATACTAAGATTACTGGTAATAAAGATGCTTGCATAGGAGTACTGTACACTCAAGCCAAGGTTTACCGTGATGAAGTTAATGTCAATGTTGTGATTTTTATTATTAATTTCCTTATTCATTTTCCTCAGAATTATCTATTAAAATATGGCTACCTCAAAAAGCCAACCAAAGGTAACCTCCAAGAGGCTCAAGATTTATCACAAAGTCTCAAAGCCTTTCAAAGATTTGCCGGCCTTGAGGAAACGGGCAAGTTGGACAATGAAACTGTTAAATTAATGAGGACTCCAAGATGTGGGGATGAAGATCCCATTGATAATAGCAAGAGAAAACGAAGATACAAATTACAGGGAACAAAATGGAAAAAATTGGTAAGCAAATGAACTTGGCACAAATCAAGGGTGGTGAGAGAGGCTTGATGGTGGGGGCCAGGGGGAGAAGCCAGGAGGTTGTATGATACAATCCTGCAGCCCTTCCTTATGGGAAAAGCTTCACTTCCTCATTGCCCAAACCATATGTTGCAGCCTGCAATATTACCCCTATATAAATAATTACCAAAAAATAAGGAATTTGGGGGGATTATTAGATTGGAAAATTAGGGTCACAGTATGACATCTTTATTGTAACTATGCACCCCCATCAAATGAAGTATTTTGATTTTAATTAAATATGAAGTGTCAAAATTTTCAAAAACCTTACATCTAATTATAAAAATAGGTACGCAATGCGTACATGCATCTGCATGCAGTTGAAGTGAAAATTGGATGAACATAATGACCGTACAGTATAACAATAGATTGCGTTACAAACTTTCTGATCAAAAACCTAATTAGACTCTTTAAAAATTCTCTAAATTTATGGCAATATTCTAGGATTGTTAATAGTCTTAGAAATATAAAAAAAAATTTCATATAAATTATCACGAGCTTGAGGTACCTGTGGATTTGTCAGCAGATATGACGTAGTGACGAGGTGAACGAAAACATCATACAAACGAACATCTCGGTCGATAACATAGTGCTCTGCTACGCAGATGCAAAAATAAGTGGAATCTTAGATACGCTGTGATTGGTCAATTGCTAACACATCCAGGGCTAAAGGGCAAAGTTTGTGTCTTCAGCTAGCTGTGGCTTGTTGCAGACTTGTGGGCACTCTCTCTGATCAGAGTAGTTCTCGATCAACTCTCTTTCACACTAACTCATGAACGGTCCTGCTGAGAACTGGTGGGCACACCCCAGCAGTTGAATAAGCCTTAAATTCCTCACAAACTCCATTGTGTTTCCATTCCATCAGGCTATCCAAACCCAGCAAAACATTTCTATCTCTTAAACATCACTATACTCATTCTGTGAATTCCAGAGTTTAACATATCAGCTCAAAAACTACCCGTACAATGGTCCAACCAGCAGAACCCATTTGCCACCCGAACTTATAATGAAAACCATAAGGGCAGCTTTGCAAAAATGGTCGTTCGCATCAAACATGGTATTCAAGGAACAGAAAAAAGGTATAGCTGATATTAAGATTCAATTTATCCGGGGAGCACATAATGATGGCTATGACTTTGATGGACGTGGCAACTCGTTGGCTCATGCATTTTATCCTTACACAAACGAAGGTACACTTTTAACTTGTTATATTAATATTTAATTGATTAATAAGTTAAATAGGATTCATTATTATGCATTTTCACTCATCTCAATTTTGATTGATAGTTGTCAGCATAAAGATTATTTACATTGTTATACAATACTCATACAATCTCGATTGTTATTGGCTAAAAAACCTACAGACAATTCTTGATACGCCACCTACAAAATATCAAAAATTGTCTGTAGGTGATGTAATTGTCTTTGCATGGCTTAAGGCGATGTTACACTGTGCAATTTTTTGTGCAACTTGTCTCTCAACGGCTTAATCTGCTACGTTGCAGTTGCAAGAAAGGGGGTGTTACACTAGGCAACGTTTCATGCAACTTGACTTGCAAAGTTTCGCCATCTTTGTGTTTATGACAAAGTACATGTATGCATGCACATCCAGTCGCCAAATAGGAAAATTACGAGACAAGTTGCAGATGGGGGTGTTACACCGTGCCAGACTGCTTACTTTGCTGTGTGCACAGAATATCTTCCGTGCGCAATTTTAGAGATCATGTGCGCATTTTTCGATATCAAGCATTCAAGTGCGCAGTGTCTAATCTAGTTTCTGCTGCTCAAGGGGTCTCTATTTGACACAAGGTGTCTTCCATTCTGTGCACAGTTTGCAAAGTTAGCACTCTGGACACTGTGTTACAACACTGAAAATAGTTGCTGCAATCATTGTAGAAAGTAGAACTTAGATTCTACTTTCTACAACGATTGCAGCAACTTGTGTTGCAACAATTTTCACAATTGCAACACTGTTGCGCTGTTACACTTTGCAATGGTTGGTGCAACTTGTCTTGCAACAGGATTTGGATTTGGCTTACATATGATATCAAGAATTATCCAGACCTCTCTGTCAATGTTATCCGCCTCTGCCTTGACCTTGGTCTGGATAATTCTTGATATCATGCTCAGCCTCATCCAATAATTGTTTAATAATTGTCAACATTTGAAACTCAATACTCACTAGCTGTGACCAGTTTTGCCGTATTTCGAATGCAAATTTGCTTTCTGTTCGTAATAAGGAACTTTAAAATTACGGCAGCATTTCCCTGAAGATGAAATACGAATAACATCATGGCACTGTCAAAATTTAGTCTCAAAAAGCCAACATGATTATACCGAACTACTTTACTTTTAACAAAAAAATCAAACTTACGCACCTGGTTTGAAACTGAAACAGCAAGGGCAAACGACACATAGTTTACTAGTTAAATATCCAAGTTCTTTTATATCCAAGTTGTCAAACTGGAGACATCTTGCTCACGTTTTGGTGTGACCCCGGGTGTAGCTTAGGCCCCCCCCCCTCCCCCAATGGTCCCCAAGACCGTTCATAGTCAAATTGCAAAAACATATTGATGAGCAACTAATTCGCGTGGGCTTCGGCATAGACGGAAATTATGTTCTGATTTAGTAATAACCAAATTTTGCGATTTATGGCCAGAATGCGAGAAATGATGTTTCAGAGGCCCAAGAAATAAAAAAATTTCAGGAGAATTTTTAGAATACTCGCGCTTTAGAGAAGACCACGTGGTCCGTGTTGCCAAGTCAAGTTTCGTAAAAATCACAATTAAGTCTGAAAATATCCCGTTTACAGCTTCACTTCCTGACTAGTTCCCAGGTCTCTATCGCCGTTTGAGTACTCAACCGAGAGATAGAAATTATATTTCTTTAATTAAACATAAGTACAAATTCACACGCCTTTAAGAGTATTGAAATTAGCTTTTTAAAACCGAAACTGTTTGCTCTGGAAAAATCCCCAAAAAATCCCAAGATATTGGGATAAAATCCCAAGATTGGCAACACTGCACGTGGATATGTTACCCTGGCTACACCAGGTTGAAAATCCTAGAATATAAGAATATGAACTTCTGAAAATAACCCCCACCCCGCCAAAAAAGCAATTAAGAGGGGTTAAAGAGAAGAGAAAAAAGCAAAGAGCAACCAGGATATTAATGATTCTTCACCGGAGAATCGATTATCGGCGCCCCCGTAAATTAGTTCTGATTAAATATGAGGATGAAATATATGTCAGTAATGTTGTTGTTAGGCCGTAATTTTTCATTATAATCTTCTACTCCATTTTTGGCAGGGGCCCCACTGGGTCTGGGGCCCTTAGTTCTCGACATGAGCGTTACGCTAGGTCTACAGAAGTGTAAGAACACCAGCTAGGTTTTTTTCTATGAATTTCAGGCCGTGCTGGTGATGTCCACTACGACATGGACGAGAAATTTTCCTTAACTGAGCCTGGTGCGACGAACTTTATTTGGGTGACTACTCACGAGCTCGGCCATAGCCTGGGATTACAACACAGCACCAAGAAAGAAGCAATCATGTACCCGTGGTACTCGTCGGGGAAAATGGGTGACGTGGAGCTGGGGCGTGATGACAAACTAGCTATCCAGGCGTTATATGGTAAGTTCACACACGCGATGGAGAGTAGGGATGTAAGGGATTTGAGCGAATAGGTGAGTGGTAGGAAGGGAGCGTGGTTATGAGATGACGTTCGCGATGCCGATGGTGACGTGCAACATCGACAATGGTGGTGACAATGGGGAAGCGGATGGTGATGATGACAATGTTGATGATAATGATGAGGCTGATGATGAGGGTGAATATGACAATAAGGAAGTGGATAGTGGTGTTGATGATAATGGTGACAATGAGCTAGGAAGTGGATATTGTTGGTGATATAATGCTGACGATAAGAATGAAAAAAGCGGTGATCATGTTAATGATCATAATGATATATGATGACGATGAGGAGATGGATGGTGATGATGTTAACGATGGTGATGATGATGATGTTAATGATGGTGATGATGTTAATGCTAATAATGATGACGACGATGAGATGGATGGTGATGATGTTAATGATTATGATGGTGATGATGACGACGATGAGGAGATAGATGGTGATGATGTTAATGTTAATGATAATGATGACGACGAGATGGATGGTTATGATGATGGATGGTGATGATGTTAATGATTATGATGGTGATGATGAGCATGAAAATGATGATGCAGCTGATGATGATTACTATATAAGTAAATGATAATATTAATGACGATAAAGACGTCAAAAATCTGTCCATTTCTTAGACTTCTTAGTATTTTAATTAACCATGTATAATCGTCCGTCTTAATCAGGTAAACCAATAGGAAAGAGACTAGAAAAAAAGATTATCCTTCCTGAACCACCACGCCGAGAATGCAAAAGTGGATTCGACGCAACCCTGCACGACAAACACCGCAACAGGATGTTCGCCTTCAAAGGCTTCGAGTATTACGTGTTGAACGAACATGGCAAATCGAAAGGACCAATGCGCATCATGGATCATTGGAAAGAGTTAACAACAGAAGTGAGGGCAGCCTACACAAGAAATGATGGCAAATCTGTGTTCTTTTCCAGATATAGGTACAACTTTACTACAAAATAATATTTCAATTTAATGTGGCTCCCTACTGTTTCTTGAAAGGTGGCAAAAATGCAAATTTCAATCTCGAAAAGGGCCCATGGATATTTCGGAAAAGATTGAAACTAAAGCTGTGCATAGAATAACTTTCAGGGCATCAAATACTATTAATGGCTAAAGTGTTTCATCTGTTGCTATGACAACAGTGACGTTTCAAAATGGCCGAAAATGAATATTTAATCTAATTTATTTCGCAAACGAGTCGGTGACCCCCGATTTCTTTTGCATTTAAACATTTCTTTTAGTTTAATTAATAAATAGGCTGATTAAAAAAAAATTCTGTGTATCCAATTATTTTACACAAAAAAAATCATGTTTTTTTAGTTTTTTTAAAAAATTGGATCCACAGAATTTTTTTTAAATTTGTCTATTCATTAATTAAACTAAAAGAAATGTTTAAATGCAAAAAAAATCGGGGGTCGCCGACTTTGCGAAATAAATTAGATTAAATGTTCGTTTTCGGCCATTTTGAAACGTCACTGTTGTCATAGCAACAGATGAAACACTTTAGCCATTAATAGTATTTGATGCCCTGAAAGTTATTCTATTGCATAGCTTTAGTTTCAATCTTTTCCGAAATATCCATGGGCCCTTTTCGAGATTGAAATTTGCATTTTTGCCTTTCAAGAAACAGTAAGGAGCCACCTTAAATGACGTCCGCGCATGAGGACGAATGGCGATCAAGTGTTCTGGAATGTGGCAAATGTAAGCTACTATCGAACCCTCATTATCTGCCAAGACTACAGTAACAGCTTAGTAAAGTGAAATATCGGACAGACATTTTTAGCAGAGTGAGCATCGACATTTTTAGCACTTTTAAACAGATCTTATACAGTTAACTCTCCCGTAAGCGGACACCCTCGGGAATCTGAAAAAGTGTCCGTAAGTGGAGTTGTCCGCTTATGGGAATAGTTCTCGTAAGCGGACACTTGTCAAAATATATGAGTTTTGTCCGCCTGCAGGTGCTTCTTATACTGGTGACTTCAATGGTACTCACACAAAATGAAACTTAGAATGTCTTAAAATGATTGCTTGTTTTATTTAGTTAACTCAAGGCTTAAATAGCCAAACACGATTAAATCTGAAAAAACTTTAACAGAACTGAACATCTTTACAGCACACCAATGTCGATTGATTAAGTCATACATTACACAAAATATTTATGAACGGACGACTGCTTCATTGACTTCAGGTGCATGTCCAACAAGATGTCATTGGCATGTCATCATGTGCAATGGCTTGAGACATAATCTCGTCTTTCTTCGAAAGATAGAAAGAAAGAATCGTAGCTATTTACGATTTACCGCATCCTAATATCTTTGCCAGCTGACATTTGAAGTGGTCAAAATACCCTGAGCGCGTTTCGCAATGAATAATGTCTGAACATATGTAATGCTCATACGGGTTTTAGTGATTGGATTATTTTTCCGGGGTGTCCGCTTACGGGAGTGTAAAAACAAAAGAAAAATCCAAATTATAATCACCAAAAGTGTCCCGTCCGCTTATGGCAGTGTCCGGCTACCGGAACGTATAAATACAGAGTTTTACTGGGCGTTCAAACGGGGTTTTGGAAAGGTGTCCGTATCTGGAGCTGTCCGCTTAGGAGAGTGTCCGCACAAAGAGAGTCAACTGTAGTTACAGATAATTACAGAGTAATGTCGTGGTTTTATATATACGCTCACGGTAGACCTACACTACCAGATGACGAGCGATTTCGAAACAGGTTGGCCCGCGATCTCAAATTCAGGTAAACATGCTGTGTTGATATTACCTGAAGATACTGTGTATTTGGACTCGGTAATTCTAAATCTGTTTTCAGAATTGAAATCGAGTAAATATTGACCGAGATAATGTTCAAAAATCTATACGACGAAGCGACCTTAATATTGCCGATTATTTCTAAGTACATAAACATGTTTTTACGAAGGGTATGCACGCGAAGGGTATGCACGTTCCCGTAATATATTAGACACGTGTGTTATGTATTTGGACTCGGTAATTCCAAATCTGTTTTCAGAATTGAAATCGGTTAAATATTGACCGTTAAATATTCCCGTAATATATTAGACACGTGTGTTATGTATTTGGACTCGGTAATTCCAAATCTGTTTTCAGAATTGAAATCGGTTAAATATTGACCGAGATAACGTTCAAAATCTACGATTAAACATGCATCCTATCCCGATTTGTGATCAAATGCATGGATTGAGCTTTCTATTGTATCTGATGAGCTGATTTCGAAGCTTGCATATTTGCAAAAGGTCCTTTGCGAGAGATCATTAGAAGCTCCGAGTTTGCAAGCAAATCAAACTGTGACGCTCGCGAAATAGGTTTAGTGTCTGGCCAATATAGTTTCTTTGTTAACATTAAATGCATAAAATCGTGAGCCTAATTTGACGCCTCATATTAGGCTTCTCTCACTGGATAATTAGAGCCAACGGCGGCCATTACTAAGGGCATGAATCGTATACCCATTTATTTGAAAATGTGTTCTAGTCCTCTTTATAGTGAAATTATTTTATTTTGTCGATGGTAAGAGCACATAATCGAACAAAAAACCTCATAGGATCCTCAGTTGGTCCCTTAGTAATGGCGGACTTCCGGCTTCATTTTCTGAACAATAGTTGCTCGATCCAGTCTTCTTTCAAGATCAGTGCATTAGGTACATTTAGTGACTACCACGCCGAGCCGTGGATAATCAATATTTTAATTTGTTGTAGATATTGGATTTATTCCGGCACAAGACTCATCGAAGGCAAGAAATACATCGATGAATACGGACTACCGTCGACTTTGCGAAACATGGACGCGGCCACCGTGTTTGGGGGCAGCGGTGATACCTATTTCTTCAAAGGAAAACATTACTGGAAATTCAACGAAGAAACTAGGACATTGTACCCCGAGTATCCGAGACTCATTTCGAAATACTGGCGGGGGGTTCCCGACGACATTGACTCTGCGATGCTCACTCCAAAAGGAGAAACTGTCTTTTTCAAAGGAGCGCAGTTTTATAAGTTCCATCATTATTCATTTAGCGTTTTACCAAACTATCCAAAACCCCTTGGACCACATTGGTTAGGATGTAAGGAATACGAATCTGAACGTAATATCAACATGGGTGCGGGCGGTATGTCCGTACTCGGTTCAAGAGCGTCAAATATTGTTATATTTATCATAGCCGTATCGACGATGGTTTTTCATTGACGTGTGGGGAACCATGAACTATGTATATAATACAACACATTGGTTATCAATGTAAAATTGGATCGTGAACTAACCGTAATATTATTTTTAATAATTTGATTTTTATAATTTTTAATCGAGGATTGCAAATATGACGGCGATGTCATGAAAACGAGGCTTTTCGGTGGTTACCGTTGCTAGGACCCGAATCACGTTGGTTGATTCGCTGTTGTTTTTGCAACCTCGTATATCCAACAATTGCGGTAAATACGTACCTAAAATGAACAGGTTTCGTGATTGGCTATATGGAACAAAGGTGGTTAGGGTTAGGACATTGGTTTCTTTGTGGTTGATTCTATTGTTTTATTGTTTTAATCAACCAATCACAAAACTTGATAGTATAGGTAGGTGGCGACCCAACAATTGTGATCCAATCAACTAACATGATTCGGGTCCTAGCAACGGTAACCACCGAAAAGCTTCGTTTTCATGACATCGCCGCCATATTTGCAATCGGTCTATTATTTTTAATAATTTGATTTTTAATATTTTTAATCGAGGACTAACCGTAATATTATTTTTAATAATTTGACTGAAGGTGAATGACGAGCTAGGAATACCTCGTATCTCGTAACAATGTTGCAGTGTGATGTTGCACGCATTTCTACCTTTCGTGCAACTTGTTGCGCAACGAATTCCGTTTTGCAAGTTGCGGCAAAATCTTGCGAGCGACCTCTGCTTTTCGGAATATTCTGTTGAAACCTGCCACAAAAATAAACTTTAAGGTTTAGATGCATGGTACGTATAAGAAGAAATAGGAAAAAGAGTAATATTATGAGCCCACAAATCATTCAGCTGACAGTTTCGTATGCTTAACATGCATCTGAACCATAAATCGGGAGCTTAAGATGTACTGGAATATAAATTTTAAATTTCTATGAAGTGAAAAAGCTTATCTATCGAGAACGCTTCAGGATAAGCCTGCGCGGGCTGAGGTGCGGCGACTTCAGAATTGCCAAAACGATTGCAGTGTCTGTTTTTCAGTCAATCTTAAAGGAACGGCTTTGTGAAAATGTTGTACGAAATGGTTGATCAACTCAAACACAACAGACCTTTCTCATACCTATACGATATACCGGTTCTTTTGATACTTTTACTTGAGAAAAGTTGAGTCCCGAAAAACGTTGAGGTCTGATCGTGGTTTGATGAAGTTCGTTGAACAAGTTCCTGCTTTTCATTTGATTGTTTTATTGTAATTAACTAACTCGTAATCCTATTGATTGGTCAAAAACCAATCAAATGCAACGCAGGAAGTCAATGTGACGAAATGAACTCGCTCAACTTTCTCGGAATAGTGGAGCGCACAGATGACGTAGGTTGTTGATGTTTGTCCGCATTTGGCATTAAAGCCTGGTTTCCATATCGTTGTAATTGTTGTAATTCAGTCGGCGACTATCACCGATCAAGTCTTACAACAATTACAACTATATGGAAACGCATGTTGTAATTGTTGTAATTCAATCGGCGATCGATCGGCGACTGTTGTAGAAGTTGAATCAGGTTCAACTTCTACAACAATTACAACAGTCGCCGATGCGACAACAGTTAATGACAACATCACTCGCTAACAGAAAAGTGTCACATGATGATAATTTTAACCAATCAGCCGCGCGTGCGGCCCAACAGTAACCTCCGATTTATGACTGTGCCATTTACGTTTTACATTTACGTTTTGCCATTGACTGTGCCATTTACGACGTATTTATGATTTCATGAGAAAAGAACAGAAAGAAGTTTAGGACAGTGTGGTCGAATTCATTCGAAGAAGTACAGCACTAACACTCTAACCCAGGTTTAAGTTTTACCAAACTGCCCGCATGCACAGTTTCAACATAAATCGGCGATTACTAAACCGCGACGTCCTGAGTACTAGGGAGAAATCGGCAATTACAACTATATAGAAACATGAATGTTGTAATTCAGTCGGCGTCTGAATTACAGCAATTACAACTATATGCATGAAAACCAGGCTGAAATCTAAGTCCTAAACAATAGTAAATGAGTCATTTGGGAATTCTTCAGACTCAATTTTGGTTTGTTTGTCTGCATTTTGGGTTTAAAAATAGAATCTGTGCGCTACGCTATTGGCTCAACTTTTCCATGAAAATGAGCTTAAACAAAGGTCTTTGTTAACTTAATTAGGTTCGACACATGAAAAGTTCGACGTTTGAAACGGGCCTAAAAATTCCTTATAGATGAATATCCTGAAATTGTTCATATCAGAAAAATCCAAGTAATTCGAACCTTCGATGGTATTTGTGAGAAAGGTTTATTGTATAATTCAGACCTTCTGCTGAGGAGAAACAGATGGTTGTAACCTACATAGTGTACTTGTCTCCTTTGTTTCAAAGTCTGAAACTGTATCTGAAAGTAGATCTCAGCAAAAGACAACGTCAGTACTTTTTAAGTTCTTTCTTATTTTTGTCTGCCAAGCAGAGAAACTTATTTGAATTTTGTTGTACAAAATAATGTTGGTAATTTGACATTTACCCACACTTACATTAATGAATTAAATATTTACTAATATAGGTTAGCATTGTTTTAACTTTAAAAATATGTCCTAATGGTCAATGTCACCAGTTTGTTACAGTATTGCTTCATTAAAGATTTGAAAATTCTCCCACTTAAAACTTGTTGGTCAATGATATGATAGTGTCACATACACACGTAAACATTTACAACTTGTTGTTAGTTGTCGACAGGTGTGAACAATGTTGTGCTGCAAACTGTGAACAATGTTGTGCTGCTAACTGTGAACAATGTTGTGCTGCAAACTGTAAACAATGTGCTGTAAACTGTGAACAATGTTGTGCTGCACCCTGTGAACAATGTTCTGCTGCCAACTGTGAACAATGTTCTACTGCCAACTGTGAACAGTGTTGTGCTGCCAACTGTAAACAATATTGTGCTACACCCTGTGAACAATGTTGCACTGCCAACTGTGAACAATGTTGTGCTGTAAACTGTGAACAATGTTGTGCTGCAAACTGTGAACAATATTGTGCTGCAAACTGTGAACAATGTTGTGCTGCCAACTGTGAACAATATTATGCTGCAAACTGTGAACAATGTTGTGCTACCAACTGTGAACAATGTTGTACTGCCAACTGTGAACAATGTTGTGCTGCACCCTGTGAACAATGTTGTGCTGCCAACTGTGAACAATGTTGTGCTGCACCCTGTAAACAATGATGTGCTGCACCCTGTAAACAATGTTGTGCTGCACCCTGTGAACATGCTGCCAACTGTGAACAATGTTGTCAACTTACTGTTGTTCAGCCACAATAACAATGAGATTACAGCATTGTTCACAGTTCAGCCATCAATACTGCCACAACTTATTAAAAAGGTTAAGCAACAATGATGATAATTGCAAACATAGTTGTTCTATCAATATTGTCATTTCCTGTTCCAACCACCATGAACAAATGTTGTTTGTTCAATGTTAAACAAAATTGTTGAAACAATGCTGAACAACATTGTTTGTTCAACAATATTGTTCAGCCGTGATAACCGTATTGTTACAGTATTGTTCTGCCAACAATGCTCTAACAAAATAAAAAATATATATATATATATATTTCTTTCTATACTAATTTTAAATTAGTATAGAAAGAATAATTTGGTCAATAAATTTGCTTGTATTGCTATGGTTATTTTCCATGCTTCGTCAACATTTTATGCCTGTACTTCTCGGGCCCTCGGCCACAGACATATAGTTGGTTATATACTTATCATCTGGTAATATTTTTGATGTCACACAATTTGGTGTAATTCTGGTGTAAAAACATTTGAAAATAAATATTGGCATAACATAATACACAGATTCTAATATGGCTTTCCATCAGGCTTTTAGCCAGCCATCCTATGGACAGCCACTTTTGAAAAATCAGATTTTTGGATGGCCACTTTTTGTATGGATGGCTGAAGCAAAATATTTTCCTTAAACAACATACAGGTTTCCCCCTTTCTAATGTTTCTTGATTTCTGTTAGATGCTGTTTATTTTATATTGTGTAGATTTCATTACTAATTTTTGTCATGAACATGCAGACATGATGATTGATTGCAAGATTGATTTAATGTATGTATATGCTGTGACATGAAGTAGCAAAAATGTTGGAGCAATTATAGAATACCCGTCCACTTTTGAAACCACATTTAAAGGCAGAAATACAAACCAGGTTGCTCTAAAATCTCTTTAAATATAATGTCGAAGGTTTATATTGTGTGTAGTTGTTGATAGTTATCAAATTAAATGGGGTTTTAAAATAGAACGAAGCAATTGCATATGATGAACTTTCCGTAATTTGACCCATTTACTAACTGTCAACAGATACAAATAGCAAAAGTGGACGAGTGTTCTATGATTAAGAGAAAATGTTGTTTAATAGAACTGCTGTTCAATACATTTGATAAGCTCACTTGCTCACGGCCGACTAAAATTTTTTCGTGGACACGCCCACCAAAGTTTTTGGACGCTTTCCATAGCCGCAGAAGCTCAAATAGCCCTTTAAGCGGTCACTATTAATAGCTCAAAATGCAGACAAACAAACCAAATTTGACTCACAAATAATTGCAAATGAGCTATTTTCTTTTGTTATGGCCGCAATAATTATGGGTAAATGCCGACAAACAAGGGTACTGACGTCATCTCGAGAAAGTTCTATTAAATAAATTATTTAATCACAAAACGTCTATTTAATACTTTAATAGTAAATGATATTTTTTGTAACAAACTTCACAGATCATGATTGTTCAGACTGTGTAGTTTTGGTACCAGCTGATGAGATGAGAAGTTAATACCTGTCAGAGTTAATGGTGAAAGCAGTACAAAAGCACCACCATGACACCATCTTTGGATTCATCATTCATGGCCTCTTCTCGCTGGTTACGACAGTTCATGATTAAGCCAAAGGTCATCATCGTTTCCGGATCTTTCTAAATTTCATCCACGATCTCCATTGTGAAAGTTCGCGCGTAGTTTTTAGCGCAAAGTAAATACTTCCAATGGTACCAAATGAAAGAAGTGCATATCCAGCATACGTGATAACTTTCACCATATCATCTACTTTGTCCATATCAGGCCATAAGTCAGGCGTATGAGGAACCACATAGGAACCAATCTTCGTAGCTCCACCATATATATTGGAAATTACCGACATAATGCCACTACCAGATTGATTTTCTTCAACAGCATCAGACTCAACGGAGTTGTCCTCCTCCATTTTGTCTGTCGTTGACACCGCGCGCGAAGCTCGCGTGGTGCTGGAACGAACGCGATATGTGCATTACCTATCGATATTTTTACGTATTTATAAAGCAGAGCTGCTAAATATTATTCAGTCGAAACCGTGTTGCGATTCGACGTTTGCAAGTATTATTTTTCTGACTCCGAATCTGGAGTTATGTCCGCCATTAATCGATCATGTAGCGTAAGGAAGTGACGTCAGACTCTCAACGCCAAGACTCCACAAGTAAATCCATAGTGATCAAGGTCCTTTTTTCAAATTCTTCATCTGAAAGTCTACTTCTCGAAGAAAACAAGTAAGCTCGACCGAAATTCAGGCGTAGCATTGAGAATCTGACATCACAAACAATATTACCTTTTGAAATTGCGGGCTCACTTGGAACAGTGGCATGCCATTTTTTATTTTTTTTACATTGATGATCACTTTCGACCCTGAAATACTATTCTATGCTAAAGAAAATCTAAAAACGGGGGTGAATTTTCATCGTAGTGCCACTTTAAACATCGAATTTTAACAAAATCAAACAAAGAAATAACATCGATAATATTCGTTTGCTCAAACGAGAGTTCAAATTTCAAGTAGAAGGCTAGGCATATGATGGGGTATAATCCATAAACTACAAAATACAAATCAATCAATCACACCACTGAAATTTCAACAGTTATTCCAATTTTAATCCAATACAAGACATTGACTTCATTTCATGTCAATAAGCAACATACGTCTTGTAATCTGCCACGCAGCGTCAATATATATATACATTTTTTAAAAAAAACACCTTTAAAATAACTGCCACACCATATACGGTGTACATAGGAATGGAATATCTAATACCTCTGCGGATAAAATTTCTTAGCATCTCTGAAAATGCTCATGCACAATGAATAAGATTTGTATTTACAAATTTTCCATGAGAACTTCTTGCGAAATAAGTTAATAAATTATATATTAGAACTCTAGATTACCGATTGCTATCTTCAAACAGGGTCGGATCTCGAATACCAGCGTCGTCATCACCAGTTATCACCATGACACCGTTATCACATGATACCTTCGTTTTTAAGTTCACATACACCAATGTGAAAACTGGTAAAATGCGGAGCAGGTGCGAGTTGAGAGAGAACGCTACAAAAAGCACCGCATGACCAGATCTTCTCTCAACAATAACAACTCGAAAACCAAGATATTCTAGAAAACATACAGCTTGAGCTTTTCAACTGCTGGTGTGACGCTCATAGAGAATCGAGATCCGACTGTTACGCGTTTAGAATCTCCTTTAGTTTTTGAGCTATTCTTTGTGACTTGCCTGCAGCACACTGGAAAAGAGAGTCGCCCATTAAGGAGTAGAGTAAACGCGCCAAAGAGTTCACGGCGTCCTTTAAGGTTCCACTCGCCGTCGAAGCGCTGCTCGACGACTCGAACAAGGTCCACAGGACGGGAAGGGCGTGTTTGGATACACTGGCAGGTTTTCGTGGGTATACGTCGGTAATAACAGCTGTGGAACGACAAAAAATTGCAGATCGTACTTGGTAAGATGTACAAGAATATGGAAAGCGCTGCCTGAAGAAATACCCCGAACTACTACTTTGTCAACCTTCAAAGCAACCTCGTACCCAGGGTCTTACCTCCGCTCCCCCGACCGCAACTAAATGTAACTCTGTCCGTGATTCCTTCCAGAGCTGGATTTCCGCTCTCTACTTTGAACTTGTGATTTGCTCTCTTCGGTCGCTTTCCTTTGTCTCATGAGCTCTCGACTAAATACGTTCCGGCTGAGCGCTCGTGTAACTGAGGGGATCGATGGGAGGGGTGGGTCGCGGGGTGGAGGTGGAGAGTGGAAAGCCATGCATAATGTTGAACCGCTTTTTCGTACTATTTATTATGGATGTTGTACTATTTTTGTTGTATTATTTTTGTAATGGAATCGCAGTAAATGGATGACATTACAAGCCTTGTAATGAATATAGGATCTTTTTAAATGTAAATTTCATACTATTACATAAAACACATAATTAAGGCAAAGTTAAATAAAAAATAACGTTCAATATGCGACGCATATCATGTCGTGAAAATTATTTCTCAAGCTCACTAATAATTCATGAAGAGAATTCAAAAGAAATCAATATTTAATGATATTTACAAATAAGAGGAAGATATTACGGCCAAATTTCGCTAACTTTAACCTGGATTTTCTCACAAAATATGGATTCGTTTGAGAAGCAAGTTCTAACACTCGCACTTGTTCATCTTCTGATATCTAAATATGGACAAACCGGTTAAAAAACTCGGCTGCGCCTCGTAGTTTCAACTGGCTTGTCCGTATTTAGAAATCAGAGGAAGAACGCTTACTCGTGTTAGAACTATTACTTCTAGCACTGTTTATACTTACTGAGCAACTTCTTAACTGCCAAAGGCCTACTTCGTACTCCACCAGATGCCAACGTAATGAAATTACAAAGAGGTTGAAGAAGACGTGCGTTATCTGAAAAATAAATAATTTGTGAAGTAAATCAAAGGGGATCGTGTTCTATTTAAGAACTAGAAAACATTTTCCGTGTTTCCCATTGAGTTATAGAATAAGTTGGGTTTCCGGTTCACATCAAGAGTGATAAACTGAATAGTCGAGCGCTTAAAACGCGAGCCTCTGGCTCGGATAAATAGGGTAACCTAATCCTGAGTGATCGACTGTACGTAAAATGTCGTAAATCAGACTCATTTATTTTCCCACGAAGTCCGGTATGCGAGCGGTCCCGTATATCCTCCTGTACGGACCCCGTAAGCGGACCGCTCGGGGGTTGCAAAGATACGCTCAAAACAAAAACGCTTTCGCAATTTTTACTATTTTTTAGCGAAGTTAGGACCTGTATATAACACATATATTAAAGACTTATTATCCGAGTGCGAGGTCTGTACGGTAAAGTATTTGCCTGAGGTTTTCGTACAGACCGAGCGACGTCTGTGCGAAAAAACCGAAGGCAAATACTTTACCGTACAGACCAAGCAAACGAGGTTAATAAGACACTTTGTTCTCTGTTTTTCACGTTGTGTTTGTCTTCAGATGTTGCACCGTTTACATTACCTCTGAGCTTGTTGATTTCGTTTCATGTTTACACGCGTTACTGGTCGTTAGGCATTCATTTTCTTCACTTATAGATAAACAGCTTTCAAGAAAAGCAGCACTAATGTTCCAGGACGTGTTATTGTTCGAACTTTTTCAACGAACATACACTCAAATCCTCTTTTATTTTCATCTAAATCAACTCCGAAATTTTCCCGCCGAAACTTACCGGTCCGGAAAAAGCGTATTGCCCTCTCACAGCGCCGGGAGGGCAATACGCTTTTTTCCGGACCTCTCACGAACCAATCAGCCATCTTTCTTAGCCATATAATAAAAATAGGTAATAAATATACGGAGGGGTTCTTACCAGCATATTTAATAAAGCTGTCCAAAACCTCCTCGGCCACGTTGCTAATGTTGTTGTTTTTCGACGCCAGATTCTTGGCCACCGTTGGGATAATGACAATGAGATTTTCTTTAAAGATTGGAATGATGGTAAGTAGTGATTGAAGAGCGTGAAGATTGACCTAAAAGATAAAAACAAAGGCGATAAACAGAATTCGCACGTCAGTTTGACAGATGGAAACTAGTGGCGACCTTCCCTTGTTTCGCTGGTACTATACGTCACAATAAGGGTCGGCGTTAGAACATATAGAGTGAACGTACAGTCCGCGTCTTTGGGACGATGTTTTTTAGTATAACCATAGAAAATACAGTCGGGGGTTAGGAAGACACTTAAGGCGGAGGTTAGAAAACTCACTAAGCGGGGGTTAGGGTTAGAAAACTGATTAGGCGGGGGGTTAGGGTTAGCATCTAAGTTGCTTTGGGGTTAGTGGTTATTTGCATGGTTAAGTAGCGCTATGGTTATACTAAAAAACATCGTCCCAATTACGCGGCTGTACGTTAACTCTATATGATCAAACGCCGACCTGAAATAAGTACTCTTGTGCTTGCGCTTATGCTTGCGTCCCTCGTGAAAACCAGGTTTTAGAGGTCTTGAACCAAGCTTTTAGAATACTTTCTGATTCACCGTTAGAAGTCAAATATTAACTTTAATGTATCCTATTGCAGCACAAAGAGTTTACATTCAAAACAATTACCTTACCT
Organism: Chrysogorgia sp. JL179-B06; assembly: GCA_035772405.1. NCBI lineage: Eukaryota > Metazoa > Cnidaria > Anthozoa > Scleralcyonacea > Chrysogorgiidae > Chrysogorgia > Chrysogorgia sp. JL179-B06. The sequence goes on along the minus strand of JAYKKM010000517.1, from coordinate 390,731 downwards.
TGCTGTTATTATCTATGAGCCGAGGAGTGAAACCATCCAGGATCTAGATACAATTAAGCAAATAAAATAAGAGATATTTATTATATGGCACAAGCTACTTCCGGTGAAATTGCGTGCTCTGATTGGCTGAGACACGTCACGTGCCGGTCCGTTATTTCCCGTAATGGACCGGTCCGGATTACGGATTTTGTCAGCCATTTTGTTTACAAAGGAGCGAACAACGATAGGAAACTTTGAAAAGCAGCAAAAATTGAACGAATTTAGTAAATTAAGCACTAAATCATGTACGAATCGGACGATGAACAATCTAAAAGAGAGTCTTACTATCATGAAAGCAATAGAAGAACAAGAACAAGATTGAAAATGACGATTCTCTCACTCAAAACGTATGTAAAGTATGTTGTTTAAAAAAAGCCATGCCATATAATAAACCTCTTATTAACCTCGACCGCTTGGTCATTACGGGAAAATATCAGACCTCAGTATTTTATGTACGAACCTCGCCCTACGGGCTCGATCTGATATTTTCAGACCAGACCTCAGTCTGATATTTTCCCGCAATGACCGCGCTCTCGGTTAATAAGAAGTTATTAAATCCCAACATCTAAAACCTAGCGTTACGCTTATATATGATTCGAGGGTCATAATTACAGTACCTTAACGAGGTTCGAGTTGATGAACTGTGTCCGAGTTTCGGTCATTTCCACCAACTTATCAATAGCTTGCATCCGTTCCTTCCAGTCATTACCAGACAACTGTCGAAGTAGACTTGTTAAGTCTTCCTGATCCTACCAAAACACATGCAGACATATGAATTATGTCAATTAAAGAGCGAGAGTCAACCGTGACGCATTGCACGCTCGGTCGGCCATTTAGAGAGACGAGCCTCTTATATTTCTTATTCTTACTTGTGGAGATGTAGCTTCGTGAGAAACACGCCTTGCAAGCCGTTTAGAGCTATCCCTGAAATATGTCAAAAGGACGATTATTAGAGATGATTATATTCATTACCTAAAAAACATAGTAATATGATAGTTTAGGAGCAAGACCTGCATATTATATATGACTGTGGCGTAGATTTGCTTAAAAAAGGCTAAGTTGAGTACAGAGAAAATACACACTATATTTCCGTATTTCACGGTATTATACTAGGATTTCTTGTCAGAAGTAAAATGCTGCCTCAGGACAGAGGTTGGAGAAGTGTTCAGGATCAGGCATGCCAGCAGAATAATGCTAGAAATTTTCTATAGCATGAGGATCAAATAGATAGAATGCAGAATCTAAACCACGTATCAAGACGATCGTATAGCCTTGTAATATCAAAATAACATACGGTAATCATATTGCGCGTTAATATTGTCAAAATTCAATATGACCATTTGAGCACCATACATCTAATTCGAACAACATTTACTCGAAACGAGCAAGCCTCGCGAAGTTATAAATTTTCCATTCAAGCGACACTTTTGCCAAATCGAACGTCAGTCACGTTTGTAATATTTGCTGAATTGAACGACTTATCTGGCGGTCGAGCGGTCATAAACGAACAGGAATACCCAGCTAATACTAAAACAAGAAAATATTTCCTCACTGAAATAAGGTTGCAATGGCAGAACGAATCGTTCAAATACGCAACGCACAACTCACAAATACACGTAATAAAACGTCATGAAACTGAACATCTCGACAGACGGCAATTTTCATAAATCGAGATTTAGTTGACTATATCCGTCCGCAAAGAGATCTGGGCACGAGACACTGCAACACAAGTCAAGATTAGTGTGCTGCCTGCAGCAGCAATAAGTTTTATCGGTTTGAACGTAGGCAGCCCGATAAATAAAGCGATTTTCCCTGAATACTTGCAGTACGGTGTTCTTAAAACACGGATATTCACGTAACTAGATGTACTTAGCTTGTTTTCATGTGGCGGAGATCAAACTTATCCCCATTCCCCTGTTCGCGCCTTTTCAGTTTTGAACTAAAAAGCCGGATTTAAATCGATATAAATTTGATCAATAAACCTGGACGTTGTGCTCATTGGCGATCCCACGTTGCTTGCGGCGCTGGAAGGACCCACGCCATCCGCACTGGATACGATACTAGAACTTCGGGATCCGGCGACGCCACTTGACGTCACCGGATGTTTCCGACCTCTTGCCGAACTCACATCGCCAGGCATGTCACCCAAACCCTAAATCATAAGAAAACATAGCAGATTGTGAATTTTACTATCAACTTACAAATTCTCCTTACTGGTCTCCAAGCATTTCTTATAGTACTAGTTGGGAGAAGTTGTTTTTAAACAGGTCTGAGTTCATCTTTGGTGATATTTCTTTTACTTACTTTAGTTCTTAAGTTTTCCACGATGGTCATCGTGGAATTCAAAGATTTCGATGGTAAGTATTTGTTCAACATCTTCTCAAAATCCGCGTGGTTGTAAAGCATGTGCAAGATTCGTCTTCCGTAATATCTGCGGAAAGAGGTGAAGTTGATGATTGGAATATGAAAGGAGAAATGAATAATACATGAAGAGGGAAGAAGAAGGAGGGAAGGAGAGGAAGGGAAAAGAGCGAGGGAAGAAGAGGGAGAGAAGGAACGAGAGGGAGCGGAAGAGAGGGAGAGGAAGAGAGGGAAGGAAGGAGAGGGAATAAAGGAGAGGGAGGAAAGGAGAGGAAGGGAAGGAAGGAGAGGGAGGGAAGGAGAGAAAGAAGGGGAATAAAGGAGAGGGAGGAAAGGAGAGGGAGGGAAGGAAGGAGAGGGAGGGAAGAGGGAAGGGAATGATGGGGAGGGAGTAAGGGAAGGAGAGGGGGAAGGAAGGAAGAGAGGGAGGGAAGGGGAGTGAGGGAAGGAGAGGAAGGGTAGAAGAGGGAGGGAAGCAGAGGGATGAGAAGGAGAGGGAGGAAGAGAATGAGAGGGAAGGAATGAGGTTGTGAGGAAACGGAAGGAAAGGAAGGAGAGGTAAGGGAGGAAAGGGAAGGAGAGGGAGGGACAGGGAAGAGAATGAGTTGGGAGGGAGGGAGGAAGGGGAGGAAGGAAGGAGAGGGAGTGAGAGAATGAGAGGGATGTAAGGAGAACGAGTGAGGGAAGGAGCGGGAGTAAGGGAAGGAGAGGGAGTGAGGGGAGGAGAGGACGTGAGGGAAAGAGAGGGAGTGAGGGAAGGAGAGGGAGGAAAGAAAGGAGAGGGAGGAAAGAAAGGAGAGGTTGGGAAGGAGAGAAAAGAAGTACTGAAGGAGAGGGAGGAAGAGACGAGAGGAAGGAGAGGGAGGAAAGGGAGGGAAAGGAAGGAGAGGGAGGGAAAGAGAGGGAAGGAAGGAGAGGGAGGAAAGGGAGGGAAAGGAAGGAGAGGGAAGGAAGGAAGGAGAGGGAGGAAAGAGAAGAGAGAAGGGAATAGGGAAGTAGAGGGAGGGGAGAGGCAGGGATGGAAGGAGATGCAGGAAGGAAGGGCATGGAATGAAGGGGATGGATGGAAGGACAGACAGACAGGGTATTAAAAAGAATGAACCGATAGAGTGAAAAAGATTGAGGGCCGAACCAAAGCTGGCAGAAATAAAGGATAAATGACGAGTAACACAAGTTTTATCTTTTAAGTCCAAATGTTGTTCCTCTCACCTAGTTTCAGCTCCTCCGTCCGACGAAAAAGCAGCAGCAGCAACAAGGATCTTTCCAGTGATGTCCCTTGAACCATTAAGACAACGCGCCGGACCCATTCGTTCGGCCAACATACAAAGAAACTGAGAGGCGGTCTTTCTTACGCTCACATTACGATGGCTATTAAAAATAACAAAAACCATTTCAGTGAAATTTCTTTGAAATCTCGACGTAGATAGCGTACATGTGACCCACCTTGATCCACTTGTAACTAAAGCTGAGATGGCTTTACTCGATGTTACATATGATACCAAAGAACCGAACGTACGTTCTACGTCACCACGAATGAAAGCGTTGACCTCGCTAGCCTTTTTCAGCAGTATATCGACTGCCACCTCGATATCCTACAGTTTGTGAATTGTAAAATGCAATTTAAAACAAATTGCACTCGCCTAAGCAGTTTTCCGTTTCGTAAACGGTCGTTGCCAACAATTCCAGAGAAAAACCTGGGACGGAATCTCTGTCCAAAGTTTTAACACTAATCCTCATAAACGTTTTATTAACCATAACTCTAACCCTAATTTTAATACTAGCCCGAAAAGAGAGAAAAAAAGAACGAAATACAAATAGTCGCCGTGGCGGGAATCACTGGCGTAACCAGTGTTCGCCAGTAACAAAGTAAATTTACTTCGTTACTTTACTTAAGTAAAAAGTATTTACTTGTAACGAAGTATATTTATCAACAAATACTTTTTACTTGTAACGAAGTAAACTTTTTGTTAAATAATTACTTTTTAACTTCGTTACTTTTTGTTTTATCGGCAAAGTAAAAAAAGAAATTCGGAACCTGCGAAGTCGCGAAATACTCGATCCACTCTATCCATCCGCTGGAGATCTAGAGTGGAGTAATCGCGTGAAGTTGGTTTTGCACGCGTACGTGATTGGCAACTGTTGAGTTGGCGCCGCTAAACAGCGCCCAGATTAAAGTACAGTGGTTGGTGGTTCGAGAATATATAGTTTGTTTCAGAAGTACTTTTCTGGAATATTTTTTTGCCATACTTTTACTTTTACTTAAGTAAGATTTTCAGGCCATACTTTTACTTTTACTTAAGTAAGATTTTCTGGTCATACTTTTACTTTTACTTAAGTAAGATTTTCAGGCCATACTTTTACTTTTACTTAAGTAAGATTTTCAGGCCATACTTTTACTTTTACTTAAGTAATATTTTCAGGCCATACTTTTACTTTTACTTAAGTAATATTTTCAGGCCATACTTTTACTTTTACTTAAGTAAAAATGGGCGTAACGTTGGCCCAGGGGCCCCTGGGCGAAAGTTTGTGAGGGCCCCAGGGCGAGTGCCGAAAGCGCGAGACCTCTAGGGGGGTCCGAGGACATTCACCCCCAGAAAATTTTGAAATCTAGAGTCTCTGAATTGCCATTTCATGCACTTTGGGGGAAGATTTTACAGAATTCTGATGGTCAGAAAATGACATATAACATGTAAAATTTTACAAAAAATGTTAGTATCACACTACCACATGGATATTTTGTTCTTACGTGCGTGCGTTTTTCGTTTCTCAGTATTAAATGGGGTGATAGCCTGGCTGCCTGGGGGCCCCCATTGAGGGTTGGGGCCCCCGGGTTCGCACTGGCGGGAATCGAACTCTAGATCCTTCGCACCACAACCCAACACACTAACTACTACACTACGAAGGGAAATCCAAAAAATCATACTTAAGGCATTCTTACTCAGTTCCAGGTTAACACTATCAGGGTTGGCAACGGACCGTTTACGAAACGGAACTGCTCGTTTGGCACAATTTTCAAAGATCACTCGTAGTGTAAATCCTTAATTGTACTCGCTATCATATGATAACCTATACTAACCAACTATATATTATGTGATATTACGATGTAAGAAATACGCCGATAAATTGCGGACAACGAAACTGCTTGCGGACAACGAAACGGAACACGGCTTACCAAGTCCATGTGTTTCTCTAGGCGAGTGTACATATCACCCAGTGTGTATATGGCGGCTCGAGAAACTTGGGAACGTAAATTTTTAACCTTGAAAGAAAAACATACATTAATGAGGCAATATACGGTAATAATTATTATTATATACATATGTATAATTATTTTATTAAACTGTCATACTTTATTGATACTCGGCTTTTCATTAACAATTATAATTTTTTTTAGCTCGAACGTGGCCGCCACCATACGACCCCAGTCGTTCATCTTCAGACTCTCTTTCGTCATTTTTTGGCAATACTCCCATATGCGTATAACATTGTTTCTGAAGTTCTTTTCAAATGTTTTAAATGATCTAAGATATCTCCATGGTTTCGCAGTTTCAATACTCTAGAGCTTCGTCGAATTCCGCCAAAACACGTTCTTCGACTAATGTCTGACCACGGAGCACAACTAAGATCTAAGTGTTGATTTTACTGAAGGAGGAAAATCGGAGACCCCGGAGGAAAACCCTTGAAGCACGCTCCTGATCAACTAATAACTCTACTCACATGAGTTCACGCTCGCGAATCAACACGAGGTTATTCCCAGATGGTCACCCATTCTAAGTACTAACCTCGTCCGACCGGGCTTCACTTAGCGGTGAGGCAGCGCCCTAATAGCATACGCTACCCGTGCTACATATATATATATATATAGGCTGCACTTACCTCAGCCAATACAGCCAGTATAAGAACATGAAGTTGTGGGATAACGTCTTCTGGGTGATGGCGAATTAGCCGTCGTACACAAAGCAATCCTTCGCATTTGGCCTCCCTGCATGACAGAGGATATAGATAGAATGCAATTAGCTTCCGACACTTCCCAAATTTTCCTCAATGCCCACTAAATAATGGTTCCAACTCAAGGCAATTAAACAGAAAGCAGAAAGACATATTATCTTGAGATTTGTATATCTACATCACGAGACATGGCGTAAATCTGGAAATTTTACTTGTTTTAACCAACTAACCATTCTTCATCGGCGAGAAGTTTCTGCGTGGTCTTGAAGGCTGCCTCTCCGTTAGAAAATGGCTTAAGCTCATCTTCTCCAACCTCCCAGGTAGGTGCTGAAGCATTAGATGAAACGGACAATGAATGATCTCTTTTTGATGGCAATGGTTCAGTCGTATCGGTATTCCTTTCTTGTTGAAACTGGTTATTTCTGAAAAAAATGAATCAGCAAGTGGGGTAGTTCGAACCTATGGCAAAGACTATAATCGTTATAATGCGTGACTCGGTATACATGAGTCCCCGTAAATCAACTCGTTTCGCGTCGGCAAAAAATTGCCGAAGCTTTTGATAATTTACTGTTTGCCTCGGCATTGCCTCGGTAATTATTTCTTCCGAGGACTACGATGAAACCACTGTAAATTGCTTCGGCAATTACTTCGGCACACTTCGACAGATTCTTCGGCAGTGTAAAAGACTGTGCAGTCACACCTGAAATCTGCACTTCTTAACGTACGAGAGCAATTCAAAGCCAATGGCCAAAGTGGACACTGTTTAACTGAACATTTTTTCTAGCGTTTCTTGGGTAAAGGCTGTTTTCCATAAAGCGAAATTTTCCGCACAAACGCAATTTTTCATTGTCTTGTGAGCGCTAATTCCGCGCGAGCGCTAGGACAAAGAAAAATGTAAATTTACAACATGTTTATTACTATGTGCCTCGGAAGCAAACCAGGAAATTTCAATTTGCTTCGGCAATTGCCGAGTGCCGAGGCGAATTACGGGGACTGGGTATAACGTGGTTTATTCATGGATCCCAATATTATTGTTTCTTCCCGTTCAGACTTCCATTCCGTTCAAAACACTCGCAGCGGTAAACCCGATAAAACTATACATTATCTCCGCTACCTCCCCTGACCTCCCCCCGCCGAACACGTGAGAACGCGTACTGGAATAACGCACTTCACTCTACCATGGACCCCCGTGTCCTACATTATACCGAGGCTCCACTGTACATCAACATTTTAGAGTTCTGGTTTCTACCCTGTCTACGCAGCAAAACACTTGTGTATTATATTTGTTCCAGCAGAGGTTTACCTCGGACGCTAAATGTACTTACTGAATAGCAGTGGGCGTTTTCTTTTTCGGTGTCCCACTGACAGGCTTGTTGGTCACTCTAGTGGCTACAGAAGGTGTCTGGTGACCTTGGATGGTCAAGTCTAAAGAGACGTTGAAAAAATAAAGCAGATTGTCAATTAAAAACAGAAAATCGTAATGGTTTACAAAATATCCTTCACGCTGCCATCAAAATGTCCAATTGTTAAAGGGTCAAACCCTTTATTTAAAATAACAAAAAACAAATTTATACCTTCGTTGTTGCGGTCGTCTGCAGTCGACTCAATGTTTCCTCGAACTCCTAAATCGTTTTCCACTCTATCCGCTCTCTTTTGCTGGAGTTTCTTCAACCTTTCCGCCCTTTGTCCTTCCTTGACCTTCTCAATTTCCTCCATGTCACTATTACTTCTCCAAAACTCTTCCCTCATGGCATCCTCTCGTTTCTCCAATTGTTTCTGCAGTTTCTCCTGTTTCAGTTTCTCCAGTTCCCTTTCTTTTTCCTTTCGTTTGATCAAGTTTTCAATGTCACGCTGTTCCTTCGCCAGTTTGTCGCGGAAACTCTGCTCCTTCGATTCCAACCGCAGTTGATTCTGTCTTTCTAGTTCCTCGATCCTCTGTCGTTCCCTAACAATCCTCTCTTCCTCTTCTATCCTCTTCGTCTCCATGCGTTCCCGAGTAGACTTCGACAGGCTTTGTCGCTGGTCTCGCGATCTATCGTACTCGTCCGGGGATACAGCCCCGCTCGGAAAATCACCCCTCGGATCGTCTTCCTCGTCTTCGTACTCTGAATCTTCTTCGCTGTCCTTCAGGCTTTCTCCATCGCTATCGTCATACATTGATTCGCTGTATGTCTCTGCTTGATCCAACTTATCCACGTGATCCTCGTACTCCTTCAACAACCTGGCGTCCTGGGTTCGGTCGCTGACACCACCAGCAATAGGCACTCGAGGATATTTCCCCGGCGCATCTCCCGACCTCGGCTCCTCGTCAGAGTCGAACTCATACTCGTCTACATCTTCTACTTTCGTTAAGTCGTCTATCCCATCGCTCGAAGACTGATCGGAACCTTTTCTGGTATGATTCTTGACGATTGCTGCTATTTCTCCTGATTCTTCCAGACTGCTTCCAATTCCTGATGTGCTGTTGAGCGTTGAATGCAATGTACCGCCGTTTTTCTTCTCTGTTGTATCAAAAGCATGCCCAACAATTTCCATATCTTTCCCCTCTTTGTTATCATCCTCGACAAAGTCCTGGTCATTATGTTTGGATGCGTTCTTCATCTGAAACACTTTCCGCGAGGGCACGTGTGCATCACGGGCAGGGATCCCGTGGGTGTCACGCGAGGAGGTACCATCGCTTGCGGCTTCCGGTGGTGAACGGCGTTTTAAATGAACAGGGGTTCGGGCAATTCGTGGCTTTTTGTCAAAAGGTACGGAATCTTCGTCAAAGATTATTGAGGATCTAAGGAAAAACAAGAGCTCAGATAAATTAGTTCCCCAAAACAGTCTTTACATTAATATGGTGATAAGCCATGCATACTTTGAGTCTTTGACATCATTTTTGGAACATGTGCTAGTAATGGTGGCCTTGCAATTTGGCAAGTAAAATAAGAAGGCCATGCTCTTTATAAATACCGTCTTTCGCGCGGTGTATAAGTCGATTTTTTAGGACCCATAATTAACATAAAAAACCGACCTTGACTTATACAAAATGTCATAAAATGACGCACGAAATCACAGACCAGACATACTAGTACCCAGTCTTCTCTATGCATTCAGGAAATGGGCCAATCAGCTTATTGCTAATGAATCGACAAGTCACCGACGCATTCGAGTGATTCGACGCATTTTATTCTAAACCTCGTGCTAGTGGGCATGTAAACAAATCTTCGACATGCCAACAAGACGATTGCTGACCGCAAGTTTGGTGTTAACAAGAAGCTTGTTCGAAACTGGTGGAAACAATCCGACAAAACAAAAAATAGGTACGCAATGCGTACATGCGTCTACGTTTAGGTTATCGTGGCACAGATGTACAGTAGTAAAACTGGAAACAATTAATATTTGGTATTTACATTCGATCGTTGGAAGTGATTGCTATTAATGATTTCAGAAGCTTGTTTGAAACTGGCAGAAACAATCCGACAAAATAAAAAAGGTACCAAAGACAAAATGTGCGGATAGTGGTAGGAAATTAATGTCACTGGCCTGAACTTGAAGAACAGCTTACAAGAAGACGCGACTGATCCTTTCCTATTCTAAGTTATGTAACTATTTAATTAAAGTGCCCATAACCTCAAAATGTTTTATTGTCTTGTTTGGAAGAACTTTTAAAATGATAAAGTAACTTCTTTTGAAGATTTTCGTTTCTTTGCTTTCTTTTTGAGATATATCAGTTTGTTTGATATGCAAATATCTGGAATTTCGTCACACATGCATAATGACTTATTGGAGAAATGTGTGTATCTCTTTCATTCTCGAACGAAATCCTTTAAAATCAAGAAGTTTGGTGTTGTGGTAGAAACGCACACACGTGTTATTCACACTTTAGTGATTTTATTTCATGAACGCAAAGATATATAACATTCTCTGATAACTCATTATGCATGTGTGACGAAATTCCAGATATTTGCATATCAAACAAACTGATATATCTCACAAAGAAAGCGAAGAAGTGAGAATCTTCAAAAGAAGTTACTTTATCATTTTAAAAGTTCTTCCAAATAAGACAATAAAACATTTTGAGGAGAGGGGCACTTTAAAAGGACACAACTTATACTCAGGGTATCATAAAAATCACAACATTTTAGCATTTTTAGGTAAAAAATAAGGAGTGACTTATATGCGAGGTCGCCGCGAAATAGGGTAGTGTATGTAGAAATGTTTGATCAGAGTAGTACTTAAAACGTACAAACAATCCCAGAACCTACCCTGCAGACCAAGTTCTACTTCCAACACTCTGACTAAATCGTCCAGAGCTACCTTCAGTATCTGAGAGTTGCGAGAGGTTCTTGCTTCCTGAATATCTCGCTGCCTGTCGGCAAGTGTCGGACAATGGCTAGAGAATAAAAAGTAAAAACAACATTAGTCAGGGTTCTCATTAGGAGCCGGTGACCGGCGAAGTTCGCCGTCTACTTCCTAAATGTTCGCCGTCTACTTTTGTTTGTTTAAGAAAAAATTAATGTCAACATCATCCTCCATTTTTTTTCGGCATTAATTTTAAGAGAATTCCTCTTTTGTTCTTCAGAATTTCAAAATCGGAAATATAGAATCCAAACATTCTAAAACGACTATATATTTATTCAAAGTCCTGAAATGTGTTGTTTTTTGAGCATTTTATACGACGTTTTATAATCCTCAGAATTCTGTAAAATAACCTCCCAAAACGCAGGAAATGGCATTTCAGGGACTCTAGATTTCACAATTTTCTGGGGAAGCATGCCCCAGGACCCCCTAGATGTCTTGCGCTGTTACGGTTGTTCTTCACCGTCTACTTTATCAATTTCACCTGCTACTTCTTAACCTAATGAGAACCCTGTTAGTACCATATTTATCTTGAACCAAACCCACTTATTTGTTGCAAACATCCTCCCAATACTACTAGCTGTACATGTTGGAATCACCTTGACAAGTGATCAACATCACTTGTTAAGCTGCATTCCTAACTAGATTATGTTAAAGGTGCCGTCCAGTCCGTTCTACGCATGTCCACGTTTCTGTTTACATCGTTTGTTTACATTGCATTTATAAACATTGAACATGAAGTATTGCGGATTTTTAACACACGCTTGAGTGTTTCCGCCAAAAAGCGTGTTATAAGAAGCTGTTTGGTTCCTACATGTAAATGTGGATAATATATCAAACTACCACTCGTGCCTTCGCCACCTTTAACGAATACTCGTTTTCGAACTGTCGCAAATCTATTCCGTTAAAGTTTGTTGACATGTCGGGTCCCCAACGTTTGAAATATCACATGCGCAGAACGGACTGGACTGCACCTTTAAATAATTCAAATAATGATGAAGTAGTACAACAATAATGTACTGCAATGAGGGTGACAGTCACTTACTTCCTTTGGTGGAACTGGTGACAATTGAGTAGGACTAGTTCTATCTGGAATTGTTGTACTGGAACCCGAGTCAGAAAAATCAATGGACTTCAACATACGGCCTTTCTTTGAAGCTGATCTTACAAGCATTGGCTTGGTTTGGATAGGACTTTCATTGTATCCAGAAGCTATATGAAAGATAAACAGAATTCTTAACTCTGTGACATCATCATCAATATTAGCGACCTTTAGTACGACGACGAGTACGAAGACGAACTTTTCTGCGCAGTGGAGAAACAACAATGGAAAAGAACCATGCGCAATGGTAAACTCGTCTTCGTACTCGTCTTCGTCCTCAAATCTAAAGGTCTCTATTACCCCAATTAAGACCACACTATGAAAAACTACTATGCTTATTACCAGCTAACATGCTTGAGTTGTCTTCATCGTGGTTGGAACCTTAAAGTCAAACACCACAAGAAAGAAGTCTTAGCATGAATCATAGGCAAAGGAAGGTGTGAAGGAAAGACAATGAAAGTCACACTGTTTATATAAAATTATATATACATATAAGCAAAGGCAAATCACAACCAGTATCAGATCTATATAATGTATCTGATATAATGTATCTGATATACAGTAGACTGGTTTTTAACGGCTGAGATAACATTAATTTTCAAAATTACTATGCCAATGAACGTATGAAATGATTCTGTTTAGAAGACATTTACAAGCCTTGCAGTACGGCCTCTATCGGCTCTAGGACACTTGCCTATCGCCTCCTGTTTTAAATCCAATAAAGCCCTCCTGTGCAGTATACATATTTAAAAAATAAAAAACGTGTCGCATGTGATTATCGAGTTATAATGGCAGGAGAGATGTGTGTAAAACACGAGGCGATAGCCGAGTGTTTTACTAGCTTCTCGAGTGCCATTATAACTCGATAATCACACAATGACAAAGTTTTTTATTTCTTTTATAAAATAACACCATTAAATTAACAATAAAGCCATGGAAAATGCAGATTTACCTGTTATAAGAGACGTTGCTATGTGCGTTGTTAGGAAGCCTTTGTTGAAAACACGTTGGCGATTTTAGCGATGAAAATGCACTCAACGTTGCAGTTAAAACATTCTGTTGTGTTAGTACCCTGATTAGCCATGTATCCAGGTATTTTATGACTTAAAAGTATTTTAAAATCTACGCGAGCAATACATCAGCTTATGCTTTATTGAGTTATAATGGCACGGTTTTTGAGCTCAGTAACCAATCAGACAGTGTGTTGTTGCTCATTTACGTCCGGTTATTTTATAAATATATAAACTGTATATGTACTGCTATAGAGAATGTGGGAGCTTGGAGTAGACAGATGATACTGTACATGGACGATCGTCAAGCTCATATCCTCAGAAAATGTTACCGAGTCCCGGACATGGATCAAACCTGTAACCTTCTGATTACCTGTCATATCTCACTGGCAATCAGAAGGTTACAGGTTCTGACTTGCTGGACTCAGAAACAATTTCTGTGGATTTGAGCAAGACGATCGTCCATGTATAAATATCGCACTCATCCTTTAGTTCCTCCTTTCCATTACTTTGCTCTGGCTTAGTAATGCCAATGACAACTTTACTCGCAAAAGACAAAACCTCCAGATGGGCTAAGGGAAGAGGTACAAGGGAATTGGAATGGGAATTAAGTTTCCCCCTACCGCTATCCAGCCAGCCAGGTTTTTTTTGTTTTGTTTTTTTTGTTTGTTTTTTGTATATATTTTTTTGTTTGTAATTTTGTGTAATGTAATTGTTTATTGTGTATATTGGTTGGCAAAGATTTTATTAAAGATTTATTAAAGATTTATTAAGGGTACTTACTTGGTGAAACTGGAGATAAAAGTTTTCTAGGTCTGCTTGATAACTCAGACCAGTCGGGCAATGAAGCAGAGAGACTTGTGTTCTTTATTCCAAGAATACTGGTGTTTGGCTTGCTTTGCTCAACGGGTGACTTTGACAGTCGGGAGTCAAAAGGACTCAGCGATTTGGCTCCAGGAGCATAAACGTTCTTCACCAAAGGCTTATTAATGGTACGGTTATTGTTAGAGTCCAAACCTCGGCCATATTCATTTAAAGGCGTTCCACCAAGCGTCCCCTTCTTGTATATCAAAGAATAGCCATTTGATACATTTACTATAGGGCCAAGACTACCACCTTTGATGGTTTTACTGGACAACGAACCGGCAGATTGAACTTTGGCTGATTTAGACTTGTGCATCTGGGCATAAGAAGTCGCTAGATTAGATGGTTCTGGATGGTTTGAACTGTTTGTTGAAGATTTCTTGGTATTATATTTGACTGAATATGATGAAGAATGAGAAGATATGGTCTCAGTCTCATTGCTTTTGCCATCTTTGGGGTTCTTCTTGGCTTTCGAATTCTGTTTGTCTGGTACACCCCATGAGTTCTTGACTTTGGGAGGATTGTTCTGCTGAATAATGTTGAAAAAAAGTTTACGATTTATCGATAGAAGCTAGGCTGGGGATGTTAATTGCAGTCCTCTCAATCAGGGGCGGCATGGCCCACCAGGACACCAGGAGATTTCCCGGTGGGCCCACGAAAATCTGGTGATGGTGGACCCCAAGCAGGCCCCAAACAATGACACACCCTGCTCTCCCGCTGTGCACCCCTATCGAATAGTTTCCTGGGCCCTATTTTTGAGCCACGACGCCGCCCCTGCTCTCAATATTACGTGTGCAATAGCACGTGCACATACCTACACACGCAATAAATCCTCTATGCGTGCGATAAATCACACATGTGAAAAATATCACTAAAATTCGTTTTTATACATCACAGAAAAATTATGCTTGAGTCCTCTTTTTAAATCTACTTACTGTAAACAAGTGTTATTAACTTTATATCTCAATTGAACTTCTTTAGTGTATGGTATTACTGTTACATATGGCTTACATATGGCTAACACTCTACACCCACACAGGATTAATGTCGATTTTCAATTCATATGATAATTATATATATTTTGGCACCTTTTAAAATTTACATGATGCTGCTTTCTTATGCTAATACATTCTAGAAACCTCTATTTTATTTTTGACATAATTACGTTATCCACACTACAATGGAGCCTCGCTATAGCGTGCATCGTTATAACAAGCGCATCGTTATAACAAGCGCATCGTTATAACAAGCGCATCGTTGTAACGCGCGTCTCGGTATAACGTGGTTTATCCTTGGACCTCAAAAATTTCACTTTGCCCGGTTATTATGATCACTAGAGACAATTTAAATGATCTTAACAATTGCTGAACATCCTGAATGATTGCGATTTTCAATACTGATAGTATGATACCGTAAATTTGGTTAACAGCCATTCATATCGCTACTTTCGGGGGTCACTACTTTCAGGGGGTCGCTACTTTCGGATGGTAACCAAGGGTTGTTCGTCAGTGGAAAGCTGACTGCTGGCGATCGACGGGTTTTATTTTCCAAGTGGGTGGGCCAAGCATGGCAAGAAACTTTGCGCCGATTGAGAGATCAAACAGTGGTCCGCTCTTTCGTCAAGCGCGGCATTGCCCTACCAACTTCTGGAAGCAAAGACAGTGAAATAAACATCGATGGCTTAAGTGATTATAGCATTGGTGAATCGGCCGATTTAGAAGAATTAACTTTCTACTCTGACTCAGATGATGACATTTCCAATTAATTCATTAGAAACGACAGGAATATTAAGACATGCAAACTTACTTATAGTAAATTTAGCAAATTGTTTCTAAGAGTGTTATAGTTTAATTGAGTTGTTTTTCTTGAGGTTTCTATTGTTACCTATAAACTTGCAAATATTAATTATAGAACAATATAACTTAGAGCTTAACATGAGACAATGAAATACATTTATTTCGTATCTTGTTAAAAAACAAGTTGAATTTTGTTTGAAATCGTAACTTTCGGTGGGTCGATACCTTTCGGGGGTATCGTTACTTTCGGATTTATTAGCCAAACACTGAAATGTTATCGTTACTTTCGGGGGGTCGCTACTTTCGGGGGGTCGTTACTTTCGGAACTTTACGGTACATGAATTCACTAGGTAATATAACAAGATGAATAACACAACAGAAAATGCATGTTGATTTTATTACAGACGTTATAAGGATCCAACAAACAAGCTTCTGGCAGTATCCAAGCTTGCTCCCAGTACTCCCAGGACTGAGTGGCAATAAGAGTACTGGCAACAAGATTTGCCCAATACAGGCCTTAAAATATCTTTTGCATAGCCGTCTGACAAAATGTCCGATGTCTTTGAGTTTGGGTCGGACAAAATATCTGATAATGTCCGATGACTTTGAGTTCAGTTTGTAGGCTCGGATGTGTTGCTCATTCTTGACCACAAAATATGCTGTCTCAAACTTGCTCTTGCTTTTAGTTTTGGATGGATCCATTTGATGATGTAGCAGCCCAGACACTACATCAGTGTTCGCTTTGTCGGAGGTTTTTGCTAATTTCTTTGCGCGCTGTTCTAATTCTACTGCATTGGCTTTCAGATGATAACTATAAGCCATGGTGTGAAGATGTTGTGGAGTCGATTCTTTGCGTGATCTTTTACCGCTGAAACTCTGAAATTCATCTGACAAAGTTACAGTTCGGTCGGACAAACTACTGACCTCAATTTCACTTGGGTCGGACAGAATGTCCAGCGGTTTCCTCCCTACGTCGGACAATTTCACGAATGGGTCGGACAATGTCCGTGACCGACCTATATTTTAAGGCCTGCAATAACTCACAATAACATGCTCATCTATAACGCGGTCTCCACTATGAACCCCAACTACCACACTATAGTGAGTCTCCACTGTATAAATATATATATATATATATATCACATGTGTTGCTCTCATTTTCCATCTGACCTGAAGGACACATCCTCTGAAATGTCGTCCATTAATATACGTAAGTACTCTTCCTTAAGTATTTTTCGACACATTGAAGTTCTTTTATTTCTCCTTTTCATATTATATCCAATTATTTTGAGAACTTCGGTAATTACACAAGGATATTTGAGACCAAAGTTAGGTGGGTTAAAGGTCATGCATGTCTCCAAGTTAGGTGGGTTAAAGGTCATGTATCAATAGGATTGTTTGTACTCTAAAAGTGCTGTGCAACATAGGTGGACTGTTTAGAAATACAAATAAAATAATCTAAAAGGTTGGCATACTACCTAAAAAGTGTGTGGGGGATCTAATGTTTCTACTTTCTAATCTAGCAAAAGCCCTTCATCAGAGAGTGAAATGTAATTAAAAGCTTGAAACGTAAAGTTTGTACTTAGTATTGAATGTGCTCAAGACTGGAAATTGCTACTATTCTAGCCTCGCTTTCATTTGTGTGTGTGCTATTTTTGTCTTACACACTCAAGTTTACAATATAAACATCATAATTAAAGCAGATTATCATCAGTGAGATGTTTTTTGCCTTACCTGTGTTGAACTATTTGTTGCTTTTTCACTATTTTCCCATGGCAAATGGTTTTTTCCTGCACTTAAATGTCTCCGTGGACTAACCCCAGCTGTTGAATCGCTTAATCCGGGGGTGGACCGTGCCGAGGATGGACAATCTGATGAGCTACCACCTGCTAGTATCCATTCAACATCTGCTCCACGGGGACTTGTATTAGCATTTACCTTAGCAGAGCCTGCAGAAGGCAAAGGAACAGCATATTCCACTAGGCCATCAGGGTTCAGCTTTGGCAACTGTCGCCTTGCGAACCGTGCTTGAACGGCAGCCATTACCCCATCCCCTCCCATACCCAGTTCAATTTTATCAACAGTTGATACCAATGGATAAAGATGACCAGGTCCCATGGCTTGAGAAATGATGGCAAATGTTTCCAAGGCAGCGTGTCGGACTCTGCGTTTGGGATCAACCAATGCCGGAGCAACATCACTTGTTAGCTCGGCTAAGTCAAACTCGTTGCTTGGAAATGTTAACAAAGCCGCAATGATGACGTTCAAGGTTTCCTCTCGTACCCTTGAGTTCCGATGTTTAATATTCACTTTGAGCACATCAAGAACTTGCCTGGGTGATAGATTTTGCATAAGTTTTATAAAAACTTGCATGTTGGTTTGCTTTATGACATTCTTGTTATCGCCAAGCTTATTAGCCAAGGCACTCACTAATGACTCCAGGAACGACCCAATATCTGCACCGAGTGTCTCGATCACTGTCCCAACGAGCTGGAGGCTAGTCAAGTTGACCTTGAAATTTGAGTCATTCAGCAACTCCTGCAACATTCCCACAAAATGTTTCAAATGGGGTAGGAGTTGACCTGGTTCCATGTCCCTTTCAAACCAATTCCTCAACTCCTCAATGCCTTGTTCCTTTAAACGCCAATCTGGGTCTTTTAATTTCTTCATAATTCCCAAAGGGAGGTAGCAATCACCTGAGTCTCTCTCCACAGAGGGTTCACAACCAAGGCCTGCAATAGTAAAACCCCTATTCAACTTTCCTTGGTCGGAATTCGTTTTTTGTTGTTGATTTTCTTCCAATGGGACAGCAGTTGCACTCTGAGCCTTGCGATACTTGTTTCTATCATTACTTCCCCCACCTTTCATAGCTTTAGCTAAAACGTTCTGAAGAGTTTGGGGGAGTCTTTGAATGTATTCCTCGAAGTTTCTTTTGCCAACAACATTCCGTATGCGCTCCAAAGATATCATCGCCAGTGAAGTGGTATCTGTGGTCGTGTTTGTGTGCGATGACGAATTGCGGGCAATTCCACGAACCAACGCTTCAGTCAGTAAAAACAAGTCTTCATCCGCAAAATTCGGAGTAATAAGAATCGGCAAAGCTATCAAGCTTTCCGTCTGTGTGTCCATATTTTCACTTTCCAGTCCGAGTTGAATTATAGCGTTCAGGACATTCTCCAAGTGGTCGGAATGCTTCATGTAAACATGAAGGGTTTGCACAGCTAACTTTTTCAGTGACACTTGGTTGTGCCCTATAAAAACCACTAGCTGAGGCAGAATTAAAGACATACAGTCGTCCAAATCATTGCCAAAGTCCGGTATGACTTCACAAATAAAATTCAAACAAGCCAGTCTCGTATTAACATCGTTATCCAGCAACACGTTGTGAATAGCGTTGAATAACGGGAACCTCTCCTGAATTTGAAGTCGTCCGCCACTACGGCGAACAGAGTTCCTTAGACCTTCCAAAATCGCGGTTCTTTCAGTCGGACTGGTCTCGTTTCTAAGGCCAGTGAGGACGGAATCTTCGTCCAAGACTTGGTAAAAAACATCGTCCTGCTCTTGGATCATAGATGGCACAAATTTGTACCTAGCAACACTCGCCATCAATCACTCATCTCAAATACACTCATTCTGGAATCCACTAGCTCCAATTCGAGGTGGTATTTTTTCACCTTCACAACCTGGAGCTAGAGTTAAATCACACACCAACAGTGTCAGGGAACAGCCACAAGCATTCTGTCGATAGTTTACAGTTCACGTCAACAATTGTGTAGTTTAAACACACCCAGTGACACAGTGTTTCTCTTTTGAGCAGGTACAAGAGACTGGAGGTCATCAGCAATAGTATGACCTTGCTGATTGGCTGCGCGGACGATGACGATTGTGACGTGGCTGATAGCCTATGCACAGAAAAACTTGAAGTAATTCTTTATTTCTTTTTCATAAAATTCGATCACAAAATCAAGATAAGTAAGATAACTAGATAAACCACATATTATGTACATGATGTTATTTTTACGAGCCGCTCGCAACGAGCGGAAGATCTACTATAATAAAATACAATTTTGCTATTTTCATGACAGTGAAAAACTTTTAAAAGACATTGGCAAAAAAAATTAAGTTTGTCTAATATGAAAGAACTCGTAAAATGATAGAGCAACACCTTTTACAACTTTCCCGTATTTTACTTCGTTTTTGAAATATCTCAGTTTGTTTGATATGTAAATGAGATGGTCTCTGACGTCAGGTGTGGGGGAGAGAATTTTCTAGCATTAAAATATTAGTTCCATCTTCAAGTTTGTTCCACAAATTTACTTGAAAATATGCGTATAATAACTCCTCGTGATAATGAACGTTGTAAACTTAGCAATCACTGAGATATAAGACATTTTTTAACGAGTGAAAATTCTCTACCCTGCATCAAACAAACTGAAATATTTCAAAAACTAAGTAAAATACGGAAAGGTTGTAAAAGGTGTTACTCTATCATTTTACGCACAGGGTCGAACCTGTAACCTGCTGGTTAATACTGGTGAGAAGCTCTAACCATTGAGCTATATCGAGAATCAGATGGAGAGCGAATGTTACAATGATGTGCGATTGATATATGTACTGCCTATGCGACAGTCACTTTATATCAGTAATACTTAAATGTGTTAATATATACACTGCTGTAGTGAATGTGAATGTGAAGGTTACAGGTTCGATTCCTGTCTGGGACTCAGAATCATTTTTTCTCAGAGGATATGAGCTTGACGATCGTCTATGTATCGAGGAGCAGGATGCAGCATTTTTATTAGACTATTAGTAAGGAGGTGCTTACGTCTGACCTTCCATATATAAATATCCCCAACATATAGTCCGAACCCAAAACTTACCCTAACCCTACACCTAATACTAACCCTAACTCTTACAATAATGCTTTATTTTAGAAATAACAGCTGATTTTAATTTAGAATTTTACTACCGATAGTTTAACAGGAATCTTATTAACATGAATATTTATTGATGACGACAGTCATATTTGAAACTAACCAAGGTCATGTACTGACAAGAGCTGAAATGAACAAATATATATAGCACTGCACTAGCATCGCAGGGTCGCGGGTAGCCTGCGTAAAGTGCGAATTTAATTAAGAGGTCGTTAAAAGTCTACTTAAATATTTAAACACTATGTTTTATTTTTTTTAACTAATCTATTCACTAACCTTTATAGTTAAAACTATAAAATTTATTAGGAGAGTTGTATTATATAGGGCTAACCTCCCAACGTTCCGTATGCAAGATGTATTTCAATTCTATTTATCTTTCGGTTTTATTATATTTTTTCAACCGTTATGTGTTAATATACACACTGCAGTAGTGACTAGTGAATATAGGAGATCGTGGAGTAGACAGACGATACATGGACGATCGTCAAGCTCGTATCTTCAGGAAAATGTTTCTGAGTCCCGGAAAGGAATCGAACCTGTAACCTTCTGATTGCCACCATTGAGCCACCGAGACTCAGATGGAGAGCGAAGGTTACAATAATGTACTGGTTCGATTGATAGACAGTCTCTACTCGTATAATCTAATGACGACTTGCTAATCTAATAGACGATATTAGATATTGCATGAATGACGAAAGGAGTTTTTCGCAAACAATACAATTCTCATCACGTCTGGTTTTTCGAAATTGAATTTTGAATAAATAACGAACATACTGTATATCATAGTTTCTACTAAAACAATTAGATTATTATCAAGCTTATATTTCTATTAAACGAAGACGAGGTGATTATATCGGTGAATATTAACAAGACAAAGTATATAATCACTG
Source organism: Chrysogorgia sp. JL179-B06 (assembly GCA_035772405.1). Taxonomy (NCBI): domain Eukaryota; kingdom Metazoa; phylum Cnidaria; class Anthozoa; order Scleralcyonacea; family Chrysogorgiidae; genus Chrysogorgia; species Chrysogorgia sp. JL179-B06. The sequence goes on along the minus strand of JAYKKM010000517.1, from coordinate 369,443 downwards.
AGACACAGGTGACTAATTGTTTTAATAATAAATAATAATAATGACGTTTTAGGAGCTCTTTTAGGAGCACTTACAGCAATAAATTATTAAAGTTACTTAAGATACTAAACGCTCTGTTTTTAGTATGATTTCAGAGTTTAACATCCGAGAAAAACACAATTTCCGTTTTGGAACAAGATAAATGAAATGTTTACTTGATTTCTGCAGCGGTGTAAGAAGCTGGGTTGCTGAGCCCCCTAATAATCAGTACTGTCATGTGGAAATGACTAAAACGGATAACTCAAAAGGACCTTTCTGTTTTTGTCTGGTCTTTATTTTTTATTAGGTTAGGGTTAGCTACGGTTAGGGTTTTCGAAAATTAAGTTTGTATTATTTGAAATAACTCTTAAAACAATGAGGAATAACAATTTACAGCTCTTCCATATTTAACTTACTTCTTGAGATATTTAGACTTAGGTGATATTCAAATGAGATAATCTATAACGTAGCAAGTTGTACACAACATTGGAAAATCCTGTATATCGTAAAGATTATTGAACGAAATCACTTGAAGCTTGTCTTTACTGTTTTGTTTCATGAGCTGTAGCAATTACAAAGTTTTGAGTGATTTCTTTTAATAATATTGGAAAGATATACATGATTTTCTAATGTTGTGTACAACTTGCTACATGTACGTCATCAGATCAGCTCATTTAAATATCACATAAGTCTAAATATCTCAAAAACTGAGTGAAATATGGAAGACCTGTAAGTTGTTATTCCTCATTGTTTTAAGAGTTTTTTCAAATAAGATAAACTTAATTTTCGATTCATTTGCAATTTAAGGTCAGGGTTAGGGTTAGTCTAGTTCTTGAAAATGGAAAGTTCCTCATTTTGAGATCGCTTTTACCCGTGTCCGTGTCATGTTTGGGTTTAACAATAAAAATATATAATATTTGTGGCTTTCAGATTATCTAAACTTTTTATCTTTCAGATTATCGGTGAAGGACAAAATACTGATAAAATATGTTATTACAATAATATAATCGGCGCTCGGCAGTCAGCCCCCTAAACTCAAAACATCCTACGGCCTTTGTTTCTGCGTCACATACATTTCTCTGAGCGAAAGGCTGCTTATCTGCAAGGAGCCATAAATTACCCATATTTTGTTGAATCTTCTTTATAGTTACCACATAGAAATTTCAACCTCATACTCTAACCTAATAAGAGCACTTCTCTTTCCACTTGAAGCCAAAATGCCCAGTTGTGCTGCATAGGCAGTGTCAGGCTTGGACTGGGCCCAATTTAGGGGCCTTGCCATTTCAGCCGGGAAGGGGTCCGCCAATGCATGTGAACAGCTAGTATTTAGCGTTCCGAAACCCTTGTAGGTCTACCGCGATCGGCGTATGCGATTGTAAACATTGTGAGCGTGTTTATGATCAAGATACTTGCCAGCAACATTCCTTATGAATCTCATCACAAATTTACTATATTTCTTTGGATAGTTTGAACGAATGGCGTCATAGCGCATGAAAAAGAGCACACAGCGTGATTTCGCAAAGTCTATCGGGATGATGCAATAATTACAATTTGTCGACACAAAAGGAAAGCCACCGGAAACCTAGACTCGGCTACCACAGGTGCCTGAGTAATAACGACTTAGTATGGTGACAAACTTAAATTGTGATTTGGAATGCGCATTTTACCATGGTCAATCAATGGCAATGTCGTGTCCCAACACTTTTGTCGGGTCATCACCTACCTATATCCAGAATAAGTTTTGTGATTGGTTGAATAAAATAATAGAATCAACCACAAAGAAACATTTTGTTCCATGTAGCCAATCACAAAACCTGTTCATTTTAGGTACGTATTTACCGCTTCAAGAGATCTGTAAACAAAAAGCAATAAACCGCTAGTAGTAGTGATTAAGTATTTATTTCTATTTCATCACAATCACTAGTTTAAAGGTTACATTTAAACAATGTCAATTCTATAATTTAATTTAAATTAATTGGCGTTTACCGTATTTCTTCCATTATATATTAATATGGATATAGAAGGATGCGTTGCAAAGTCACAGCAAGCGGACTAAGGGGGTATTCTGACAATATATATTTAACACTATAGACAATAGAAGTTTGTCTGGGACAGGGCCCGGTTACATAAAGCCGTCTTATAGGATGAAAGTATTGTTACAAAACAATGTCTATTGTTTCAAAACAATACTTACGAGTCCTCTTATCTTTAGAGAGCTTCATGCAAGTTCGTGGCTAGATAGAATACTCGCAGTTGAGGTGACCGTGAGGTACTAGGTCTGAGTCGTCTTCTGGACGATCCTTTATTGGGATCGGCTGGTCCATTCTATAATGCGAATGCGATTGGCTTGTCATATAATTGTAATTCAGCCGAGTATAATTTATTCATCTAAATCTGAATGCTGTCTTCAAATTTTACAGCAATTTAGAAGTGATAGCTTTCGCTAAATTGGATATATGCTTCTTCATACCTTTTGTAAGAGAGAACCATGGATGTATGGTGGATTATTAAGCTTTTTAGCTGCTTTTATGCCGACGAATGCTGACATGAACAACTCTGAAGAGCATTGAATATTTCTCAATTATTCAGGTCAACAAAGTAGACAAAGGCAATGGAACAAAGACCACAAAAATTATCATATCTAAACACCCAGAACTTCTGGGTGTCATGTGACCAGCCGATCCCAGGGCCATTTTCGCCGACCTTCCACGGCAAAATGCCCTGGGAACGAGGTTGGTATTTCACAGGCAACCTCTCGCGGATACTAAAAAAGATCGTCCAGAAGACGACTCAGACCTAGTACCTCACGGTCACCTCAACTGCGACTTTATGCAACCAAACAAATGACAATCACATTATACCAAGGCGTAGGCGAAATAACTAAAACTTCTCTCTATTCTCATTATATTCTCGGGCCTATATTTCCCGAACCAAAACATATTTTAGCCTAACTCTAGAAAACATTTTTCTCTTCTATTGTCGCTTATTACAATTTTAAAATGGAATTTTTAGAGACTGAAATGTACAATTAGCTAATCCATTTTTCATAGTCAGATCGTCCGACTGGGATCACATATGTTAACTCATTGTCAATGAAATACATGGTCTCATGGAAGCCCGGCAAAAGTCATTATGTATGTTTTTGTTCAGTTTGTGCACTTTCACGGTTACTGAACACATTGTCATTGTATTTTCTGTATAACGAAGCAAACATCCAATAGCCAGTAAGACACAAAAATATTTTATAATCCCAATTTGGGCTTTATCTAGAAGTGCATTCGAAATAGCAAGAATAGCGGTCTTACTTTGTCAATGTCTTATCTTGTTCCAGAGATATTTAAGTTTTAAAAGCTGCAAATGAGATACCTAATAATGACGTCGTCTACTCACTCAAATTATAAAAATAAGGAATATCTTTGGAGATGATGTATGCTACTAAAAATGGTACACTGCACTGTGTATATTTAATGCTTTATACATTTTTCATTTTAGGGATTTCCTTTAGTTTAAATTAAGGAGTAGATGAAGTCATAAGTTCATAACTTGAATATCTCTGGAACAACATAAGATATTGACCAAGTAAGAACGCTATTCTTCCTGATTTTTTTGAGTACTAATAGATCAAATAAAAATTGGATAAACGATTTCCGTCTTACTATCACTTTAAGTGTTAATAAACCTAAAACAAAGGATTTGTACACCTGCAGGTCCCCTCAATCTGAATCGCAGATCGATTGCTAGCTCCTTTGAAGTTTGCCGCGTTTCCAGCCCATGTATTCCCATTGACTATGGTTAACTGATATTCGGTAATAATCAACTATTGACTGCAATAGTCTTACACGCCCAGAGATTACTCCTATGTTTAATAAACGATAATTCCGTTGAAATCTATAGATATTCTTGAACGACGTCACACTGGCGTCTGCACATAGCGCCACACTGACTATAGCCCAGATGTAATCACACTCGTATACGTAATACTCCCCGCGTTGAGACTGACGTTTCTTGTAAACAGAACGTGATTTTCAACCGAAACCGCGCAAACATTCGCACCTCATGACATATACTAGATAAACGGTGATGGCTAAGGGGGGTACCGGTATACACGAGGTAGTTACTAGATGGTATGAATGTTACTTTAGGGGTACGCGGGGTTATTTTTAAGAATCAATTAGAAATCGGGACGTCCTGTGCTGCGTAATTAGCGAGATATCACATCACAACTATTTCCCTTATTAAAATTTAATTGTGTTCATATGGGAAAATATCACTGTCGAGATCCTCGCCAAGCGAGAGAGGGTCATCTCACTTACAGCGGAAAATATATATTCAACCTGTTTCAAGTTGTCAACAGACGTGAACTCAACAATGCTATGCTGCCAACTGTGAACAATGTATTGTTGTATTGCACCCTGTGAACAATGTTGTACAACTTATTAACAAGTATCAGCAACAATGATAACAGTAACAAACATTCTTTTCCAACAACCGTCATATATATATATATATATATATATATATATATATATATATATAACTACAGACGGTACCGTTTCGGCCTTTTGGGCCTCATCAGTGTAGTGCTGATGAGCAGGATGAAGGTAACTGCTATTTACAGTCACCCTTGATGCCACACAAATGTGGGACATCAAAAACCTGATGTATATATATATATAGGTAATATTTGGCATTTCACTCGATCAAACTACATGTTGAAAGGATTATATATCAAACTACATGTTGAAAGGATATATATATATATATATATATATATATATATATATATATATATATATATATATATATATATATATATATATTTATATATATATATATATATATATATATATACATCAGGGTGACTGTAAATAGCAGTTATCTTCATCCTGCTCATCAGCACTACACTGATGAGACCCAAAAGGCCGAAACGGTACCGTCTGTAGTTATATATATATATATATATATATATATATATGCCGCGAGCTTACGTAAATTACGTCCGTCATTAAAACAATTATTATTATTATTATTATTATTATTATTATGTTTAAAATTGAGAAGTCTTGAAAGACAGCATTTTGTTGTCAGTAAATATGCAATTAAGGACAGCTGCAGATCACATGCAAGAGCTGTATTTCAAGACACTTTTAATTATAACGATAGATTTAATATAACGCGGCTTCTGATTGGCTGCCGTGTTTGCTCCAGTCTCCATTTCGTGATGGATCATGGGAATTCCCAATCTCGTACCCAGAGCCTGTTCCTCTTGGCGCCAAAAGGAACGCAGGCTCTGGGTACGAGATTGGGAAATTTCAAGCGACCAATCAGAAACGTTCCAAATTTTCGGTCATTATTTATGGGGTGGTAGAGGGTGGATGATTTTTTAGGCGCAAACTAAGAAATTCCATAACCCCTCTCTTGAGCAATTGTTGACCTTCATAACCCCTCCTTCAGATATTGATTGAAAAAAAAATCGTAACCCCTACTCAAGGAGACTTTAAGTTTAATAACACTCTTTTTATATTGTTAAAATATAAACATAAAATTAATATAAACGTTTAGTTTTAATATAGTAATGTACATTATAGAAAGTTCAACTTGAAATGAAAACCCTTCTCATAAACCCTGCACTTGAATAAAATAAGGCAAACCTAAACAATATATACACATTAATATATGATCTCAGTGTATGGTCGAAAGATGGCAATGATTATATAACTCGAAAATGTGTTTATTATAAAACGTCAAGTCAAATACAAATATGGAAAAGTGACTGTCCCAACTGAGAATCGAACCCTGGTCTCCGAATCAACGTTTCGGTTGGGGCAGTCAATTTTCCATATATGTATTTGACTATATTAAATCCTCTCTAATATTAATTAAAACGTCAAGTATTCATCATAACTGTTGAAAGAAAGCTTCAACAAGAAAATTAGTGACCTTGACGGAGAACTATTAAGAAAAGAAGTGCAACTTAGATCAGGCAGACGAACTACAACCTGGCTCACTAGATTTCTGTAAAATTTAACATAATGAGCTCAGATGAAAGTTGATAATTTAGCATTGTTTATGAAGGTGATAGATTCAGTGTACATGTAATTATCTTATTATGATATCAAAATTGTTTTTTCAAGACTACATTTTCTCCGTAACCCCTTCTTCTAGTCATAAATTAACATAACCCCTCCTTCATGCAACCTTTAAAATTTCGTAACCCCTCCACAAAAACATCCACCCCCTACCACCCCATAAATAATGACCGCTGCCTTATTCTATGTTATAGAGAGCTGTTGTACATGAATTGGATCGCATTAGGGGATATAGTGAGTGTGACGCTATGTGCAGACATCAGTGTGACGCAATTCCAGAATACTATATGGTTCAAAGAATTGAATAATCTATCCGTATAAACCAAGAGATATTCTCTGTGGTAAATTTCAGCATGTATATGATTAACAGACTGGATATAGGAAACTAATTTGAAATGACAGTCGAACTGCCTGTAAACACAACAATCACCGCTTTGCGATGAAATATCTGTCTAGTATATTAGTCCGTCATTTTTGACGAAATATTCCAAGTTTACTACTGGTAAAATAAGTATATTTTAGACCCGATAAAACACTGCTGGGCGAAGTGTTTTGAACGGCTTCAAAAACGACTGCATCTAAATAATCATGTTTATACTATTTCAGTGATTCAAGATATTTTCGCCGAGAAAATCGAAGGAAAAGTTTATGTAAAAATCAGGACGAATCACACACGGTCACGATTTTCCTTTGTGTTTTCCTCATGAATTATTAATGAATTTTTGAATCCTTAAACACACGCAAATCAACAATACTTTCCTATATCCAGTCATTTCCTCTTCATTATCCATAATTTCAGTCCGCTCAGCGGAGCTAAAAAACAACATGACTACAATTTCAGCCGGGCTGAATCCGAAATGTTTAAATGCGTAAGAATCTTTCACAAATTGGTCCTGGGTACGAGCTTTCACATACCGTTCAGCACGTCGAGATAGCGAGATAATTTTCAACCCAACTCATGTCATCCTCACCATCACTACGAAATTTCTGCTGCACTATCATGTTTCTATTGAAGTAAATAGGATTGATGAACATCATAGGAGGATCTTCTAAGTCTTCGTCTACAGCGTTCGTACTTTCCGCTCCTAAATCGTCAAAAAGAGACGAATTTCAGCTCTTGGGTGAATGGATGGGGAGTGGGTGGGCTAATTGTACAAACACATTGTGTGCCTGTTGTACATGCATCCCTTCCAGTCTCCAAGTCAATTATTTTTGGAGGTGCATTTGTACTTCTTATAAAAACCTGTTTAAAACCGGTTTTTCCCGCGCTTTTTTGTGATTAATACTAACATCATTTCAGTCACTGATCTATATATAGACTGGATAGAGCATGTATTGTCTGAAAATGAAGCTTCCGGTTGGTCGCGGCGGCCATATTGGAAGGTCCCACTTCGCTTATTATTTACTGTTGCGCAGTTAGAGTTTTCGTGTTTTTTAAAGCATTTCTCCTTCGGGATGATCGGACAATTATTTTTATTACGAGAAAGAGAGGACACGCGAAGCATTTTGAGAGAGAAATTGTAGTTGTTTGGCCCCAAATTCTTGTGAAAACGGAATTTGCGAGATCGATGGTACGAGCTCTCACTCTCAGTATCGGTGATAACAACTTTGAACTGATGAAGGCCGTTATCATTCAGAATTTACTCAGAATATGGAACACTGCTAGAGGACTAAAAGAATTCGGAAAAATTTGATCAACTGAACAAGCTTTACTACGGACAACCGCTATGGTAAGTCTTGAAATATAGCTATTTCGATTATTGTATGAGTTGAGTACACTCACACTGTACTTGTGAGTTGTGACTTAAAAAGTATATTTTTAGTATGATGTATTAAAGTCCGAATTAGATTACCCCATCTGGTAGATTTTATGAATGCATGGACAACCTATTTTAATCATTACCCCGAGTTTTCTTTGAGTAAAAATATATTGTTTATTAAACTCGGTTCATCTAAGAGTGTATCTATTAATATTATTATTATTATGTATATTTCTTAATTCGAAATCACAATGAAAAGTTCAGCCAGATGCAAAAAAATTGCAATTGATAATCACTATTTGGTCTATTTTTGAGAGTGTTGACTGTGTACATGTTGGTGCGGTCAGAGACGTATTCTTGTAAATCATGTATTTGAGATAACCTGTATGTGCACAGTTTTATTGATCTATTCGACAAAATTGTTTGTAAACTTTTGAGTTATTTGGTGGTTCAAGGAACCGGGTTTTAAAATCTTTAGCATCTTCCTTCTCTTTAACCATCTTTCTTCTCTTTAACCATCTTTCTTCTCTTTAACCAACCAGTGATAATGAATGTATTCTTCATAAAGATTGCTGATGTTGGTAATAGTGACTGGCATTTTGATGGTCTCAGCGGTAGTCAGAGTCAGATACTCTAGGTTAGTGTAGTCTCGAGAAAGATTGTTGATGTTTGGTGGGTAGTGATGTTTCGACAGCCTGTGCAGTTTAAACAGGAACCAGTTTACTAAGTTTTTTCTTATTTTCTTTCCACAGAGATGCTGTGTGGCTTTCCTTACCAAGGTGGTAAAGTCTGACTTTGCAGTAGCACTTGATGATTTGTTTGATGAGTCCATAAACATGGTTGTCATCAACTGCAGAGTCGAACATATGGTCATATAATTCATTGAACAATGATGATATTGTCTGATAAACATAAGTTACAGAAGTCAGAGAAAAGATTAAATTCTTAAACTTTTTTCATTTATATATACAGAATCAAACTACACAAGAAAAAATACACAAGAATTGTAAAAAATATTCTTTAATTGAATGATTTATGATTTACAAAGTTTGAAAACTGTAAATAACACAGTTTAATTATATTCTGTATTAAGTTGTTACGTCACTTCACCTTTGAGTTCTTCCTTCATATATAGTTGTTTGATTTTCAACTACATGTACCTGTAACATACAAATATCACATTAAAATTTACAAATACAGTAGTACTCACAAACAATTTCTCATAAAAATTACAGAATATTCTTAAATGCCACCACAACAAGTTACACACACTGGACCTGGAGTATGTTAAAACAAACTGGCAAACTATTTTTATGATGCATGCTACAGCTAATTTTATGGAAGGCACCAAATATTAAATATTGCCAAACTTTTAAATAGAGTAAAACATGCTCCATGTACTGCTTGTCGAAATCTACGGCTACAACTACTGTACAAGCCAATCTCTCTTTTGTACCTTTAATTGCACCTCTTTCGCTTTTGCAAATTATCTACCGATTGAAAACATTTCACAATTATAGTATTATCTCACACTTGTATTCTAACTTTCAGTTTATTCACGGTAGTGTTGTATTAAACCCTTTTCACGATTTTGAAGGTCGCTCGGCCCGCTGCGAAATTTCGTCAAAATGTCAACTTATTTACTTACCATTCAGTTTTCCTTCACGTTTTTAGATCCTCCATAGTTCCATGATGTGTCCTGTTGCTTGAAATACCAAAATGAATTTTCTTTGTTCGTTTATTTCGTGATTATATACGAAAACAACGACTTCGCAACAGTAAAATGTATTAGCTCGCTCCTCAAAGTGGGACCTTCCAATATGGCGTCGCTCACAAAAAGGGCGTGACTTCCGGTTACATTTTCATTAAGGCGCTCAGTATAGGATGCACTATCCAGTCTATTTAGAGATCAGTGATTTCAGTACGTAGCTGTTTGGCTAATTTAACCGAAACTTTCCAGGTCAAATCCTTTCAAATTAAAACAACAATAACCGCAAACAAGCATTCTAACTTCCTCACAATTCGTTCATGAATTTCCAGAGCCGTGAAAGTTCATTTTTTAACTTGTTATTTTATTCTCACCAATATCGGGCCTCCGTGAACTGCGTCTCCGCCATCTCATGACCACAAACACCGCAAGAAATGCCAGGAGAACACACGCAGCAAGGAAAGGTATTCCAATAATCAAGAAATTTGGACCTTAAAAACAGAGAATAGATTGACATCAAATCTTTGGATGAATCATGGTGTTATATATTAAAAACAATTATGGCATGAACTCGAGTCGTATATGAGCTTATATGCGGCGAGAGCGAATTATTGTTTTATAATATATATAGGTACTTTTAGGTATTATCTTCGTGTTGTAATTTCAATTTGTATTCTTAAAACAAATAAATACTTGAGAGTTGGGCCAAATATCTTTGAAATTCTTAAAGGACATTGGCAACAAAAATTAAGTTTGTCTAATATGAAAGAACTCGCAAAATGATAGAGCAACACCTTTTACAACTTTCCCGTATTTTACTTCGTTTTTGAAATATTTCAGTTTGTTTGATATGTAAATGAGATGGTCTGGCTGACGTCAGGTGTGGGGTGGAGAATTTTCATTCATTAAAATATTAGTTACATCTTCAAGTTTGTTCCACAAATTTACTTGAAAATGTGCGTATAATAACTCCCCATGATAATGAACGTTGTAAACTTAGCAATCACTGAGATATCAGATATACCCCACACCTGACGTCAGAGACCATGAGATATTTCAAAAACAAAGTAAAATACGGAAAAGTTGTAAAAGGTGTTACTCTATCATTTTACGAGTTCTTTCATGTTAGACAAACTTAATTTTTGTTGCCAATGTCCTTTCAGTTATTGTGCTTAACTAATGTAATGTGGCTGATTTTTTGAAACTGCGAAGTAGATTCGTTTATTTATCGTTAATTTCTTACCAGCTTCTTTATTACTTTGACTGATCTCTTAAATAAAAAAAAAAACAAAAAAAAAATTAAACAGGTTTTAGTATTTAACTTATATACGAATACGTATATTGCATAATTTATAAACAACCTGCATACATGAGATAAACCTGTGAGATAACGTTAAGTTTTAAAATTACTACACCAATGAACGTATGAAATGATTCTGTTCAGAAGACATTTACAAACCTGCTTAATGCAGTACGGGCTTTATCGGCTCTAAAACACTTGGCCATATAGTTATACCATATAGTTCACAGAACAATGAAGTCGAAAGGGATTTCTCATCGCTATACTCCCAACTTAGTCAATGTTGAACTGTATGGAGAGCTTCCTATGATTGGGGACGACAAGGTTGCATATAGGAGAATGCGACTGAGCTTGGGCACTGTTATCGACACCCAGAGTTAAACAAGGACACCGAAAATGAGAAAATCTGGGAGACAGAGGAGAACATACGTTGACATACTGAGAAGATATACTGGAGTGGAGGACACAAACGAGTTAGTAGGATGTATGATGGATGTAGTTGGCTGGAGGATTCGCACTCATGGCCCCAACAATAATATACCTAACTTACAGAACCACGTACCTGCTACAATTGAATCTGAACACTTGGTACCTATAAAACATGATAGACTGATAAGGCTATTATAAATGCTGTTGGTGTCTATACTGGTTACCACACATGTCTATGAGCTGGGAGACACAGGTTTCAAATCCTGGGTCGGACCACCACTTAGGGTCTTAAAAATAATCGAGAAGAAAGTACTGCCTTTGCAATTACACCAGCGAATGGTAAGACTTTCGGGTCTTCTCGGATAACGACCTTAAATCGTAGGCCCTCGTAACCCCTATCAAGGCCAGGCTTCTAGCCAGTGTTGGGTATTCCGTTCACCTAAAAGAGTGATAAATCGTCTAGACCTAGACATAATATAAGATAAAAGTGTTGTGTTGGCAGTGTTGATCTACACTCGTCAGAGAGTGAAACAAAAATAGTTATATAAGGGTTGATGAAGGTGTCATTGTTATAGAGCTCTTTAATCTAGAGGTCTGCATTTACGGTGCCAAGATTTTGTCTTCCTTACACAATTATCTGGTGTTCCGATACGTTCTTTCGACTCTAGTACAGGGGTGGCACAAGGAACTCCCCGACACAGGGGCTAAGGTTCACGACGGGGGCTAACTAGGCGGTTGCGGCCACGCCCACTTAAACATTTGACAATTTGAAGACCAAAAATATCATGCCGTTTATGATGAGAAATATCGAATATCAGGACAAGAATCAAGTAAAAACCGTCAATTCCCGTTCGTTCCTCGACAAATTGTTCATGTTTCCCCGACGGGGGGCTAAGCTTCCCCTGCCCTCGTCTGGCACCACCCCTGCCCCCCTCTGGCACCACTCCTGCTCTAGTAAATCAATGGGATTCTCAAGAATGACAATAATGATAAGTAAAAATTGACATTTAATTAGTCGTATCTCACCATTATATCCATGGTTACAACGGCAGATTTCTTCACCATTTTTTATTTCACAGTGACCATAATCACCGCAATCGCACTGCATCGCTAAGAAAAAAGTGAGAAATCAGAAATATCCATGTAATTACCCATGTTATTCTATGGTTATTGTTAGTTATTCAATGGTTATAGTTAGTTATTCTATGGTTATAGTTAGTTATTCTATGGTTTCATAGACATACTTTCTGTACAGTTACCGCCTTTCCACCCAGGAAAGCAAAGACATGTGTAACCATAAGCCACTGGCTCGTGAAGCTTGAAATCATGTGAACAACTTCCATGATCGCATGGCTTTGAACTGCAGTAATCAATAGCTAAAAACAAATAGAGTATAGTAATAGAGGTACACTTTGATAGCAAATGGGACTAATCAATAAAAGTATGTGAGAAAAAATCATGTACAGTTGGAGCTCTCGTATAAGCGACCCCCTCCAGAGTTCGAAAAAGTGCAGGTCGTAACCATAGAGCTGCAGGTCACTTCCAATGATTCTCGTATAAGCGACTCGCGCTGAAACAATAGAGGCTGGTCGCTTAGGTCGTTGGGAAAGATCCAGAGGACCCAAAAGACGGAGTGAAAACACTGTTAAATTCAAGTTCAAGCTACCGCAACGATCTCGCGACCTGTCTCAGCGACCCAAATGATCCAGAAACGACTGCTCTTTTCACATGGAAACAACGTGAACGACTCCAACGACCGTTGACGACTCCAACGACCGTTAACGACAGTGAAAACTAGCCTTAGCGATCGTCAAGGCCCAAATGAGCTATAAAACCTCTAAGATCCAAGCGACACCAACGACCGAGTCCAAACCATTTTGTCTTTAAGGTCGTTTGGGTCGTCAGTGTGAACGACTTCACCGACCCAAACGACCGTTAACGACCAAGCCTTACAAAAGCTTTTAGCTAGTAATAATATTAAATACTGCACTTATTGCCTAGTATTACAGAAGAGATTCGATTGCGAATGTACAGGTCACGCATCCACAGGGTTCAAATCATTACCGCAAAAAAAGCAGACGGGCTTTGCATGAGGGTCGCTTACGACAGCTTAAAAACGAAGAAAACACCAGTTGGTTACTCCCAAAAGCTGTTGTCGCTTACGAGAGCTTTTAATTACAGAGTTTTGAGAATACATACTTGTTTTGCAAGCAGGAGGGTCATGGTACCCCTCGTGACATTTGCAATAGTAACTGCCTTTGGTGTTTATGCAATCACTGTGCGTTTTGTTGCAGTCGTTTTCTCCTTTACATTCATTGATTTCTGAAGATAAAGCGAGTAAATTAAAACATCACTACCATAATCACCATCACCATAATCACCATCACCATAATCACCACTACTAACATCATCATTAACATCACCATTAACATCACCAATACCATCACCATAACCAATACCATCACCCTTACCAATAACATTACCATCACCAATACCATCAGCAATTCCATTCCTTACATCACCGTCACCATCATTATCATAATCATTACGATTATCATCATCGTTACAAATAGTACCACTATTATTGTAAAGTCAGAAGCAGCGTCGCTCATCCACACATGCCTACCTGTTTCACAATGTCTTCCGACGTATCCATTACATTTGCATGTGTAATTCAGTACTCCGATCCACGCATGTCCCATTGTTTTGACTACATACAAAGAAACAAGAATGTTCAAGGAAAAATACAGCTGAGTGCTAGCTTTGGGTGACGAGTGAGAGTGGTAAACAAGCGATTGCCGATACACGTTTTAAGAGATCACTTAGTTAACAATGCAATTTTTAGCTCTAAATCCTCACGAGGAGATTATAGTTAATGATAGTTAATGATTAAAGATTGTTATTATATTATTATTATATTATCTCCCCCGACACTCCTCGATATCTATCGACCATTATAGATAGCAAGTAGCGTAACAAATCAAACAGTTTGATGCTACTCTGCATGGCTTAAGAGTTTTTGAACGTAACTTTAAAAGTTACTGTCCATGAGGCATGACCCAACGTTTCGACACTCCAATGAATCTAGTGTCTTCATCAGGGGTGATCGTTGTAAAGTTAGGATCCCTATTTATACAATCATAGACCCAACACACGTGTGTTCTGGGGCAAAGGCTAACGCGAAAGTAACCAACCATGAGATTGCGTAGGAAAATTACCACTAATCCACGGTATCATCAGCGACGTTGTCTCGAGGCTTGGCATATCAATAGCGCCCACGTCCCATTGAATCGCGATGACGGTGGTCTATTACCAGAAGCTTATTTGCATCTTGTTAATAGATAACGTCATCATCGGTTCTATGAGGGTATAAATGGGGATCCTAACTTTACAACGATCACCCCTGATGAAGACACTAAACTTAAAAAACCTTTAAGGCAGAGTAGCGTCAAACTATGTCTGTTGCATTAGTAAGTTTATATTAATACATGATATAGAAACTGGGTTGTACCTACCATACAACACCTTCGCAGTCGTTAATTCCTGTAAGATAAATAAGCTGTCATATGAATGCTGTCTTGGCTACGCATTTGAGGATAACGTTTAAGAGATAGTTCAGGGCTTTCGCCAGGCTCCCGCCGGAGCTGTGACGGGTACTGTACTGTATATGTATATGTCTATGCAGGTTTGATTTTATGAAAAGCTGCTAAAAATTTAGACATTGAATGCCAGGAGACAGGTTGTTGATAACATAGGTGAATACATAGGTGAATACATAGTTGAATACATAGTTGAATACATAGTTGAATTGTGTGCAAAAGACTCTTTTGTGACTGCCAGTTAAACAATACTCACTTTCGTCGCAGTTTTTTCCTGTCACATCGGGACCATAACATTTGCATTCATATGTGCCGGGCAGGTTCTCACATGTACCATTGATGCACGGGTTTGAGAGACACTCGTCGATATCTAAAAGACAGGAACAAACAACATAAATATATAATAAAAAATAAATACATGGGCCATTGCAATTTCTTTCCTGGCCATCATCCGAAATGAGTTTGGGCAAAAATGTTAAACCATTCTATGAACGTAAAGGCCTGATTGAAATTTGCTTATTGGGAAGACACAAATGACCTAGCGGCCGGGTACTTACTACTTACATACGCCCTTAAGAGTATCACCTGTTTCACAACGGGTCCCTGTGTATCCCTCTTGACACGAACAATCGAACTTGTCTTCTAAACTGGTACATTGTCGGCTGTGGTTGTTACACGTCGGAACGTTGAAGAGATCAGGTGAACACCACGTGGTATCTAAATGATGTACGTTACGCGAAAGAGGGACATTAGGGGGGAGATAGAGAGCTGGTGGTAAAAGAAAAAGGAAAAGAGGAAGAGAGGAAGAGAAAAGAAATGAGGGGAAGTAGGGAGGAATAAGCCAACAAAGCAGCAGAAGAAGAGGTAGAAAGACAGTAAGACGGGAAGGGCGAGAGTAGAAAAAGGAAGAGATGGGTGAGGAAGTGAGAAGAAATGCGGGAGAATAGAGGCCAACAAGGGGAGCAGAACAGAAGAGGGAGAAAGACAGTGAGGAAGAAAGAAGAAAGGAGGGAAACTAAAGAAGAAAAGAAGAAAGGAGGGACCGAACAAGAGAGGGAGAAACGTGGCGAGACAGGAAGGGAGAGAGTAGAAAATGGAGAGATGGGAGAGGGAGAGAGAAGGAGGGAGACTAGAGAGAGGAATAAGGTAAAAAGAGGACCGAACAGGAGAGAGAGAAAGACGGTGAGACGAGAAGAGAGAGAGTATGAAAAGAAAGAGATAGGAGAGGAAGAGAGAACAAAGGAGGGAGAGTAGAGAGGGGAACAAGGCAACAAGTGGACCGAACAGGAGAGGGAGAAACGTGGCGAGACAGGAAGGGAGAGAGTAGAAAATGGAGAGATGGGAGAGATGGGAGAGGTCAAGAGAAGGAGGGAGACTAGAGAGAGGAACAAGGCAAAAAGGGGACCGAGCAGGAGAGAGAGAAAGACGGTGAGACGGGAAGAGAGAGAGTATGAAAAGAAAGAGATAGGAGAGGAAGAGAGAAGAAAGGAGGGAGAGTAGAGAGGGGAACAAGGCAACAAGTGGACCGAGCAGGAGAGAGAGAAAGACGGTGAGACGGGAAGAGAGAGAGTATGAAAAGAAAGAGATAGGAGAGGAAGAGAGAAGAAAGGAGGGAGAGTAGAGAGGGGAACAAGGCAACAAGTGGACCGAACAGGAGAGAAAGACAGTGAGACGGGAAGAGAGAGAGAGTATGAAAAGAAAGAGATAGGAGAGGAAGAGAGACGAAATAAGGGAGAGTTGAGAGGGGAACAAGACAACAAGGGGACCGAACAGGAGAGAGAGAAAGACGGTGAGAGAGAAAGTATAAAAAGGAAGAGATGGGATATATAGATGGTAAACAACTCACTGGAACAACATGACGGTCCTTTCAGGCCGTTGGTACAGTTGCAAGTGAACGAGTTTAGGCCATGGCTGCAAATGGCGCCGTCACAACAAGGATTCTGATCGCAAAGGTTTATCTCTAAAAACATTAATAATAATTGAGTTCAATCCTCAGAAAATGCTTCTGAGTCTCGAACCTCTGTGAACTTGTGATTGCCTTCATGTGAACTTCTGATTGCCGGTGAAACGCTCTTGCCATTGAGCTGCCGAGACTCAGATTGAGATTGAAGGTTACAATGATGTACTGGTTCGATTGATTTCGGTACTAGATACGGTAGTCATGACTAAATATCAGTAACGCAAAATAAATATGCTTACTAGTTTCACAGTTTGTGCCATTATAACCAGTCGCACAAACGCAAAAGTAACCAGACCCATTAATCTGTTTTTTACACTCCCCATTGTTTTGACATGGATTACCATCACATCTGAAGTCTGCAAGCAAAAGCCGAGAAATACTTAGGAAAGACTACAAATTTAAAAACTCTTTTAGTTCTTTATTGTGTCTGCATGCAGCATGTACACATTTTAATAGGTATTGTCTACGATATACACTCTTGTTTCATTATTTACGTTACGTTTTTGTGTTGAAAAATCATTAATAATTCATGAGGAAAACACAAATGAAAATCGTGACCGTATCGTGTACGATATGTGATAAAGATTCGCCCTGATTTACATAAACGTTTCCTTCGATTTTCTCGGCGAAAATGGCTTGAATCACTGAAATAGTTGGTAAACATGGTTAATATTTAGATGCAGTCGTTTTTGAAGCAAAGAATTTACCCTGTTAATACGACCACATTTTTATGGTTCCTTCCACTGTATAGTCAATAAGCTAAGCTCCTCCCAGCACCTTACCTTGTTGACACATCAGACCGCGCCATCCCTCGGAGCAATTACACACGTAATAACCAACATAGTCGACGCAGTGGCCGTGATACCCACAAAGACCGTTCTCTGTCAGGCCAATCCCTTCAGGGAAATCGTGGTTCATGGGGTCACAGTTATCGATATCTACAAAACGATTGCAATCGTAGGACATCAGCTTAGGTTCAACTGGTACATCGTTTCGCGCCAAAACAATCCTGGACCTACCATTTTCACAGAAGTCACCATCAAAGCCACGAACATCACCACAATTGCATTCGAATCCACTAACCGAGCTCTCCTTAACCTTACACTTCCCACCATTCCTACAAGGTGTCAACGTGCATGGTGTGTTTTCACAATGGGTTCCGTTAAAGCCATTACGACAACAACACTGATAACCACCGAGCACGTTCACGCATTGCCCATGATATTGACACATGACACCCTTGCAGTAGTCGATAGGTTGGTCACAATGACGACCTGAGAAGAGAAAAAGACAGAAAGAGAACCGCTAGAAACCGCTTTCTGTGCGAAACAATTGCGCAAATACTTTCCCGTAGAGACCGAGCAAAATTCCCTTCGCTCCGAATTCTAAATGATAAGAATTTCCATGATTACTGGATTTTCTGTTAAACTTCATTCCCGTTTCTCGACACCCCCCGATAATTTTCTAAAATTATTGTAACATTATTTTGTAACAAAAAAAATATTTTCAAAAAAATATTTGTCGCAAAATATCTGTTTAAATCTCTCCATGGTATGGCACCATCGTATCTACTTTCTGAATTTAAGCATACACATCAGATCCACGCATACTACACCAGAGGTCGCGATCTGTTGCGCCCCCCTCGAGCAAAAACTTCCAAGTACAAGGGCGTGAGTTTTAGCATTAATGGAGCCCATGCTTTTAGTGCGCTGCCTCAAAATATTAGATCCCTTCAAAAACTTAATGTTTTCAAAATTAAATGTAAGGCATAGCTTAAAAGTCAAATTACTATATAAACATCATCTCACGCGATACTGTAGTTCTTGTCATATATGTATATTATCTATGTAAGTAAAATTGTTTTGTACGATATATAGTAAGACTGTCTTAAATGTTTTAAGTACATAAATTTAAATTAGCTTGTACTAAATTGGATATTATCTGAATAAATATTATTTATCATTCATTCATTTAAAAACACACAAACAAAAACCCCATTTACACGGAGCCTAATTGTCGGGATTGCGATCGCGATCGAGAAGCATCACGCTTGCAATCCCGATAATTTTTGTTGTAAAACACTTGATTTATTTACTGTATATTTATTTATTTATTTATAAAACAAATATTTCTAGTATTTAAACCAATTAAACGACGAAAATTATCAAGATTGCGATTGTGTGACCTCTCGATCCCGATAATTTGCCTCAGTGTAATGAGATTTCTTAGTCAACATGTAACTGAGTGAAATTGACAAACAATTGGCATTAAATCCTCCAGGTTAGTAAATTATGTTGATGCGATTCTTCATTTTTATAAAAATTTCAACTATACCTGCCGCAAAATGAGCCAAAAACATTCGCTCAAATTCCAAGAAATGGTCTTTCCGATGTTCTATATCTCATAGGTTTCCTGGGCCAGGGATAATACCCACGGACCCCTACAATCATTGACAAAATTAGTTGGAACAAATTGAGAAAAGTATGTCATCATAATTGTTTTTGGGAAATTTAATAATTACTTTCATGCGATCCCCCCTCCCCCTATTCAATGTTGGTTTTACAATGATGGAAAGCTATTGGGAAATAACTGAGAGCAAACCGTTAACATTTTGGGGTTTTGCAACATTGTTTAGGGGGAAGGGGGGCCATAAACCTTTCGTCATACGTTTGTTCCAACAATTTTGTCAATGATTGTAGAAATGCGGTCACTAATTTTCGATGGCCCCGCCCTTTTCAGCCCCTCCACTATAAATTTTCTTCCGACGGCCCTGCTCGATTCTTTATGATTCTTTATGATTGCTGGATTGATTGCACTGATTTTAGAAACATTAATTTAAATTAATATCTGTAGTCCCTACCTTCATATCCCAGAGAGCAATTGCAAGAGAAATTAGCAATGCCATCGATACAAGGGGAGTTGAAACATGGCCTGGAAGCACATTCGTCGATGTTTATTTCACAATTTTGACCATTAAAACCAGGAGAACACTTGCAGTGATATCGGTTTATGCCGTCGACACATTGCCCTCCGTTGAGACAAAGACTTCCTGAAGAAGATTAAAAAATAGGTACGCAACGCGTACATGTGTCTGCTGACATTTGAGTTACATATAAATGTGAGATAATAAGGCTATAAGAACGGGGCTGAACTGCAAGATAGTTTCGCGCTAAGTTGTCACGATATACTGCGGAATGGTGGTAAAGTATGCCTAAGGAGGGCTACGTATGCCTAAGGAGGGTTAAGTATGCCTAAGGATGGCTAAGGAGGTCTAAGGCCTGTATTATAAAAGCTCACTCACACTCACACTCAATGAGCGCCCACTCAAACTACGTGAGTGCAACGTTGCATTCTATGAGTCGGCACTCACACTTGTTTAGGGAAAGAGTACACTCGCCCTCCAACCATTCAAAGTCCACACTCACACTCAAATGACGCTCAAAAATTGAGTGAAGTATGAGTGAAAGGTACACGTCCCTTGACCCACACTCACATGTAACTTAAGTGACAAAGATGGCGGATAGGGGGTTTAATATGTTACGGTTATTGGACAACATTCCTCGAAATAACCGAATTGTGAGAAGAGAATGCAGTTTTGATTATGATCAATATGACGAAGAACAATTTTCTACTAGATATGATATATCCATCCATTTCAGCACATAATGACAGAGGAAAACCGATACCTGCGCCTGCGAATATACAACTGCTACTGCCCCTACGTTTTTATGCCACCGGTACGTTTCAGCTAGCATGTGCAGACCTAACATATATTTCGCAGCCTTCAGCGAGTAGAATAATCAAGCGGGTATCAGAGGAAATTGCACGTTTGAAACCCAATTACATTTCGTTTCCTGAAGGTCAATTACTAAATGACACAAAACGAGATTTTTGGAGAATCGGACAATTTCCTGGTGTTGTAGGTGCCATCGACTGTACTCACATCAAAATTGTATCCCCAGGGGGTGATACTGCAGAACTTTTCAGAAATAGAAAGGGATTCTTTTCCATCAATGTTCAGGCAGTGTCGGGACCGAATTTGGCCATCCAAAATATTGTTGCACGATGGCCTGGCAGTGTCCACGATGCACGAGTATTCGATAACAGTCGGCTGTGCGCAAGGTTGGAACGTGGTGATATCCCGGGTGTGTTACTGGGTGATAGTGGTTACCCTTGCAGACAATATTTAATGACACCAATTATCGCACCACAAACTCGACCAGAACGCATGTACAATTGTGCTCAAATACGGACAAGAAACACAGTGGAGCGGATGTTGGTGTGTGGAAAAGGATGTTTCCATGTCTATCCCAAACGCTTCGCACAAAATTGGAAACAACGTTAACGATCATAGTTGCAACAGCTGTGTTGTATAATTTTGTACGATTGCGAAACGACCCATTATATGACCCTCACGATCTTCTCGCCGATGACGAAGTACATCATGTTCAAGCTGCGGATGAACGACGATTGGGCAACGCAGTACGTCAAGCTCTGATACAGCAACATTTTACGTGAATAACACTTTATTGATGTATAAAACAGCGTTGTAATTAATACATTAGTACACTCAACTCACTATAATTATTAGTGTTTGTATTCTATTAAATTACTTTCGTGAACGGGTTGTTGGACGTGAATTCTGCTCCTGTGTGCTATTAGTATTCTTCCTTATACTGTCCCAATATTCGAACTCGGCGTCAAGTACCTCCAGTTTCCTTTTATGCTGCATTTGTAGATTGGTTCTTTTAATTTGTAGCAATTCCATTTCTGCCGAGTGTTGTTTAGCTTGCATATCCAAACATCTGTCTTGTGCAGCAGACATTTGAGGCTTCTTGGAGAAAGATGGGTGTAATGTAACATCGACCTCAGTTTGTGCCTGTTGCTGGGCTAATATTTCGCAAGGCTTCGATGTATGAACAGATGCATCATCTTCGTTATCGTCACCTATAAACAATTGATAAACAATCCATAATTTGGCATCACATGTGCACGTTTAATATTAATAAACCATCAATTTTCATACCTGATTCATAACTATTGTCATCATCAAAAACATTACCTAAGCTTTCTATCTGCGAGGGAATTATAGAAGAAACTGCTGACGCTTCCTCCCCGTTATTGCTTGTTGACTGCCCACCGCCCGTTAGTTTAGCCTCTCTTATGTCTTTTACCAGATGCTTCTTCGCTCTTGATTTGATATTTTCCCAGCATTTTTTTAATTGTTTGGGATCTCGTTTGTTGACTCCTGACTGCGAATTGAATTCTTCCCTTACAGTCTCCCATGTGTCCATTTTACGTTTGATTGATCTGTAGTCATTCTTTTTGTCTTCGAGGATATCTCTATATTTTCTAACTAATTCGGTTAGTATCGCTTTTTCCATCTCGGAATAATATTGCCTATTTTGGGCCAT
Organism: Chrysogorgia sp. JL179-B06; assembly: GCA_035772405.1. Taxonomy (NCBI): domain Eukaryota; kingdom Metazoa; phylum Cnidaria; class Anthozoa; order Scleralcyonacea; family Chrysogorgiidae; genus Chrysogorgia; species Chrysogorgia sp. JL179-B06. Next base: position 347,166 of record JAYKKM010000517.1, on the reverse strand, counting down.
GCTTGCAGGGCGACACACTTCATATTTCCTTCGACTTAAACATCCTTAACTCATACTTCAATACGTTTCACTTGAGTAATCTCATCTAATCTAACCACCCTGCTCATTAATAACAAAGGCGAGTGCAACTCCAGTAAGTGACAGTTGAGTGCGCTTGGTGAATACAAATCAACCAACATTTTTGGAGTGTGAGTGTTCGCTCAATGAGTACAACACTCCACTTTCCCTCCACTCACACTCACATTTCAACCCCACTTCAGTGCTCCTCACTGGAATGCCACTCAAGTGTGAGTGTGAGTGAGCTTTTAGAATACAGGCCTAAGTATGCCTAACTCCTAAGGAGGGCTAAGTATGCCTAAGGAGGGTGCCTAAGGAGGGCTAAGTATGCCTAAGGAGGGTTAAGTATGCCTAACTCCTAAGGAGGGCTAAGTATGCCTAAGGAGGGTTAAGTATGCCTAAGGAGGGTTAAGTATGCCTAAGGAGGGCTAAGTATGCCTAAGGAGGGCTAAGTATGCCTAAGGAGGGTTAAGTATGCCTAAGGAGGGCTAAGTATGCCTAAGGAAAATATTAAGCGATTTTGAAATTACCAGAAAGTATCGCTAGTAAATTTAAACCACATCAGCCGACCACCGAATGCAAATACACTGACACCACTGTCTTCGTTCAAATTCGTATAGTACGTTAAATTTACACACAAGAACCTAACCAAAATGTTGGACGCCGGTAAACGCCATGGCTCAGATAAACAACAAAATTAGTCCAATACCTATTGTAGACCGAATAAGCGAAGGAAGAAGCCTACTCGGTGAAGCATCCGGAACGTGTTCGGTTGTGACGTAAGTGCCACAACAGGTGATCTGACCGTGAGAAAAAGAACTGCAGACTAGTTCCAGAATAAAACTTCAGTTTTGAATCTCGAAATAATCGTAAATGTGTCACTTTACGTTGCACTCTCTGATTTTCATTAAATAAATAAGTTCTTTTTCATATTAAGGACTAGACGGGGCCAAGCAAACCGCCGCGAAAAAAGACTGGGAAGGACTAGAACCTATAGCAGCGAATATAATTATACTATGTCTATGTCTGTCTGTCTGTCTGTCTACTCCAAGCTCTCCTACATTCACTACAGCAGTGTATATATATTAACACATGTATTTACTAATTAAAAGTAGAGTCCTGATTGCAATGGCACTTTATGAAAACCTTTAGTTACCTTTGCATTCATCTATATTCTCCCCACAAGTTTGGCCAGAAAATCCCGGCTTACAATGACAGACATACGAGTCCACTCCATCCACACACGCTCCATTGTGTTGGCAGGGATTCAACTGGCAGTCATTGATATTGATTTGACAGTCCTTTCCAGTGAATCCGACAGGACATATACACTAGATTATAGGGAAAACCTGGAATTAATCTCAAGACCACAAAATTGTTCCAAAAGCCTTTGAATATCATGCATGCTTTTTTAACACTTCGTGGGTGAAATTTAAGACGAAGGTCTTCGGTTTCAGTTTATTCTATATTTATATAATATCATTAAATATCACTTACGTTATAGTCGTTGATGTTGTCGTGACACGTCCCGTTATTCCTGCACGGATTTCCCGAGCATTCATCTTTATTCGATGAACAAGTTTTTGAAACCCACCCCTTGACACAGCTGCAGTGGTAATCGTCAACATCATCGGTGCAGTTTCCTAAAAAAGCGATCAATAATTATGTTAGTGTTATGTTACTGCCCACAAATCCGACCACACAATCCGTCATACGTTTTCATGGACGTCTACCAATCTACATTGGTGAAACTGCATTGGGCGACGCCTTTCAGACAGGTTTGCTGAACATCTTCGTTCCGTGAGGAACAACGATGTTGACAAACCTGTAGCCCGCCATTTAAACAGCTCTATTACATATTGTAATTATCTGTAACTATATATATGGTGTGTATTGTTTAGTTTACACGTATGTTATATTCATAGGAACCGCAGTGTTGCGGACACCCTGCCATCGTCTTGTATATGTTATTGTGTAAATATTTGTTCTCTAGTCTAGATGTGGCAAAGCTTATAAAAAATTTAAAAATTTAAAATAAAATTAAATAAAATTTACCATTATTTTGACATGGATTTGGATCGCAGTCGTTGATATTTTCTTCGCAGTGACGTCCCTTAAACCCATTGATACAACTACAAGTGTAGTTGTTGACACCATCCTTACAAATACCGTTCAAACATGAATTGTTTGAGCACTCGTCAATGTCATGGTCGCAGTATCTGCCATCGAAACCAGGGAGACAATTGCATGTGAAGTTATTTATTCCATCCTTAACAAAGAGAAATAAATAACGTTAAGTAAGCGAATACCTGCACAACATATTTCAAACGACTGGTCCTCTGCTTTTTATTGTCAAAGCCTGCGGTTACGTTTATGCAAATATTAATTTTATGCTTATGATGTTTACGCTGATATAATTATGTTCACGTATGTGTTTACGTTCACCACAACCACATCCATGTTCACGTCCAAGTCCACGTTAACGTTCATGTTCATGTTCACGTTCACGTTCACGTTCACGTTAGCGTTCGCGCTCGCGTTCGCGTTCGCGTTCGCGTTCACGTTCACGTTCATGTTCGTGTTCGTGTTCGTGTTCATGTTCGTGTTGTTCATGTTCATGTTCATGTTCATGTTCATGTTCATGTTCATGTTCATGTTCATGTTCATGTTGTTCATCGGTTCATGTTCATGTTGTTCATGTTCGCGTTCATGTTCATGTTCATGTTCATGTTCATGTTCATGTTCATGTTCATGTTCATGTTCATGTTCATGTTCATGTTCATGTTCATGTTCATGTTCATGTTCATGTTCATGTTCATGTTCATGTTCACGTTCATGTTCATGTTCATGTTCATGTTCATGTTCATGTTCGCGTTCGCGTTCATGTTCATGTTCATGTTCCTGTTCGTATTCATGTTCATGTTCATACTAGTCCTTGTACTTTATCATAGTTAGTGTAAAATATCCTAGTGCAAATACTAAATCGCAACACTCACTATGCATGTGGCACCATTCACACAATAATTCATCAATTTACACTCATCGATATCTGCGAAAACAAAGTAAAAACAGCAATCCTTGGTTATCATTCCATAATCCCACTCTCTTTATACTATATTAAACATTTTCCAATATCGTGAAAAATTGTGCTCTTTTCTGGTTTTCGTATACTTCCGTATAATAATTTTGGCTTACTTTGTTCACACTTTCGCCCATTGTATCCAGGTGGACAGCGACATTGGAAGTCAATTCTGAAGTTGTTGCATGTGCCGTTGTTAACACAAGGGTTCGAGGAACATAAATCAATTTCTAAAATGAGTAAACATTAGTCATATATTTCTCACACTACACTGCACTACACACTGCACAATTGCACAGCACAGCACTGTCGCAATACATTGCAGTACGGCACTTTACCGCGGTACGAGACAGTGGAGTAGAGTGGAGTGGAGTGGAGTGGAGTGGAGTGGAGTGGAGGAGAGGAGAGTGGAGTGGAGTGGAGTGGAGTGGAGTGGAGTGGAGTGGAGTGGAGTGGAGTGGAGTGGAGTGGAGTGGAGTGGAGTGGAGTGGAGTAGAGTAGAGTAGAGTAGAGTAGAGTAGAGTGGAGTGGAGTAGAGTAGAGTAGAGTAGAGTAGAGTAGACTAGACTATACAGAGCAACCCCTTACCATGCTCGCAGTGTGCTCCTTTGTAACCAGGCACGCATTGACAATTATATTTCGTTCCGTTATTTTCACAACGAGCGCCATTTTGACAAGGGGTTCTGCGACACGGGTTTATGTCTAAACGGAATTTGGTAAAAGCAGGAGTAAAGTACCATTAGTAAGTACATGCTGTAGCCAAAACCGGGTAATATAGGGCAATTCTGGCAGTAGTTGGAGTCTGAAAGTATACATGAATTCACCATGAAGGGGCCAATCGAAAAAAGCTAAAATCCATATCCGCACTCTTTATACAACTCATTTATGCAGCTATACTACAAACGTTGTGATCATTTGATAGAGCGCACACACTTGGCTGAAGTAGTATACCACAGGGTTTGAGACAATGAATAACATTGATGTACGTCATCATTAATTAACAAATCACAGTGAAATCAATTACCTTGATCACACAATCGACCACTCCAGTCTAGAAGACAGAAACAGTCTCCACCCTTGACACAATTACCATTGACTATGCAAAATATAAAAGCAATATAATAATAATAATAATAATAGACGTATTAGGCGCATTATACAATAGTCTCAATGCTCTTACAACAATATATTCTTAAATTTACTTATAAAACTTATTACAGTTTCATTAGAAGATAAAGCCTATACTACATATATTTCCACTATGAACAAAAAACTATTAATTTTAAAAAAGAAAAGTCTTAACTGCTGACTTAAAATTACCCAACATATCAAAGCTTCTAATTTCCTGTGGTAATGAATTGTACAGTTTTGGTGCCGAAACCGAGAACGCTCTGTCTCCATGAGTCACCGTTTTGGATTTTGGCTCAAGTAGCAGATTTACGAATATCATGATTAATCGCGATTCAAAATTCACTGTTTCGAGACAACAAGCTGTGAAGGTGCATGTGTGAACTTATCAAATTCAGGATGGCGCGAGGTGCGCCTAAAAAATACAGGAAAACTTCATTAGTATATAATTCAAACCATTTTGATAGAAGTAACGTTATATGTTAATTCACCAATGGCGAATCGTAATAAATAAATAAATAAATAAATAAATAAATAAAAGTAGTAAGCTCCGAAACTAGCGCAAATAGATTACTGCGTTCCAAAGAAGAACCCTCGCTAGTAATACATTGACGCTAATTCTTCAGCGGTTCACTACGTTAATTTTCTTAAAATCCGTACGTATTTTTTTGATAATAATAGTCCAGATTCTAATCGCATGTGAGAAATTAATTTTACTTAAAAATAGGAATTTTCATTTTTCAGTGACGTCATGATGACGTCATGATGACGTCATCATATGACATTACCAAACTAAAGAGTTTTGTCCACATATACCACATACAGACTGTCTTGATGGATTCTTAAATCTGTGAAATTCTATGGGAAATTTGGTAATTCTAAGCTTCCTTAGCAACAGATATAAATACACCCAATGTTGAGCTGCAGTTCTCCTGGACGTCCAGGAAACCAAGATCTCCTTCCTGTCTTTCAAACTAATCAATATCTATACAGCCTATATACTTACGACATCCTTTAGAAGGAATGCATTGGTCGCATTTCGTTCCATTCCAATTTATGGCACATCTAAAGCACGGGGGAAAAATAACGCGTCATTTGGGCTCAAACTATTTTTGACGGCGATATACCGCCACAATCATTTCAGCCGTTTGAAGATGGAGAATGGAATTTACTTACATGCACTCTCCAGGTTTGTTACAATGCCCATTCTTGCAACCTCTTTTGCAAATTGCTACACGGAAACAAAGTGATCGAGCAGTTAATAGGAGCATGGAAACGAAAGGGAAGGAATGGAAAGGAAGTGTATGAAAAGAAAAGGTAAGGTAAGGTAAGGTAAGGTGAGGTGAGGTGAGGTGAAGTAACGTGAGGTGAGGTGAGGTGAGGTGAGGTAAGGTAAGGTAAGGTAAGGTAAGGTAAGGTGAGGTGAGGTGAGGTAAGGTAAGGTAAGGTGAGGTGAGGTGAGGTGAGGTGAGGTAAGGTAAGGTAAGGTAAGGTGAGGTGAGGTGAGGTGAGGTGAGGTGAGGTATGGTATGGTATGTATGGTATGGTATGGTATGGTCAGTGGCGGCGGAACGTGTTTGAAAGTAGGGGGGCTGAAACTAGGCGAAACCGGTACAATGGGTACAAATCTGTGAAGTAGTTCGCTCCAAAGGCGCAATACTTCTAGGGGGATTAGGGGGCATGCTCCCCCTGAACATTTTGAAATCTAGAACCTCTGAAACGTGATTTCCAGCATTCTCAGCGAACGTTTCTAGCTAATTTTGCATCAAGCACGGCTCAAAATTTACGCAAAAACAAAGAACCAAATATCATAATTTACAGTAAATGTCGCCATGGCGCCATGTTATTACACATTTGTTGTTCCCAGGATCTCCCTCTAATTTTATTGTCCATTCCATGCATAGAATTTCGTGGTATCTCTTGATCTCTTTGGATTTCATGGGATACAAGTGGGATATTGGGTAGGGGGGCTTAGCCCCCTAGATGCGTCTTCTAGGGGGGCTATAGCCCCCCTAGTCCACTGGTTCCGCCGCCTATGGGTATGGTACGGTATGGTACGGTACGGTACGGTAACTCGGTAAGGTAACGAAATGAAAGGGAAACGAAAGGATAAAAAAGGAAACAAAACAAAACGAAACAAAACGAAACAAAACGAAACAAAACGAAAGGAAAATATTGTGATATTAAATAGAAACTGTACACAGACACTATTATCAAAATATATTGATTAATTCAAACAACTGTAACATTCTCCGCGACGCATACCTTTTTTACAATCCTTCCCTTGCCAACCATTCCTGCATATCTTTACTCCCGTACCCGTCTCGCATGTGTAATGTCCAGTACTGTCACTATCTTGAGCTTTACAATATGTCGCACAATAAGCATCGTAGTAATCAGGTAAACAATATAAACTAATCACAATTGATGTTATCGAAGGGGAATAGTATCTTCGAAGACCAGTCAGCTAAATGAAAGACGAGATAACTTCATAACTATATATAATATACGCCTTTATTCACGAGATGCGCTGTGTTATTATGCGAAATGAAAATTGTAGAAAACATGAAACAACGACAAAAGTCTGTGGAGGAAAGGAAAATAAAGGAAGGAAGGGAGATGAAGGGAAAGGATAGGAAAGGAAGGGAATAAAAAGGGATGAAAGGAAAAGGAATGAAAGGAAAGGAATGAAAGGAAAGAAAAGGAAACCTAAGGAAATCAATATAAAAAGAAAACGTTTCAGAACATTTTGAAGAAGTGTGACCCAGTGTGACGCACCGATTTTCGATACTCTTTAGGCTTGTGGGAGTCTTGTCCAGCTATGAGATACCGAAATCCCTGTCGTACAATGTCGATTTTGTCTCTAGCTTTCCCGATACCCAGTACATGTCCGCTATCGTCGTCATATACAATCATATAGATGCTAAATTGACCCTAGGGTAACGTGATTAAACGGAATGTGAGTTATAGTGATGACTTCATCTCACATTAAGACATAATAAGGTAAGGGTGTAGGCAAAGGAAGGTAAGGTAAGGTAAGGTAAGGTAAGGTAAGGTGAGGTGAGGTGAGGTGAGGTGAGGTGAGGTGAGGTAAGGTGAGGTAAGGTAAGGTAAGGTAAGACAAGGTAAGGTAAGGTAAGGTAAGGTAAGGTGAGGTGAGGTGAGGTGAGGTATGGTAAGGTAAGGTAAGATATGGTATGTATGGTATGGTATGGTATGGTATGGTACGGTACGGTACGGTACGGTATGGTATGGTATGGTATGGTACGGTAAGGTACGGTATGGTACGGTATGGTATGGTATGGTATAGTATGGTACGGTACGGTACGGTATGGTATGGTATGGTATGGTATGGTATGGTATGGTATGGTATGGTAAAGTACGGTAAGGCAATCGTAAATTAATATGCGGTAAGATAAAATCGCTGGTGCAACCCGCACATTATTTACTAGAAATACGTACATGTATTTTGTTAATTGTCATTCAGTGCAGACACTTACCTTCCATGTGTTATCAAAATGATAGACTAAAGGATTTTTTTCACCTTTCCTACCAAAACTTGAAGTGCTAAACTTAAACTTGTCGCTAGAACGTATTTTGGTTATTACATACATGACACACTTCTTTTGAGCAACCGCGGGATAATCCTTTTGTAAGCAAATTTCAAAATACGTCTCGCACTCGTTGCATGAGATCAAAAGAGGATCACAACAACCTCCGTCGTAATCTTCTTGACCCGGATTCACAAAATCAACAAAGCGAACTTTTAAAACACCTTTTGATTCTACAATCTAAAATTAAAAGAGAGAAGACATTGGTATAGATTCGTCATTTTGATTATAGTTGTTTCGCAGCATTGTTGCTTTGCACGTTGTAGCGTGAAGGGTGCACATAATAATAATAATAATAAGAGGAAGATATATAATAATAAGGTATTTATGGCGCATTTAAAAAGTTAAAAAAATCCTACTTAATTTTTTACAGTTTCCGCGCAACGCTCTTTGGCAACCTGCAACAACTTTTGTTTTGTTGTTGTTGTTGTTGTTGTTGTAAGTTATATTACTGTTCTATAGTTTGGAGCAATACGACGAACGAGAATATAAAAAAGCTCCAATTTATTCAAAACTTTGCTTGTATAGAATTGTTTTAGGTTTGAAGAAGTATGACCATATTACTGATGGTCTGAAATCTCTAAATTGGCTTAGCGTGAAACATAAACTCCTTTTAAATGAACTAGTATATAATGGTACATATTAAATGTTTACATAATCAAGCACCGAGTTATCTTAGTGGAACATTTATACAGCGCTCAAAGATCCACGAAAGAAACACTAGGAAAAGTAATGACTTGAATCTATCAAAATGTAGACTAAGTGCAACACAGTTTCCTTAGGCGATTAATCATGATAAATCATAAAATCTTGAATGACATAAGGAATTATCATAATGATAAATCCTTATTCCATTTACGATTGTAATTAATCTCCTCATGCATGGGGAGAGGGTAATTCCTCGTGTAGCGGAGAGACAATGACGTCACAGACTACGTCACAGTTACATCGCGCCTGTTTTCTTAGGAAATACTAATCCAACTGCTAAACCTTCTAATTCAATGCTGCAATATTGAGTATGATTTATTTTGAGTTGATCACGCAGGATAAGGTTGCCCTATTTATCCGAGACAGAGGCTCGAGTCTTAAACTTATATAATTATAACTCTTAGGTGAACGGAAAACCCAACTGGTAGAGATTCCGAGGGCCTACGATTTAAGGTCGTTTTCTACCGAGAAGACCCGAAAGTCTTTCCATTTGCTGGCGTTGTTGCAAAGGCAGCGCCTTCTCCTCAATTATTTTAAGACCCTGAGTGGTGGTCCGACCCAGGATTTGAACCTGTGTCTTCCAGCTAATAGACATGTGTGGTAACCACTAGATCACAATAGGTGGTGCTATTATTTGGTAACCCAGGAAGGAACCAAAGTGAGAGTACAATTGTCATGAATTACTTTCGGTCAATTGGAAAAGCATTTGCTCTTTGGATCTGTTTGTGTCATTAGTATAAGTGTTTTGTAAATGAGGTTGAATATTGTCGTCAGAAATGGTAAACGAGAAAGAGTACGTAGATTGTGTAATACCACTATAAGGACCATACCTTGGTAAAGAACTTGTTCTTTAGCCTTTGACTTAGTATGGTAGTGGATAGTACTAATGTGAGATCTGTCAAGTTAGCTGTCAATAAACTGCAAGCGTTGCGAAAGCGGGTTGTCATAGTGATAATACAAGTAGTGTTTGAGGAAGAGAAGAAGAGGGTTTATTAGAAATAATCTGATAAATAACATTTCCTGTTTGGACCCAGCTTTCTTTACACGTACAGGAATGTGAGAACTGTCAGATAAGCTGTCAAGTGTCCTTTTCTAGTTCGACTTAAAAAAATAATAATTATAATTTTTACTTAGTAATAATAATAATAATAATAATAATAATTCCAATCCTCTTATATATATATATATATATATATCCGCTTCACGCTCTCTAGATGTGCGCATGACCGCTGTTTATCCCACAAGCGGTTGTCAATGGCAATCGTTTGTGTATAATTAGTCCTCATGCCCATATCTAACAGCGAAACACGTGTCTGTAGATATTGTACTAATATATATATATATATATATATATATATATATATATATATATATATATATATATATATATATATATATATATATATATATATATATATATATATATATATATATATATATATATATATATATATATATATATTTACTTTAGATAATAGACTTTCTGATAGAAATTGTTTAATATTAATATCAGCTTTAGTTTCATCTTGATGTCTTATTCCTCTGCTAAAGTTGGTTAAAGTGTCTATCTTATATGTGTGGTCTTTTAATATATTAATGATCTTTGGTAATTTCTTATAGAAATTACTTAATATTATCATCAAATAAAGTTTCATCACGATGACTTATTCCTCTGCTAAAATTAATTTACTGTTCACATGAAGTGACGTCAAGCCAGGGAGCATGATATTACACAGTGGTTCGACAGTAAAATATACGAAGAGAAACAGGTTTAGACATATAGTGGTTTGAGTAAACCTAAAACTTTTACTGCCCCGAAATGTCACATACATACTGTAGTTACAGATAATTACACGCAGTATACAAATACAGATATACAAACTATAGAAACATGAAAGCGGTTTTGTCAAATCGCGTGCCCGGTTACATTTAAGACACATTGTTTTCCACTAGCGAGGATCATCTACATTGTAATTGTTTTCTAGAGCAGAACGATAATCATTAAATAATTAGTTTTTAAAGGTTGTTAGAGTAATATCTTTACTGATAATGGATTTTGGTACATTCCAGATCCTGTTGTGCTAATAGCATAAGATTTTTGATATGTCAAGGTGATCCACTGATCTTGTAATTTTGTTGAGATTTGATGTTCTGGGAGTACTAAATTAGACAAATTGATGATGCATTGATGCCATAATTTGCTGATAATCCAAAGATTATAACTCTATACAAAGCCAACACCTGATTTAATCAAAACACCTTCGCCAATCAAGTCAGTTCGTACCAGGGATGGTACACGCTCCATAGTATATTTGTTGTAATATTTTAAAATGTTACAGTCCAATCGTCTGGTCAAAATCTCCTTTGTAACCCACATTCAATGATAATAATAATAATTAATAATAACATAATATTTATTCAGGATAGTCCCGTCAGTGCATGTACTGGTATCAATAGGGGTCCTGTCAACTGTACACAAAAACAATTTACTTAATTAATATACAATATGTTAAACTATGAAAAGTTGGATTGGAGAAGATACTCCTTCACTCTCTCTATAAACGATACAATTGGGTTATTTTTAACTCATATTGGTAGATTATTATATTCCATCGCACCATTATAAGATTTTTTTCGCGATTTCTAATCTAATTTTAGGTAAATGTATATCCCTTCTTCTAGTGCCGTATAAGCATGTACGGATTTGTTAAAATTAAAATAATTCTTAAAGTACGGCGGTACGATGCCTTCAAGGCATTTCTTAACTAATATTACACTGTGCACTTTTCTCCTATTAACTAATGGTACAATAGCTAAAGTTTGTAATAAAGCATCTGTCTCCAACCCTGAGTTGGGGTAAATCAGTTTAACCGCCCTACGTTGAAGACTCTCTACGGCATCTATATTAACTTGTCCACATCCTTGCCAAACAACATCGCAGTAGTCAAGGATAGGTAAGATGAGCAGCACCAATAGGAATAGAACTTCGGATACGTTTGAATAATCCAAGTCTCTTGGATTCAATGTCAAGACTTACAGAACCTAATCCCCTTGTAAATCCGGATTCTAAATCTTGGCACCGACTTTTAAACACCAACTTAAGACATGGCTTCTTACTCAAACATTGTCTTAGTTTTGATGATATTTAGTTTTTATAATATTTGTTCAGTAATATCCTGGTTTTTGATAATAATTGTTATAGTCTAATTGGAAATCCGGAATTCTAAATCACTGAAAACTTTTAAACGCCATTTAACTCAAACATTTGTTTGATAATCTGTTTGCCCTGTCAAAAGAGAGTAGGGACAAATTTTAATTTTTGACTTATCTTAATTAAATGATGTGACATATAATAAATACCAAAGTAATTTCCCAAACTATAGGTTCCGGATTTAGTCCGAGTTGGAATTGGCTCATGTAATAAAACATTTCACAATACTAAAGCAAGTGAGTTTAGTTGCATAACGAGGAATATAATATCACTGCCTTTTCACTTTGATATATATATATATATATATATATATATATATATATATATATATATATATATATATATATATATAAATATATATATATATATATATATATATATATATATATATATATATAATAATAATAATAATAATAATAATAATAATCCTTTATATAAGGAGGATAAAAAGTTCAGCATAGCTGGTGGGGTCCTCCGTTTAACATTACATTACATAAAAATATTAATTAAAACAGAATAAGTATCTAAGAATTATATGTTTAAACTTATCTAACTAAAATAAACTAAAATCATAAAGTTAAAAATAAAGATAGTCTTTATTCTTGTTATGGTTAAAAGAAACTCCCTGTGCAAATGAGAAGCTAATCAGCTTCTCCTTCTCATTCGTTAAACCTAATTTAAAAGAATTTAAATTAGTTATATTACGGGTGTTTTCAGTTAAAGCGTTCCATAAAATTGTTCCTCTATAAGCAATAGCTTTTCTTCCCCAGTTCGTATTGGGTCTAATAATTGGCAGAAGGTTATTCTATCTTGTGCTGTACGAACTAGCACCGGGAACTTTATAAAAATTCTTTAGATCTTCGGGCATGATTAAGCCATGTAAACACTTGTATACAAATTTTGAAGAGGTTACAAAGATAATGAAGAGGTTGCCATTTGGCGGTCTGCAAGGCCACATTAGAGGGTGTATCCCATGCTTGATTGTAGATTATTCTGGCAGCTCTGGCATGACATGCTTCAACATGTTGGAGATGCGATTCGTTTCCACTTGACCATATATATATATATATATATATATATATAGCTGCCGAGATTTTTAATAACGAAATACTGACGTTTCGAGCGGAGCCCTTCATTAGAGTGAGACTTTGATATGTATACGTAGCACTCTATACTTTTTTAATATAACATATAGGCTTGGGCTACATTTGTTGGGTTGGAAAACCTGATTTTTAGACGTCAAAGCATTAATTAACGATTTAGATTATCGACAAGGACAATCAATGAGCAAACGTTGTCCTAATTGAAGGTGCAAACATTCAAAAATATTTGAAATCGTAAAATGTATCTTCCGTACTCCTATCACTCAGTCTCATGTTATGAGTGCAGGACACAAAGTTTTAGCTCGACTCAGGTTCATGCGCAGTAGTATTGTGGTCCAGTCGCTGTTGAGGTCTAGCAGTGGCGGATCCAGAGATTCCGAATCCCGCAAACAAGTGTTTTCTGTTTTTTACCATAAATGCAATATTATATGACCGATTATAAGCACAACGTTTTGGTAGCTTATCCAATTTTCATTGCAAAAGCCAGTTTGCATGCACTCGTAGATATTTTAACATGGGTTCCAATATAAGTTTTTTTATAAAACGACGTTCAAAAGCTGTCAGCCCACTAATATACACCACAACGTTCTGATTCTTCATGTGCGCCCCCTTTCGAACAACCCTGGATCCGTCACTGTCTAGTGGTTACCACATATCACATATGTCTACTCAGGGTCTTAAAAATAATTGAGGAGAAAGTACTGCCTTTGCAATAATATCAGCAAATGGTGAGACATTAGGGTCTTCTCGGATAACGACCTTAAATCGTAGGCCCTGACTCAGGCAGTATTCCGTTCACCTAAGAGTGATAAAATCTAATAAACAAAACTGAACTCTGAACTGGTTTATAGGGGGTTAACGATTGATGGTTCCTCTTTTGTCGTTGCTGTTGATAGACATATCTTACGTTGTTACGTTAAATACTCATGTAAAAAAACATTTGTAAATCAGCCAATTTGGCTATTAGAAATATTGGCAAGATCAGGAGATGATCTGAGTAAACACAAGACTCGTGTGACAAGCTAGTGCACGCAACATCTAGACTTGAACAGTTGCACAATAGCGTCCTTTATGGCTTACCAGATGCTGAATTGAGCAAGATACAGCCAATTCAGAATACAGTTGCCTGACTTAATTGTTGCTAGGGTTAAAAATACAGATCACATCTCCCCTGGACCCTGTGCTAATCTTCACTGGTTGTCAGTACGTGAGATCAAGGATTATTTTCAAGATCCTGTTGATTACTTTCAAAGCTTTACGTCATGCACCTATTTATATCTGATTTACGGACTGGATATAACTCTACTTTACTTGCACTTTTAGATCATCTAACCGAATTCTACTATTTTTGGCCAAAAACCGTTGCCCATGAAGACATATGACATTCTCAGCTGCCTCTGCAAAACTGTGGAATTCATTACCAGAACAATTGACTGTTAAAGTGACTGTTGATGTGGTAGTTTTGACTTATAATGAAATGTAATTAGTATTAAAAGTAACTTTAAGAATGCATCGTTGTAAGAGCATTGAGACTATTGTATACAATTCAAAAATATGGTGACTAATTCTTTTCAGTATTCTTATGTGCATATAAATTTAGCCTTTCGAGCCTCGACCTTGTGTTTATAAATTTGCCGTCATCTTTATGAATTCGCTGTATATTGCTTCTAAAACGTCTTTATTATTATTATTATTAATTATATGTAATGGTTAGATGAGTGAAGTTGATCGTCCAAGTTGATGTAGTCTTGAGAAAGACTATTGTTGGTGACTGACGTTTCGACGGCCTCAGCGGCGGTCATCTTCAGAGTCAAGTAAAGCGTGTTTGTCAGGGTTTACGTCTGGTTCATTGCATCATCGTCATTGACTCTGAAGATGACTGCCGCTGAGTCACCAACAATAGTCTTTCTCAAGTTACAACAACCTGGTTCAAACCATTTACTTCATATGACAGAAAACCGCTGAGGCGCGAAAGAGGACGGAAACGGGTTTCAACCAGAATGATCACATGATTCAGATCCGTCGTCAGTAGCCTTTGCGGAGGAACGAGATAGATATTTCATATTGCACCACTATATGCAGTTACATAGGATCATGTAGCACCAGATGGAGACCTAGGATAGGAATGTTGCAAGAACTGAAGGACCAACAATCGTATGATGAAAGAGAAGGCATCAAAACAGGAAAAGAATGCAAAGAGTTCATGCCGAGAACTTACTGCTATATGGCAGAACACCAATGATGATGAAAATTTGACTCACAAATGATTGCAAATGAGCTATTTTCTTTTGTTATGGCCGAAAAAATTATGGGTAAAAGCGGACAAACATGGATACTGACGTCATCTCGACGGAGTGCTATTAGCAGCGGTTTTCCTTAGAGAAAAGATTATTTCTAGATTTTTCAAAATTTATACATAATGAGTGCGCCACGCTCGCAGAGGAAGCATGTTGGAGAAGATCTCTAGGATCAGGCGCGCAGCTCTGTTGTGTCCAATTATGCAATTAACTGTGGTTGTGTAGAACTTGAAGTTTTGACATATTAAAGTGGCATTTCCTCGGTCACCGGTCCCCACATGACAACGTCGCCATAATCAAATATATAGCTAGTAAAAAAGGAGATCCTAGCGCAAGAGAAGGCATGACTTAAGACTTCAACGTAGACAGTAAAATCGCTTTAGAAACATTGAAGCTTTTTCGGTCAAATATACGCTAGTCAATCAACCATTGTTTCTTTTAACCCTTTATTCCCCCAGGAGTGATCAACATCTATCTTCTCCTAATAATATCAATGGTTAACCAACTACAGAGGTAACGAGAATAAAGGAAATGATCACCAAAGGTGAACTCAGACCTGTTTTAAAACAACTTCTCAATGTGACTTGCAGCTTGGTTATTTTAATATGGTAAATTGTTTGCTATACTCAAGCTTTTAACGCAAACTCAGAAAATGTTTCTGAGCCCCTGCTGAATTAACAGTACGTATGTCTGAATTAGCAGTACGTATGTATGAATTAGCAGTACGTATGTCTGAATTTAGCAGTACGTATGTCGCACGCACGAACTAGTACACAACGTAGCCTTCGTTCTGCCATCTGAGTTCTGGTATAGCTCAATGGTTAGAGGCTTAGATCATCTAACCGGAGATCATGAAGGATTGAAGGTCGCGGGTTCGATTCCCGTCTGGGGCTCAGAAACATTTTCTGGGTTTGCGTTAAAAGCTTGAGTAGCAAACAGTTTACCATAACTTCTCCCAACTAGTACTGCAAGAAATGCTTGGAGACCAATCAGGAGAATTTATAAGTTGATAGTGGGTAAAGGATTAACTCTCTCTTTGAGTGACCACTCTCGTATAAGCAGGCTCCTTTACAAATTCCCGTTTTATCTCTCAGCATGCTCTCAGTCAAACACTGTATTTAAAAATCTCGTAAAATCTCTCGTAAATATTTCGAATTGTTTTTCTTCTCTCGTATAAGCGACCACCCCAAAGATTACAGAGATTATTATCCTAGTAACTAATGAAAAACACTTTGTAAATACGTTGTGGTTTAGGTTACGTTTTGTTGACCTTCTTAGCTACTGTAACAGGATTAAAGTCAGAAACAGTCGGAGTTTTAGCCAAGAAACACGATAAAAGGAATTCATGAATGTAGGAGCGAAATTGATTCTCTTACGCATCACAACACGACCGCCCGGTATGAATTAGGTCGGACCTAAGCGCGACCATCTCCTTTTTAAGCGATCACTTATATACTCGTGACCCCGAGGTCGCTTAATTGTGTCAACTGTATTGCTTTTAAAATAACTGGATCGTATAAGGTCTCTAATAGTAATCATCTCATTGTCAACCTCGACATGAAGATCTTAAATTATACATATAATCGAACTAGAAATGCACCCATTCCCTTATATAGTTATACTTGCATCAACTTGGAGTCGTTTCGTGAGCATTGCGCACTATTTGTGTAATATGGATCTTTTTTTACACTCATATTTTGTCTTCAACGTGTTTATTTTTCACGATTATAATGGTATTTGTTCTATCTTCGCGTTGTCTCTATATTTACTGTCAGTCGAAGTCTGCAGATTGCTGCCATTTAATTGATGAGGCATTGAAGGTCACGCAAACACCAACATGTTTTCAAAAAACGTTTCAGCTGAAGATAGAGCTGTTGCGCTACTACAAAATGTACTGTGTAATATGAAAAATGTACTGTGTAATATTGTGGCAGTTTTAGCACTCTAGCCCCTTCACACGCTATCTGGATGTTTTGATCGGCGGTGCTGTCCAACAAGCGGTTGTCAATGACGATCGCAAGTGTATCCAGCCGGCAGACTCATCCAGATTGTTCCAAGCTACACTGACGAGCTGCACGGTACAGCGAAACACGTGTCTGTAGATTGAACTAATATATACACCAAAAACAAAGCAAAATATGGAGAAAATTGGAGTTAATAAGAGTGCTCAATCACCGGATGGTATTACAAATATTTCTTGGTAAAAAATATGTTCGTCAATACTCAGAATTTCATGCACTTTGCGAAAAGATGGTTCTCCAAATTAATAGAATCGTTTTTGTCGCGGAGCTTCCAGAAACGTTCTGCTCTGAAAACTTCTTTAATCTCCAACGTTTCGGGGCAAGCCCCTTTGTGAAGTTAAAATTACATGTGTTCAAGCAGCGTCTTTTCAATGTTCTACATACCATTCTAATATTTAATTAAATAAAATCTTTCAAGTTCAAACGGTAAATACGTACCTAAAATGAACAGGTTTTGTGATTGGCTACATGGAACAAAAGTGGTTTAGGACATTGGTTTCTTCAGTATGGTTGATTCTATAATTGTTTTATTGTTTTAATCAACCAATCTCAAACCATTGAGATAATCATGACAAATGTGTATGCCCAAAATCGCTCTCTTTCAGAATAGGTCAATAGGCCATAGGATGTTTTCAGAAAATTAAAAGAATACCTCTGAATAACATTGTTCACATCATGCGCTGAAAATTAAGTTAGCAAAAACCTAGTAGCGAGCCAGCGAGGTTTAAACAATACCCTTTTAAACAAACCATAAACCCAGGCTATACCTCTGGAATTAGTGGGCTGACTATAGAGTATAGCATCGAAAACTCTGAAAGGTTTGGTGTACTGCCAGGTACTACGTTCGTTTCAAAAAGATCCATCTCAAATATCACTCGACCGTTCACACACAGAGTTCGCTAATCGCTTTGTCTCGCATCGATCTCAAAATTCCTCTACAGGATTAGGAAGTGTTCGCGAGTATCAAGGTTCCACTGCTGCACTTTTATAAATGCATTACAAGTTCATAATGCATGTGCATTTAGTTTAAAAGTATTTGTCAGCTATGCTCACTAACAGAGTGATTCGCCTGTTTCGTATACAGTAGTATATACACCCTCTCCAATCACCTTTTTCTTCTTCCTTTTCTTTTTGTAAACCGCATAATTTTCACTGGCAATCGCTCAGGTTATTATTCGAAGAAATATATGTAATAACTGCGAATTTGGCTCGATTAAACCATTACGCTATCGCGCGTCCATATCAATTGTTATTGCATCAACACGCAGGATAAACATACGTGATGACAAATCAGCGACAAGCAGACAGATTAGATTAAACGAGCCAGATCCTGTTCAGTTGTAAATAACTAATATCCTGTTGTTATCCAACCTTCGATTATAGGATGTACTGTAATGCATGCATGTACAGCATACATAGGTGGTAGGAGAAGCCAAAAACTATAAGCGGCCTTTTCTTGATTACATATCTAATCGCTCCCCAATTTAGATCCAGTTTAGATATGCTAATTTAATACATAAAGGTTAGCGAATAATCAAGCAAGCCAGCAAGGATGTCGAATACGAATATTATCAGCAATAATGATTGCGCGGTAGTCAGCTGGTAGCATGCATTTTGATGGTAGAATGCGCGTCGAGGCAATACGCATATCATTCAATGGACCTGCATGCAGTCACATATGTTACAACTCAAAATATCGCGTCCATCTATATACGATATCACAATTCATCGCATACCCGTTGCGCACCCGTGTTCAAGAAACGTGTTTAACGATGTCTACACGTTGCGATTTTCCCTTACAATGTGATCCACCTGACGCATATTGTGCTACCCCTGGCACCACGGTACTGGCACCCAGGGTAAAGTAGTGCAGCACCGTTTTGCAACAATTGCAAGCGAATCGCGAACAGGAACCTTGCAGCCTTAAAAACAATCAGATGCATTACCATGATAATCGTAAGCAACTGATCGGGTCGCGTAAATGCAGTTGTTTCGAGAAAACAAAAAAGTAGTAGAAGAACGGTTTAACTGTCTTACCCTTGCGAAGAATAGAAATACCAAGACTAGGTCTGCCGACAAGTGATACAGCATCTTTATACTTTGACTTCGAAAAAGCCTCGTGTCCAGAGCTCGCGTTTATAACGTAGTTGAACTGGAATGGTGCTGCCTGCTGGCTTTAGGAACGGAGCTTTGGGCTTCAGCTTGTGGTTGCACGTAGAGGTCAACTCTAACTTAATCAAGCGCTAGCACAAGAATAAAGTTTTCGAATATCACACGCGTGAAATGGCAGTCTTCTCGCGTTGGAGCTGGTGTTGTAAATGATCATTCTAGCTGCGATAACAACGATAATTCGTAAAGACGTGGCCCCACATGGGTATCGCTGTCCTGATTGGATATAGTGTGTCACACCCACTGGTCACACCACATAACAGCATGGCGCCAGCGTTGCTCTGCATAGCCCGTGTGCACACTGCACCTGATAATGAAAATAGATTATTCGCACGCAGGCTGGAAGGAAGCAAATTGTGTACACGCGCACACCTGGCCACTTCCCCAACTGGAACAAATTAGGCACTTGTATATCCAAGTAACTCGAGTCAGAGTGTCACAAACTATATATACCGTCATTTCTTCGTTGCGTAATATGCGCGCGGAGGATTTAGGTTTTACTTTCATTTTCTTTTTTACTAATATTTGCCAACATTTATTGAAAGATAGCAAATATATCGGCATATATGATGGTACCGAGTGCGGTAAGATGCAAGGCAATATTTGAATTGTGGATATGTTTTAAGCTTATATATAGCGTGTATGAGTTTGGGCTTATATCTGGCACGTTGTTAAATCACTGCTACATTATAAGTAAGCATTGTGCAATTTTGAGAAATTTATCGAGCAAGCCGTGTCTTTATCACATATAAAGTGACACTCATCAAACATGGATTTCCTAGGAAGGTTTCCTCAGACGATACATGAACGATCGTCAAGCGGCTCAAATCCTTAACCTGTCAAGCTCAAAAACTGAAACCTGTTGATTGCAGGTGAGACACTACCGAGATTCAGATGGAGAACGAAGTCACGAAGATATGACAATGTCAATGGCGTCATTTTTCCTAATAAACCAAAGAGAACTGGTCAAATCCAGGAGCAGGATACACACTAACTTCGGTATTGCACACTTCTATATAGCAGTTTAACCAGTTTATAAGAGGCAAATTCAAAGGAAAACCTCGGATGCGAACTGTCTGTTTCATTTGAATAGTCGTGTAATAAATATCCATTGGCATTGAATGGTTTTACCGATAATTGATAATTAATACGGTCGGCCATTTTACCGCCCTCGCGTTCAACCATGTGATGTATCGTGTCACTTCTGCATTCAATATAATTGGAGTACCAAGCTCCCACACTAGCCTCCTCCGCAGGCAACCCTACATGTGGCTTCTTTTTCCCGAGTCAAATAGCTTCCAAGGTTGTTTTGGCCATTTGTGGCCGAGGCAGATCAATACAGCCAAAACATTGCTCGCACACTCTTGTTAGCGATTTGACTCGGAAAAAAGAAGCCCCACAGAGTTGCCTGCGGAGGACTCCCACACTATACAGCAATACACACACACACACACACACACACACACACACACACACACATATATATATATATATATATATATATATATATATATATATATATATATATATATATATATATATATATATATATATATATATATATATATATATATATAAATTGTAGATAAATTAAAGACAAGACATCACTTTGCTGTTACTCCGAGTTTCACGCTTACGCGATCGTCAGACAGACTTTAATCTAGACATTAAAGTCTGTCTGACGATCGCGTAAGCGTGAAACTCGGAGT
Organism: Chrysogorgia sp. JL179-B06; assembly: GCA_035772405.1. Taxonomy (NCBI): domain Eukaryota; kingdom Metazoa; phylum Cnidaria; class Anthozoa; order Scleralcyonacea; family Chrysogorgiidae; genus Chrysogorgia; species Chrysogorgia sp. JL179-B06. The sequence goes on along the minus strand of JAYKKM010000517.1, from coordinate 326,073 downwards.
AACAGCAAAGTGATGTCTTGTCTTTAATTTATCTACAATTTATTACGCTCTGCAAATTAATGCATTGAGCACTCTACCGACAGTTTTAACTCAATTCACCAGATTTATATATATATATATATATATATGTCACATATAATGTTTCATCACATTAGCGATAAAACACTCTTACAAAGTTGCAAACATTATAACCCGTATTTTAACCTTTTAGGAAATAATTGAGTAGAAAATTGGGTTAATTTAAGTATGTTCTTCCTCACTATATCCAAATATCTCGGTAGTAATTTCCTTGGCTTTGTTTTAGTATCTTTATTCGCTTTATACGCGCTCGAGATATATATGAATATAAAAAACTCGAAAAGGTTGGTGTACTACCGAAATGAAGAGGAGGAGCATTCATGTCTGTAGTTGTTTATGTGTCAACGTATCATAACAGGATAAGCGTGTGTTAATTAGTTCAAAATAGTTAATACTTACTACCCAAATCACCCCCTTCTCTAATGTAAATCCTGTACTTGTATGTTTTTTTATTTTTTACTCCTAAATATAAGTCTAGCTTGAACACGGTTGGATACACCATAAGATACACAATTTAAGACCTATAAATTTTCCGTAAATTGCTCTCAAAATGCAGGAAATGAAGAGATTTGTGAGCTCCAAAATTTTATTTCCCCTATAATCTATATAGAAAAATCGCGTAATTCGGGACGTGCAGAGTTCTTGATCCCCACATGTCAAAGTAATTGAGAGTGAGTATGTGTGCTATTTCGGCACTACTCCAAAACGAATTACAAGTCATATTTTGGCATTTCACTAGATTAAACTGCATGTTCGTAGGGTTTATGGTTGCGAAAATCGTAGGATTTATGGTTGCAACATCAAGGCCTTCCGGCTGGGATTGAACCCGCGACTTGCGATGCCCTGAGGCCGTTGTCGAGAGCCCTATAAGTGGTAATACCGGGAGATTGGCATGATTAAACTGTGTGTTCCAAGGATTTATAGGATGAAGGAAATTTCGAGTTTGGGAATATATAAATTCCAACACTGGAATATATTGAATATATACATTCCCACTCGAATATATTGAATATATACATTCTAACACTCGAATAGTATTGATAAAAATTCATTCCAACACTCGAAATTGTTTTAAGTGTTCTGGGTCAGAAGCACATGCATAGACTAGTTTTAATGTGATTATTTTTTGACATAGTACTTAAAACATGGACTGGACTCTGGACTGAACTAAAAACTGGACTCGATATGGACTCATTATGTTTATACAAGACAATTATCACGCGTAAGACCAAAACTGCGTATATCACACGTAAAAATCTCACAGGTCGTAACAAGGTTGTTGGTTCAACATGCCTGTTACAGCATTGTCAACATGATAGATCAGGACTGTTAAAATAACAGCACTGTTCAAGCATGTTTCAACATGTTGTGACAAACTTGTTGAATCAACAGCAGTTGTTCATGCATGTTAGAACATGCAAAAACCAGTTTGATAGGACAACCAAAGTTCGTGGCTGTTGTAACAACGCTGTTCAACCTTGTTATTTCCTCATGCTGTGACAACATGTTCGGTATCATGTATGAACAATGTTGTTCAATACTGTTCAAGCCTGTTCGATCATCAGTCTGCCATATGAACAATACTGTTTCAACATCCATGAACAGGTCTGTTGACAACCCTGTCAGTTCAAGCTGGCCAGCTTGTTTTAGGCTGTTCACATGTAGAAACAGACTGTGCGTTTTTACGTGTATACCCCTAGGCGCAGGCGTTAAAAACCAAAATCCGCACGTCATAAAACTGTTACTTCAAAAACAATCACAAAGGCTGATGTTTAATCGTTTACGAAAGAACTCGATCTCTCCTATACTCTGTACTGCAAGTGTTCATATCGTTATTTCTCTTGCATAGTTTTTTTAGCATATCACCATGAGGAACTTGCTGAACATGTTCTGAAACTTGCTCTGTCTCTCGTCACTCATCACGACCTATTGTCTCCAATCAGATGGGCAGAAGATAGCTGCCAAGGGTTGACTAAAACGCTTTTCACGGCTTTTTACGAAATTAAGAAGCGAAAAAAAAAAAAAAAATACTTATGCTATAACGGTTGTACAAAAAAAAATACTGACAGTCTTATATACTAACGGTTGTACAAAATACAGAATGTTTAGCTAAAATATTTGGCGAAAATAATTGGATCTTGTACTAGTGGGTTGTTTACAACGCCCCACTGGCGCCATGTGGACATATTTTATAAAAGAAAACTTTGTCCCAGTGCACGAGAGAACCGCATTTATCATTAAATCTAATTCCTAAACAATAGTAAATTTTTACACTGATGCGCACAACGCGTATACTTCTGTTAGCAACTATACTTCTGTAGCGCTCAAATTAGCACCAAACTGTGCTTTCTAGCATTCTGGCAGTATCTGCATGTCTTTATGTAGTGCCAAACCGTCGTTAAACTCACAGTACCTAATAATTGAGTAAACGCAGGCCTTAATTTCAGTTCGGTTTGTCCGCACTATTGCAGAACGCAACTTTGCCAATTTGCATAATATTCAATATTGGATTTTGGCGGTAATCATGCCCACTTTTGCCCTCGTATTATTTATTCGACGTATAAAATGAGCATTATTTATTTTTCTGGCCGGTTATCAACGCCTTTTTCACTTTAGACCACCTGGCATACAGCTATTTTGGACGTACACCATGTTTTCTGAATTATATATTTGTATTTCAACACTTTTGCCTACGTAATACCACACTTAACAATCATTGGATGAGGTGAAGCATGCATGATATCGTGAATATCAAGGTCGAGGTTTGTGTTATCTGCCGAAGCCAAAGGCTGAGGAGTGAGGAGGATACATAAACCGAGGCCTTGATAATTCTCGATATAATCATGCGAAAACCGAATGCTATAATTGTTTTATTATGCATATTATTATGCATAAGTGCTAAAGCAATGCGTTGGCGAATCTTTGCGAAGAACCTGCTATTTTCTTTTGCAATAAACCGAAGCTGGCAACAGCAAGCTAGCTACATTTTTTGAACCATAATATTGGAACATTAACGTCACATGAAGCGATGTCACGAATTAGCTGTATGTCAACAGCCAATCAAAATCGAGATATAGTAGAGAATGCATAATAATAGTAACATGTAACTATTTGTTGATAAGCGAAGAATAAAGATAAGAGCCCAGCTTAAAATCTTCAAATGCAAAACCATGACAAAAAAAACAACTCGTGTGAGCTAATTAAGTGGTATATTACAAAAAAAAGTTATAGTTCAAAATTTAAATTTAAAATTTTTAAAAATAACAAATTGGACGTTAAGATCAACGAGATACCAACTGTGGAAAGATGGATAAGTAAAATATGACAAGATTAAGTAACTAAAACGGAAGAATTAAAAGGCCTTAAACGAGATTAAAATAACGACAGAAGTGTATGGAAGAGATGTTTTCGTTTAGTGATGGTTTAAATTTGGAAATAAATTAACCGGTTCACGAACGAGAAGTTCCAGATTGGAATTGGAGTGAGCTGAAGAAATTGTATAGAGAAATGATCAGACGAGATATCGTGTTTAGTGAACCACTGAACCGATAAATAATGTGCGATAATGTGATAATGTCCGATAATGTGAGAGAGCTGAGACGGTTAGCTTTTGGCCTGTTAATGGCGAAATGCCCAATCCATGTACTCAGAGATGCATGGATGGAAGTGTACTGTCAGCGTGTTTGGCCGAATTAAATACAATGCTCCACAGCATTGACACGTGTATTTGTAAACAATACGCAATCTCAGCAACAAGGGAATTCGATCCTTAAAGGGAAAGAAACTGGACAACCTCCTTCCAGATTTGAAAACAAAACGTAAACAGCCATGCGGAAGAGCATAATTTAGAGATTTGTGTTCGTACTTGGAGAGTGTGTGGTCCCGTAAAAGGTAGTGAGAAATTAATAAGTTTTTTTTCTGGAGCGTTTGTATTCTCTCGCGTATTTTGAAGGATGTTTTTAAGTTTAAGTACTTCAGAATGAAATAGTTTGTACGACAGAATGAAATATCGGTTAAGAAGAGTAAAGACGAGACCACGTTTGAAAGATAAAGGTATAAAACTGTCAAAATTGGTAAATAGGCCAGTGAAAGCAGGTTTACGGTAAAAGATCTAAAAATGGAAGCGTGGAATTTTTGAAAATGATAAAAACAGTCGACTCCTTAATAGATCCTTTTCTAACCAAATTTGACTCACAAATGATTGCAAATGAACTATTTTCTTTTCGGTTATGGCCGCAATAATTATGGGTAAATGTCTCTACAAAGTGCTGTTGTACGAGCAATATATCATACGATTTCTTGTGTATTATATGCGTGACAAAATTTGATCCGTCATTTTGTTTGTTTGGCCGGAAAATCATTAATAATTGTACTGCAGTACAATTAATAATATAATTGTATTCCTCTCAACCAATCAGAATGCAGTAATGTTGTCATGCATATAATAAAAAAATGTTAATTTAAAATTTGAACTTTAACATCTTTAAAATGTTGTCTGATAGGAGGGTAGCCTGCGTACAGACGCTCGCGGGCGCAAAAAGGCGGCGCTATAAGTAGCAGTTGTATATGAACGGGTTTTCTGATTGGCTAATACGGGCGAGGGGTTATTGCGTAACGTATATCTAGTTTACGGGACACCGAAGTACTGGAACCGACACCGAAACAAAGCCCTCAAATCTCGAAGAGTATTGAAACGTGATCAAAAAGGTTAAAATAAAAGATCAGTTTAACATGACAAAAACGACGATATTGTGCATTCTTTTAGTATTAATAGTGACCTATCTTCGAGGATCATTTACAGCAGAAGAAAAATTAAACATAGGAATAAAGAAACGAGTCAAGGATTGCAAGGCGAAGTCACAGAAAGGAGATACTTTACACATGCATTATACGGTACGTTTAATGTACAGCTTCTTGAAAAGCAAAAGCATCATTCTTTCATCTCGAGTTAAGACGACAAAGATTTGTCACTTCTGTTATCATTAAACCGTGATTTTATAGTTCTCGAATATTTTCTTATAGTACGGAAGAGATTGTTTTAAAAATATGTCAGTTTATCTTTGGTGATCATTTCCTATATTCTCATTACCTCTATGCTTGGTTAACCATTGATACAGTTAGGAGAAGTTAGATGTTGATCACCCCTGGGGCATAAAGGCATCCCCCCAAATTAAGCTTATTTGCAAAAATATGGCAATTAATAAAAGATCACAGGGAGCTTGTTCATCAACACAATTAATAGAAAGTCTCATATGAAACCAATGCTGTACAACAGTTATTTTTGAAACTACAGTAGTTACAATTATGATAAAAAGTTACTAACTATACTAGTTACAGTTACAAAGTCACTTTCATAAATTTGCAACTAGTTAATACATTCCTTGTTTCAATTGCCAGTATTGTTTTTAGTTTAGTTTATCAGATTTATTACTCTTTTAGGTTAACGGAATACCCTAACAGGCTAGAAGCACAATTGATAGGGGTTCCGAAGGCCTACGATTTAAGGTCGTTACAGGATTTTTTCAAGGGGGGTGACTATAAGATGCTCAAACATGGAAGTCGTGAACTTCACCACATTCTCTAATTACGGAATTAGGCATTTTGACAAGCCTTGCATGCTTACAGTGGCATAATGGTAACTATAATTGTAAGGCAAAAAGCAACACTTGTTACAGTACTTTTGATGCACGTTCGTGGGGTGAACTGGCAACAATTTAGATTTTTATTTTCAAGATCTAGAATCACATTTTTAGCAATGTTTGCGTGACATAGCCCTTTAATAACCCAACCGAAGCTTATCAATTATAATGTATCGGTGCAGATTGGGACAGGGAAGGGGTGACTAGTAACCCCAGTCACCCTTGCTGTATCCGCCCCTGTGTTAAGAATCTTACCATTTGCTGGTATTATTGCAAAGGCAGCACTTTCTCCTCAATTATTTTTAAGACCCTGAGTGGTGGTCTGACCCAACATTTGAACCTGTCTCCCAACTCATAGACATTTGTGGTAACCACTAGACCGGACCACAATAGGGAAAGATGTTGGCATTGGACACTTGTCAATTACAGCATGTACTATTATATAAGAGAGTCACCCATGTATCGTCTGTCTACTCCAAGCTCTCTCACATTCACTACAGCAGTGTATATATATTACACATACACTATTATATACTGACCAACTCAATACAAGTTATGAGTTAGCACTGCTTGTAACACAATGGATTTGTAATAAAGTTGAAATACACTGTATCAGAATTAAAGGTTTATAAAATTTAACAACAGGGAAAATTGAAGGATGGTACAGAGTTTGACAGCAGTATTCCAAGAGGGGAACCATTTGTATTTACACTTGGAGCTGGCCAGGTTATTAAAGGTAAATAATGATTTCTAGCAGACATAACTGCAAAATTGGCTTTAAAATAAATTACATTTATTAATCATAAATTAAATATGATAATTTTATACTTGAAAGGATCTATATTCATTCCATTGGTTGAAAACCACAATTCAAAGTTTTGGTTCTTGTTGTGAAGGGCTGTGTAGTGCATAATATATACAAACAAGTTGAACTTGCCTGTTGATTTTAGTGCAACTATATATTTGTCTATAGACCTCTTTCATAATGGCTGCCATTTTAAATATTCTTTTATGCACATATAAATTATCCTTTACAACCTCGTTAGGAAACAAAGATTCTTTTGAATTGCTGTTTAGATGCACATAAAGGAATATTTAAATTGACTGCCATTATGAAAGAGGTCTATGTTAATAAAGATCCTGTTCATTTTGAACTGAGCTGCTCAAATAATTATTAATTAATGCATAGACCTAATTCCAAGATACAATTGACTGGGTTTGTACCAATAATGTGCTTCATATATTCTGTAATCTTTTTGTGTTTTTTTCGGTACTCTTTTAGGTTGGGATCAAGGCCTTTTGGGGTAGGTTGATGGACCTGAATCAAGTATCACACTAACTAGTAACTGTAAAGTTAAATTTATACATATAAAGTCAGGAAGGAGAACATGATAATTGGCAGACATACAGTAGTGCTGTCACAGCAGTCCATTGGTAGTGTATTTGTCTTCATAGCTGATTTCCAATGGGTGTTGTATTCCTTACTGTAAATATTTGAAGTGTCTCAACATTTATGCACACGATTGTAGACTTCAGTTCAGAGAGCATAGATTACATTATATCCAATTAAACAAAAAATCTTATTGGCAAGTTGTTTGGAAGCTGTTTAAACACGGAGCGAGCGCATAAAAGGGAGATCTCCCCCCCGTCTACGCACGAAAATTGAAATTAAATGGCAACTGTCAAGTCGACAATGAGTGAGTGAGTGAATGGATTATCCTCCTTCATTCAGAAATTGTTTACCCTCAATTACCCATATATGAATTAAAAAAAGCACTAGTGTCTTTATTATATATTGCAAAAGCATATAAAGCCTTTTTGCAAGTCAATACAATTTAAATTTAGAACTTTTTAGCAGCAGTTGTCTGGCTTTCACCAGACAGCGGGTTCCATATTTTAGTATTTTCACTGTCCAGCGTCGTGCAAAAACAAAGTTGTTTGTCTCGTCAAGTCATCATTAGGAAGTAATGTTTAGACATTAATGGAAATATTCATTATCCGAACATTATTGGTGTTAGAACTGTCTTACAACTACAAGTGTGGATATATGAATAAAAAAGCGAAGGATATCATGATCTGCATTCAACAACAACAACGGTGAGACGCTAAACATATATTTGCACTGTCTAGACCTAGTTTTTTGGGGGAAATGAATACATCTTTTTGTTGTTGCTCCCTATGATTTCTACACAATTATTGTTCGTTAAGTTTCTCCAATAATTTATACCTAAACTGGCAAGGGCTACCCGATTCTTGATGAAAATATTACCTATAAAACTAAAAATAACTGGTGTCCTTCATGGTTGAATATTCATGATCGACTTTTCTGGCTGCATTTCGTTGCATGGTAAAGTAATCACGATGTCTTTTACTGCTTGTTTTTAACTTACCCGACAGTCTTGTTTGTTGTCTATGGTTATTTATCTAAGTAAAGTTTGTTTCCGAAATCTTTCGTCACTATAAAACTGTTTTTGCTTCTGGTGTAATTGACATTTTTCCGCACGTATATGTACACTTGTATGTACATTCGTCTAAAACATGTTTCCATTTTCAAAATGACATTTTAGAAAATATAACACAAAATACCACTATATTCTCATACATTGTCTGTGTCCATGAGAGTTCGAAAGCTATAGCCTGTACGGTATATTACGGGATGTTTTTGTTGTCAGGATGTTTTTGTAATTGTGTTTTCCACTTTTCCTGTGTGTTTTCCCGAATTTTTCGCTTACCTTAGTTTATTGAAAGAGTAATTTTTCGACTTATTGAAATAGTAATGCTGTATTACACTTGAAAAATGACAAACTCGACGTTTAAACAAGGGGAAAGTCCATTTTTTAAATATTAAAACAAGTAAACAAGCCTTCACTCTTCAGTCAAAGTATGCACCGGAAGTAAAATTAGTCGTGCGGACCAATCAGATGTGTTTGGCTGAGCTACTCAGCCTCTTTATGCGCTCGCTCCGTGTTTAAAGGTAGTCGACTATCATGAAAAACGTTTTTCCATTTCATAGCCAAAGTATGATTTGTTGTTTGAGGATTATATAAATTTTTACAGGATGTGTGTAGGAGAGAAAAGAAAGTTGGTGATTCCTCCAAGTTTAGGTAGGTTTCAACCAAGTATACTACAAATGTATTTGCAACCCAACTATTACTCGTCATAGGCCTGCTGCTCGAGTGTTCTCAAGAGGGTAGTTTGACCTTGTATATTGGCTGATTTATACATGGCCAAGTGCATTTCTCAAGTTTGTAGTCAATTCTCATTGTCAAAACCATATAGAAAAATATTACACTGCAATTTATAATTATCTGATTTCAACACTTCATACAATTACTGTTGGAATATCCATGGTTGTTTAATTAATACTTTTTAGGTTATGGTGATTCTGGAGCACCTCCAAAGATACCTGGTATGTTTCACATGGCTCTTGTATTTTAATGATGGACATCTATGTTATTTAGTATTAATTTGCTTTTCAAGTCTTTTTTTCTATGAAAGATAGAAGTTAATGCATGAAAAATCGATAAAACTCTCAGTTGGAATTCTAACAAAATACAAATAAATGTTTTCACAAATGTCTGAACTTGAAAAGGGTTAACTGTGTGACTAAACTGTTTCAATACAGTCTAGAATATTAAGTCCATTTCCAGAATACCTGCTTCTGTATCACTTTGCATTTCCGCCATTGAATAGTCATATACAATAGGTCGCCACATATTAATTTCCTCGCGAAAACGGTCTGACGAAAAGCAAACAGAATTTTAAGCATTAATTCGTTTTTCTCTCTCTTTAATTACTAGGTAGCGCCACCCTGACCTTCGAAGTGGAACTTTTAAAGATTGAAAATAAAGGAAAAGTGGATTTATAAAGAAATCAGAAGATTCAACAGACACTCCGATTAGCTGACAATTTGAGCAGTCATTTTTTTAAATAAAATGTTTTGAATCTTGAAATAAATGAGAACGGATTTCTTCTATGGTAAAGAGAATCATTTCTGCACACTGTAGATTTAATCTAATACTATAAATTACTGTAGATTAATAATTGCGCAAAGATCAGTGTGCATCAACATTTAATTAGCTTTCATAGCAACAAGCACTTCGCTAAACAAATGGCTGTTGAATAAAAATTTTTGAATCTTCAAATAAATAACGGATTTCTTTTATGGTAAAGAGAATCATTTCTGTACACTGTAGAATTAATCTAATACTATAAATTACTGTAGATTAATAATTGCGCAAAGATGTGCGCAAAACGTACGCGCATCAACATTTAATTAGCTTCCATAGCAACAAGCACTTCACTAAACAAATGGCTGCCGAATGCCTTGGCGCACCATTTTTCCAACACAGATTTCAAAATGTCGTAAAGATCGAACCGGTATCCAACGATGTGGTGTGGGTGAAGAAACGCTATACTCCGACAGACCTTCGAAGCACCGCACCAGTGCAAAGGAGGAAATTTACTGTAACACCCCAGCCGCTGGAGAATTTGAATCGAATACCGGATTCATGGAAATACCCCGTCCAGCCACCATCTCAAGTATTCGCCCGCGACGACGAAGAAATGCGACTGATGGCCTATTCACACGCGACTAGATGCGAAGAATGGTCAACCCTCAGACAAGTATTGCCATCCCGCGGCCAAATAACAAGAATGGCAGCTCCGAGATGGGGTACAGGCTCGTCGAGTAAAATAGAGTATAGAAGAGAAACAGCGACAAGGTTTCCGCATATTAATAGTCCGATGACCAGGTATCTATCTCATCAATTGACAACAGCTTAAAAGATAACGAAAATTATCACCAAAGAGAAAATTAATTCTCCCAACTAGTACTAAAAGAAATGTACGATTTTTTTATACTAGTAATATTAATTAAAGGTTTAAAGTAGGTCTCACGTTTTACATATCCGTAATATTTGGGTCTTCCTGAGAAAAATCGTAATATATCTTAATCTTATCAGCCGAAAATTTCATCTCCGGATGCGATTCACTACTTGTAAATGTCTCTTGTGACATCACATCCGGTAAGTTTAACAGCAAAAAAGTCAATGAAGATGACCTTTTCAGCTGACAAGATATATTGATTTTGCTCAGAAAGACCAAACGTGATATACGCACTTTAAAAGAAAGGTCAATTTAGGCAGGTACACAGCGATCGAGGAATATTGCCAGTAGCCTGAGCAGCAGACAGTCACGTTGGGGGGCTTCGAGCGGATGTGTTTTGCCTTGAGGGTTTTAAGCCCCTCCCCAATGTGACCGTCTGCTGTGCAGGCTATATTTTTAGAAGTGGGCTGATTTCTATCACAAATACCTACGGACTATATTTCTATTTTCTTTATGCCAGTGGCAAAACAAATACAACAGATTTAGAGCCATGCAATTCATAACAAAGTTCCTTGTGGTCTTAGCAAATTTACAAATGATCATATCTCCAAATAGTCACACATCTACATTTTCAGGGTGGGAACAGGAATTTAATGAAGCTTTGCATTTGCTGCATTAATATTAAATTATCAGCATACTAATAATTATTAAACTTAATGAGAAAATTGGAAAAAGTACCCAAACTCTAACAACCCAATTCCTTACCCCAACCAGACTCTTGCAATAATGCTTAATACTAGAAACGGTCAATCTTATAGCTTCAAGTACCCATAGTCAATAGCGTAGAGTCTGGCTGCTATTAATAGTTCAAAATGCAGACAAACAAACCAAATTTGATTCACAACCACAAATGAGCTATTTTTTTATGGCCACAAGAATTATGGGTAAAAGCGGACAAACATCGATACTGACGTCATCTCGACGGAGCGCTATTTTGAGTACATCAATCAACTATGAAACACAAAAATACTTCTTTATTGTGGTAACTGAATGTTTGCAAAATAATTATACATTTAAGAAACAGACAATGTGTTACAAATCTCTTTATAGTCAGACATACTAAGCCTGAGAACTACAACTATTATTTTGTTACACACATTTCGTCTTCTACGTTAAATTTACTTTATTACATAAAAAGATAGGAAATAAACACAGAGTCCAGTGCTCGAAATAATTTTGGAAAAGTCGGTGATCAGCATGGACGTTCAATTTTTTTTTTCTTTAATTTGTGCATTAAAAACAAAAATCTTTCTTTCTATAACTTTGTATCAGTACACAAGCCCATGTCAGAATGTTTGATTCTGAATAACTTTATTTAACCACGCCGACCCCATCAACCGAAGCTGATTTCCACAGGGGGCAAGTAAAAAATAGGAATACAATAGTTATTGTTATTTACAAAATATGAGTCGCAGTTATAGTGTCCAACAAGCAACATAGCAATATTCAAAGTATTACAAAATATGAGATATAGTGTCTAATAAAATTTATGAATAAGTAACTATTTACAGTAATAGTGTTTGTTTTTGTCACGATTGAAAAATGTAAGTAGCAATTTTCGTTTTAAAACAAGAAAGGGATTTACTCTCCCTGATTTCATTTGGAATAGAGTTCCATAGGTGAGCACCATCATACATGAAACTGTTTTTCATATTGTTGGTATGTGGTTGTGGTAAACAAAGACTACTTGAAATGTCCCGAAGTTGATAGTTTGTCATCTCACTTTTATAAGTAAAAAGGTCAGTAAGTGACGTGACTCGGGACCCATTTTGTTTAAAATTTTATACATCATTTTTGCTTTTACCCTTTTTCTCATCATTTTAAGTGGCTCCCAGCCCTGGGAATAAACCTGATTTCCCCTGAAATTACTACTGCTAACCAGAATAGTATTATTAGTTATGTAGTCATAATTTGACATTGACACTCGATATTCAAAATAGAAGCATGGTTATTAATGGTAGAACAAAATTCAGCAAGTGCTCAATGTATATTCTTGTTTGAATAATTTTTGATCATTTTAATTATCTTTCAGATACATCGATGACATGCATATTAACCATTGGATGTTCAAGCTTCATTAGACCGCTGGGAAACATTGTAAAATAGGAGTGTAGTTCTTAATATATGGCCTTGTAGTTGATGGCATTTTTTCTATTTATGTACTAACTTGTGGTTGTTCAAAGAATTTTTTTCAGTGTAGTATCATGTTCTTTTCAACTTTTATATTAAAAATCAATGAACATCAACAAGTAGCAACAAATATTATAAACCTACCACTCATTAGAAATGCTGTTCTAAACCGGCTGGGAAAACACCCAAGAAACAACCTGGAACTCAAAAAGGAACAATCAAGTATCAAAGATTTAACACAATTATTACACTGTAATAATAAGGTATCACAAATTCAAGGAAACTACTCGAAACATACTGATGGGAAAATCCAACAACGAAAACTACTGTTGCTAGTCATAATTTAGTCTCCCATTTTTTTTTAACCTGGTCCTACCGTCCTTCTTCCCTCAATATACCGTACTTACACTGGGGGAGAAATATACCACTTACATCCCAAGGCATAAATATTGCCTAGCTTGACACCAGGGTGTGCAAGGTTGTTCAAGCTTCCAGAAATGCTAGAGGGCATGCAGTAAAAGTAAAGAAAGAGAAAAATCAGTACTCAGGAAATTCAAAAACATATAGATCTTATTGCTATTTACAAGTTTCACAACCTTGGTTACTAGAATAGCCAGAGCTACTGCAGAAACAAAATCTGTTGTTTTACTTTTGTATGTTATGAATGATTGTTTAAAAATAAACTAATCCAGGACCAACATACCATTGTAAAGTTCTGAACAGTTACAACTCTTTTAAAACATTTTAGTACATCCTTAGTGCCTTAAAAACAAATCAGCTTTTGAAAGAATGCCAATTATCACAACTCAAAAATATGAATTTTTTGTAAAATTATGTATGTTTTTATTATGTAAAAAATCCTTAATTTACTTGTCCATGCTCAACAAGGGATGATGGGTAGGTAACCAGAAGTCATTATATTGGTTTTATATTTTATGTTCAGTACTTTTTAAAGTCAAAAATATTCTTAAAGAACCAAGGATGACTTTAGCTAAAAAAAATAATTAACCCAAATAGTCTTGCTCACAAAGTTTCACAATTACATTGGTTTTACATGCAAGCAAGACTATAAAATACTTTCCTGACACGGAAGACCACATATCACAACAAACTGTACATTATAAGTATTAAGTCCTCAAAAGAGTCAAATAAAGTTTAAATCCATTAAATCTTACCCAAACTGGTATAACTGTGAGGTTATTCACACACGTCCACACAAACTTCGAGGTTTATGTTGGTAGCTAAAAAAAACAAATCATTTGTGTATAAAGCTATTCTTGTGCTCATTCATTTTCATCTCTTGTGGAACTCTCGTGACATTCTCGACAAAACTCCAGTGATACTTTTCCAGAAGTTAGATGAAGACAAATGCCACCTGATTTGGGAGATGGAGAACAATTATTTTTCTTTGCTGTCGTTTCATTTTCATCTTTAATGGCATCGCTGTCTTGTCTTTTGCGTTTCAGAGAATTCAAACGCAGAGGATTTTTCTGAAATTCCAACCCAGGATGCTCAGCGAGCGTATTCAAAATGGTGGATAGCGAACTTTCGTTAGCAAGGACATTTTCCAAATATTCAACCTGATCTTCTAACGCCGAGATCCTTTCGTTCAAGCCCCGGTTCATGTCGGAAAGAGTATTGTTCCTTTCTGTTAATTCCACACTCTCTGTTTCCAGTCTTTTTATCTTCTCCATTCTTTGAACTCGATAATTTACAGAGCGCATCCGTTCTCTTTCCTTTTTGTCCACCTCATTCAAAATTAGCCTCCCGTTCGATTTGTATCTTCCCACATATTTCTGACCGTCAACGTCTTTGGCAGGCTCCTTATTCTCGCTCGAACCCTTGGGAAACTTACCGGTTACCTTACTGCTCTTCGTTTTTTTCAAGGATTTTTTCAACGAAGCCAAAGAACAATTTTCGGTATCGCATTCCACGCCAGACGAGCAGTTCCCGTCGTAGTAGCCATCATCCTTCGAGCTTTCTTCCCCAAAATTCAACAGGTAGTCCGTCAGCAACAGTTCACAGTCCGCACTAGCATCCGGCTGCGTATTCATAGCTCTGTTTTGATTTGAATTGTCGGCCGACGTATACGCGTTTGGCAAGAGACCACCTTCTTCAAGGACTTCGTCGACTGTGATTTTCTCGAGCAATGGGTCAAGTTCTAAATCTAAAAGTGCATTTAAAGACATCTCTCGACGTTCACGACTGAAATATGTGACTGAGATAATTCTAACAGCTTTATCTCAACGAAAGTCCTAAATTTACCTGCAAAACTTGAAGACACAACTGCGAAAATGTGAAATACTTTCTCCTTCTCACTTTTGACCAACAGACACGCTTGCAAAGAAAGAACAGAAAGATCTGAAAGAACGACCGAATGACGTTCGTCCACGCGACCACGCCGCTAACATTCAATGACGTCATCAGGCGCACAGGAGCATTAAATTTTCCTCCCCATGCTCTTGTTAATTTCTCTGACTCGGCCAATCTCGTTCCCAGAGCCTGCGTTCCAACGAGATTGTGACTCGGCCAAAACATTGCGACATTGCTTCAGCCTTAGAAGCTTTTCGACTCGGAAAAAACATGTTATCTGCGAAGGAGACTACATTAATTACGTTTACTTACAATCTCGTTCCCAGTTTGGGAAAACTACTTGAAGTTGGAACAATGGAACGAGATTATTTATGAGAAAAGTCGTTTCCAAACCCTTCGCTTCATTTTCAAATGTTGCAAATATTGTTGCAAATATGGATACACGTGTTGGTCGTATTGTTAGCATTGTCACTTTAATTATTTTGAATTTTTCGTCTGTTTCTTGCCAAAGATCGAAAAAGCTTTATCCACCAACCAAGAAAGAAATCCCCTTCATAAAATGTGATGTGTGCCAGATGGGGGTGAAATATTTATACATAAAAGCGACGTCGATGAGAGCGGAAAATGCTGCGAAAAAGGTTGTTGAATATTTTATGACTTATAAAATTAAATAATCTTAGAAAGGAAATAGATTTGGAAACTTAGTTATCACTTGGAAGATAATTAAACCACTTACATCAAAGCATTCATGTTGAAGATTCACTCACGGACTCACCATAAGGAAGATTAGAATGTAATAAGAGCTCTGGGCTTTTCTGCACCTGTGCACATTGTTGATAGTTTATGATGAGCTCAGCTGTTGAATGAATGAATGAACACCTTTTTTTATCCAGGGTGGCTCCTTCAGGTTATCAATGGGAGCCCTTAAAATTCGCATGAATTGAGTCGTTCGTAAATATTTGACATCACAACATCAGAGCTGACTGAGCCACATTTCACTGGCTAATTGTTGTTGTTGCTTATTCACAATTACCCAGCGAATTTTAAGTGAAGTGGAAGCACTTATATATAGAGGTTAGATAATGGTCACGAGTATTCTATGGGATATAGCCGGTCCCGAGAATTATACAGAACTGCCAAGAGGGGCCGAAGGCCCCAAGTGGCATTCTATCTAATATTCAATGGACTCTGTATCGCATAGAGCACGAGGGACCATTATCTAACCGTCTTAGAGAATAGTTGAAACCATGAAGTAATTTTAACTTTTACTATAATTTTTTTTTGCCTTGCACATTTACCAAAGACATTGACTATATTGAATTCATTGGTGACTTTATTGAATTCGTTAGTGAACTAATATGTCCACTGCATTATGACAAAAGAAAACTGGACTCTATATAGAGTTCACTAATCTTGATGAATTAAAACGCTATGGAATATAGAGCAGTATTAAAATACTTGATGTGGATTGGCTGAGTGGTTGTAACCATTCTCTAAGTATGGGGAGCCACTTTGAGGGGGAAATTTTGTTTGAAAGGAACTCTTATCAAGGGATTACTTATTTGACCAATTACAAATTCATAATTTGTAATTGGTCAGACTTTAAATTCATCATCATACAACCCCAACTCTATAGTCTGAGAATTGAACCTACAACCTTCTGATCTCCAGTTAGATGCTCTAATCATTGAGCTATCAAGACTCAGATGACAGAGAAGGCAGAATCTTATCCTGGCATTATCACCACTATATATACAGAACTTGTGACTAGTCGGCAACGGCCTCCGTAGCTCTGTAGTCAGAGCACTGCACTAGCATATTTTTTTTCAAGGCCTTGAAGTTGCATTTTTCACAACTGATCCCGGGTTGGTCTTAAAATGTATATATTCCAACACTCGAAATTTTCCTTCACCATAAAGCCTTAGAATACGTAGTGTATTAGTTTGTCGGTGCAACATACGTACTGCTAAATCAACAGTATTGATATGTCTGTATATCTTTTATCTGATTTAGCAGTATGGTATGTCACATGTACGAACAAGTACACAACATAGCCTTTGCTATGCCATCCGAGTTCTGGTAGCTCAATGGTTAGAGCGTCTAACCAGAGATCAGAAGTTTGTGGGTTTGATTCCCATCTGGTGCTCAGAAACATTTTTCTGAGTTCATTTGTGTTGGATGTTTGAGACTCAGTAGCAAACAATTTACTACCTTCATGGTTTAATAGATTTTGACTTTGAACTAATTAGAAATAATAACATTCATAAATATTTTACAAGGACCAACAACAACCTACATCTACCTAAAGTCAACACAAACTGGGGAAAACAAAAACTGATTTATCACACAGCAATGGATTTGAACAATAAAACAAGAAGCACAAACTCGCTAACAATATTTAAAAATGAACTGAAAAAACACCAATTTAATTAGTTTCAAAGTGCATGTGAGAGCATATTGTACAGTTTATAATTATAGTAATGTAATGTGATGTCACACGACTTAAGGTAGTGTAGTGTAGTGTAGTGTAGTGTAGTGTAGTGTAGTGTAGTGTCACACGACTTAATGTAGTGTAGTGTAATGTAGTGTAGTATAGTAATTGTAATGTAATCTTGTGAAGTATTACAGGACCCCACTGAAAAACACTTTGGTGACGTGGGTATATCCTGAATAAATATTATTATCATGTTGATGTTGTATATTTCCAGGTAGAGGAGGAAAAACTACAGGAACTAGTTGAAAAGGCTTGTAACCCAGACAAATTTGAGGGTGAATGGATAGCAAAGTTAGACATTGAAGAGAAAGACGGTAAACTGATAATAACTGAACACAAGGACCTTGGGTCGTGCAAGGCTGAGTGCAGAACTGTGGCTAAAGCCTGTGAGGATACAGTAGGGGAAGCAGATGTGGATGTTGCTGAGGAACTCTGGAAAGATGAGCTAAGTTTGTCAAAGCTTATAAACCAAGTGTGCTATTTAGAAACAAACGCCTGCAGTAAAAACCCTGTGAAATTTCAAGGTAGCAAAAGAAAGGATGAAAAATTTGAAATCATGTCCGAGGAT
Organism: Chrysogorgia sp. JL179-B06; assembly: GCA_035772405.1. Taxonomy (NCBI): domain Eukaryota; kingdom Metazoa; phylum Cnidaria; class Anthozoa; order Scleralcyonacea; family Chrysogorgiidae; genus Chrysogorgia; species Chrysogorgia sp. JL179-B06. The sequence goes on along the minus strand of JAYKKM010000517.1, from coordinate 307,964 downwards.
GAGAAAAAAGCACAGGAGTACATGAAGCGTGCAAGGTACTGTACCTCATTAATGGTTGTTTTGATTTTTAAAACAATACCACATTGTATGCGCAATTGAGTGATCAACATCTAATTTCTCCTAATAATATCAATGATTAACCAAGCACATAGGTGATGAGAATAAAGGAAATGATCAACAAAGACAAATTGATGTGTTTAAAAACAACTTCTCCCAACTAGTACTATAGACCAATAAGGAGAATTTGTATGTTGATACTGGGGCTTAAAGGCAGGGGCAGATACAGAGGGGGTGACTGGGGTTAGGTCACCCCCCTTTCCTGTCCCAATCCCAACAGATACACTATAATTGATAGGCTTCGATTTGGAAACTTGTTGAATTTCAATATCATGAGCAGAGGTTAAGTTATTTCTACATTCTTCCATTTTCTGATTTTGTATATAATAATAATGATGTTTACTATTTATATAGCGCAAATTAGCATATCTATATGATCAAATGCGCTTTACAACATCGACAATTTATTCTATTATATTCAGTACCCAGTACCTAATCAATTAAACTTAACTATTTATTTTTTACAGTTTTTATCATCATTACATTTCCTAACTATTTATCCTCACCCCACCTGTCAACTTCCCTGTGGGAGGAAACTGGAGAAAACCCACGACTTTCGGCAGAGTGTTGACCAACTCTTTCCACGTGCGATCAAATGTCCGAACACAGGATTCAAACTCTTGACCTCAGAGGTGGGAGGCCGTGGCCCTGACCACTAGACCACCGAAGCCTCTTGTTTTGAATCTATATCTTGCCTTGGGCCTTGTTAATAGTAGCATATGATTTAACTTAGTGGTTGGCTTATTAAAGGGCTATGTCATGCAAACATCGCTGAAAATATGATTCTAGATCTTGAAAATATCAATATGTTCTGGATCCCCCACGAACGTACACCACAAGTGTTGCTTGCCTTATAATTATATAGTTACACCGTATATGCCACTGTAAGCATGCAAGGCTTGTCAAAAATGCCTCATTCCGTAGCTAGAGAATGGAGTCAGGTCGCAGTGCTCTAGAACGTCGATTGTCATTGGTTTAAATTACGACTCATTTCCCCCATCTCACAGGAGATCCTAACCAATCACAGAAAGCTTCTAACCAATGACAATCGACGTTCTAGAGCACTGCGACCTTACTCAGAGAATGTGGTGATGTTTGAGCATCTTAAAGTCACTCCCTTTGACTCATCCTGAATCCTGTATCCACCCCTGAAAGGGTTAACATCACATTTGATTGAAACAAGGAAGGAAGTGTTGCTAAAGCTGAAGGTGTATGTGGCCTGTGTGAGGAGTGCTATGGTGTATGGAAGTGAGACGTGGGCCATGACTGTGGAGCTGAAGATGCGGATGGTGCGGTTGATGTGTGGCGTATCACTGAGGGATAGAGTGTCTAGTGAGGAGCTGAGGGAAACAATGGGTATTGAATCGGTGTCTGACGTGATAAAGAGGAGCCGATTAAGGTGGCTGGGACATGTGCTGCGGAAAGATGATGGTGACTGGGTGAAGAGGTGTATGTCGCTTGAGGTTGATGGTGCAAGAGGAAGGCCAAGGATGACATGGAGCCAGGTAGTAGAGAGGGATATGAGAGAGAGTGGGCTGAAGAGGGAAGATGCACATGATCGTGGAAAGTGGAGGAAACTGTCGTGGGGAACCACCGGCCAACCCCTGCGTAAGTGGGGAAAACGGCCGTAAAACGTCTGTTGTTGTTGTTGTTGATTGAAACATCATGGGAAACCAAGCCACCAGCCTATGGTGATTTCACCTCTAATACTGGTACTACCAAGGGAATTTAGGAGACCACAATTCAATTAAAATGACATTAGTTTACTCCTCAAACATTGAAAACAATTTGTTTAAATCATTAATTTTATTAATTCTCTAGTGATATGCCGGGGATGCCCAAAATGCAGATGTACTCTCGTGAAGAGATGGAAGAAATGGCTAAAATGCAAAGCGAACAAAAAGCTCCATCAGACAATCACAATGCAAACAATGAACCAACCACTTCCCGCAATGATCAGCATGCTGGAACGATACTTTGGCAGACTGTTGCACAAGTTTTCAAAGACATTTGGCAATGGATAAGGAATGTACTCGGATTGGCCAAAACGAAATCCGAGGAATTATGAAGTCTGAAATATGGACAGCTGTTTGATGTAAAAAATGTACTGTTAAGTAAATAGTAATACAGTATAATTTAATATTGTCACATTTACAAATATTTACAATAAAAATGTACACCTTGCACAAGATTGTACAACTGATAGTCTTTTTGTTTTACGAGTTTCCTTGCTTTGTGCATATCAGTTCTCAAAATAATGGGGTGGTCAGGGGTCATTGGAAGTACAATAATGCCAAAACGGCATTGCTTGTTGCATAGTATTGCTTCCATTGCATTCCTTGTGGCCTTGCCATTTTGTTTGTATTTTTTTCACTAGCAAAATTACGCTGACTGAATTGAGCGCTGAGCAACAGCTGGGCGGCGTCTGTGTGACATATCTATACCATTTCTAGTGAATCTAGTGAATTCGCTTTTTAACAAAATGTCTATGGCCATGTCGTGAGTAAATCCAGGAAAGAACACTCTTGTTTTAATGCACAAATTAAGGGGAAATGATTGACCATCCAAATGTTATATCTGACCATCCAAATGTTATATCTGACCATCCAAATGTTATATCTGACCATCCAAATGTTATATCTGACCATCTAAATGTTATATCTGACCTCCCAAATGTTATATCTGACCTCCCAAATGTTATATCTGACCGCTCAAATTTACGTCTGACTGGTCATGCTCCCCACCGAACTTGCCAGCGTTATTTCAAGTGCTGGTGACACAATGTTATGTTGCCCAGGCATAATGGTAGCAAACTCACTATAGTTTTGTACTATTAAACCTCTGTAGCACTTCCTTGATTCTCTTGAACAACCAGAACCTCGCGATTCTCATAAGTCCAGAATCCATTTAAATCAATAAGAATACTCACAACAGTTTCTCCTTGACCACTAAACAATTTAATGAAAATTAGTTTAGAAAGACAACCTTTCAGTAATTATATTGTGCAAGTATTGAAGGCATGCAGTTGCTTAATACATAATGTACAGTAGATTGAAGTATTGTTTTGATCAAGCGTGTTGACATTATAATATAATTATATACAGTACCTGTTGACAAGGTCTTGTAAAGTTATTCTGTATGGATTGCTTGGTTTTACCATATCAAAAATTTCATCCTGTTTAAAATAATATTGAACATAATATTATATATTTCATAAAATATGTGTGGCAGCAAAAATTAAACTATTACCTCTGCCTGGAGGACATGTTTTCACCTTACGCCTAAAATGATTGCCATGTAAATGGGATTTAAGTGCATGGTTTGTTTGTCTGTTTGTTTGTCAGCAGGATATCGCAAAAAGTATTGGATTTATTTTCATGAAAATAGTGCAAGGGCAAATGTATTAAATATTGATTGAATTTGAATGAAAATGTCATTAAAATAATTCAGTCTGTAAGATTCAGAAGAAATTTAAGTGAATAAAATGCTTGATCTTGCACTCATCTCCATTCATAAAAAATAAACCATAATTCATAAAAAACAATGGACTTCTCAGTTTATGCAGTAATGGCCCAAGGACCAATCACTAGGTTTTTCTTATATTTAGATTAAAATGTTATTAAATAACCCAGTGGCAGAGGGTATGCAGTCTCTCAATGCACTCTAGTTTAGCACTGTATTGATCTTTACAAACCTGGATATCATGAAATACCACGGGGTCATGACCGTGTTTTTGCATCTCCCCTTGAATTTCCTGGGTGAGATAAAAAGATGGAACAATGAGCAATACTACATGGCCTTGAAACTATAAATACCCTGACACATGTATGTTAAATACAGTACTAAAAAGTAAACTACAGTATGTATAGACAATATAGTACAGCAAGGTCTGAATTAGCACTTAGCAAATTGCGAAGCGATTTTGAAAATTTCGAAAATCTGCGAAGTGATTTTTCTGAGAATTGCGAAGCTGATTTTAAGTAACCAAGTTCACCGTGGACATGACGCAAGTGATGTACTGTAAACGTCAATTATAGGACTTAATGATGTTACACTATGTTGTAAGACGTCACGCTACGTTGTAAGACGTTACGCTAAGTTGTAAGACGCAACGTTGTACGACGCTACGTGGAAAGACGTTATGCTACGTTGTAAGACGTTACACTACGTTGTAAGACGTTACGCTACGTTGTGAGACGTTACGCTACGTTGTGAGACGTTACGCTACGTTGTAAGACGTTACGCTACGTTGTAAGACGTTACGCTACGTTCTAAGACGTTACGCTACGTTGTAAGACGTTACGCTACGTTGTAAGACGTTACGCTACGTTCTAAGACGTTACGCTACGTTGTAAGACATTATGCTACGTTGTAAGACATTATGCTACGTTGTAAGACGTTACGCTACGTTGTAAGACGTTACGCTACGTTGTAAGACGTTACACTACGTTCTAAGACGTTACGCTACGTTCTAAGACATTACGCTACGTTGTAAGACATTATGCTACGTTGTAAGACGTTATGCTACGTTGTAAGACATTATGCTACGTTGTAAGACGTTACGCTACGTTGTAAGACGTTACGCTACGTTGTAAGACGTTACACTACGTTCTAAGACGTTACGCTACGTTCTAAGACATTACGCTACGTTGTAAGACATTATGCTACGTTGTAAGACGTTATGCTACGTTGTAAGGCGTTAGACTACGTTGTAAGACGTTACGCTACGTTGTAAGACGTTACACTACGTTGTAAGGCGTTACACTACGTTGTAAGACGTTACACTACGTTGTAAGACGTTACACTACGTTGTAAGGCGTTACACTACGTTGTAAGACGTTACGCTATATTTTAAGGCGTTACGCTACATTTTAAGGTGTTATGCTACGTTGTAAGACGTTACGCTACGTTGTAAGACGTTACGCTACGTTGTAAGGCGTTACACTACGTTGTAAGACGTTACACTACATTGTGACACTAAAGAAAAATGCAGTACAGTAGTTAGGAAGGTGATGAAGTCCATCACAATTCAAATAAGTGGCTAAGATAACCACCTCCTGCATTTGAAAAAAACTTACCCGGAAAAAGTAGTTAAGTGCAAAATTATTGAGATATCCGAGACCCTTGAAGTAAAAAATTAATAAAAGTTATTTACTGGTAGACAGAATCCAGGACAGGAATCAAAGACCTTCTGATTGCCAATGAGACACTCTATTATTGTGAATTAAAATAAAACTTTATGATTACAAAATGTTTACCTGGACATCCAGCATTTTGAACAAATATTGCAAAGCCTGGAGATTAAAAAAAGAGATCATCATATTATATAATTAATATTTGGCTACATCAACATTAAACAAATTTGCTGAAACCTGCAACTCCAATATGGCTCATTGTCTCAATTAAATCACCTGTGTTTCCTTCCGGTTTTCCAAAGCCAATACAAAATCCAAATAGGTCTTGTAATCCTACAGTACATAAATGGAGATTAGCTCGTGTAATGAAACATTGTCTAATTAAAACTACAATATAAATCAAAATAGAGCTTGGGTTCCAGGATAACCATTGGAGTGTACTACAAAGACAATGTCCTATTTTAAATTTTTAAGAGGACTTATACTCAGTGGCGAAGCTGGCCATAGCAACTGGTCATGCTATGCAAATTTTAAAATTGTTTTACATATTCAGACATTTAGAAATGTATTGTTTTCAAAATATGCAGATGCTTATAAATTAGAATAGCATGACCAGTTGCTATGGCCAGCTTCGCCACTGCTTATACTGTAGTTTAGTATAACTACATACCATCTCTCCATCATATGTTAGACACTCTTGGAAAACTCTGTCTACAAACACTTTGGTCAAGGTTCCAGATCCGTATCTACAGTATAATAAATGATATCATAGTACTGTATAGTTTCATGCACATACACCAACTTGACTGTCTGCCAGTTGTTTATCCCAACAGACAACACTTCTAAAAATGCCAATTTTGGGTTCATCTGAGTGAACAGGTAGGTTACCTTAGTAACTCATCTTTGCTAAGCATACCATTATGATCACTATCAAGATTAAGATATTGTCCTATTAAAAGAAAAAAATATCATTATTTGACAATCAAAAGATGTCACAGGAGCAGATTCATTGTCTGACAGATCTACATGTAAGAATTATAATACAACTAATAAAGAATAACTAATAATTATGATTAATACTTTTGTGAAAAATGAAAATAATGGTTATCATCCAGCACAACTGTTCTGTAAGTAGCACTCACCATAGACTCTCAGAGCTGAAGGGGCAGAAAACCAATTGGAATCCTGTTGTTCCTTGGACAAATCTTCATCCCGTAACTTAAAATTAAGATTACCAGTATAACATATTAATCAGTTTATAGAATATTAACCACATCACATGTACACTGTATTATGAAATACCAATCAGAGAATACAGGCATATACAGTAAGACTTGCAGACCCATGGCAAACAGACTTCCAGTACCATCTAAGATAATATGTACATGTACAATGTAGCTCAATGGTTAGAGGATCTCATTATATGATTGGGTGGTTGTGGGTTCGATTCCCATCAGGGACTGAAAACAATTTACCATACTTGATGGAGACAAGAAGCAATAGCAAACATTAACTAATAACCAGCTAATTTGTAAAAGTCTGCCTCTAGGTAGTTTTTGTAGGAGTGCACCGGGCTTCTACTGTAAGTGTGTAGTCTGCAAGGTGGGTGGTGAGTGAGCAGGCAGGCAACTGGCAGGTGCGATTGTCTCTCCCACTTTAATGGAACAAGTCTCAGTTGCAGGGGCAGCGTGGCTCAAAAATAGGGCCCGGGAAACTATTCGATAGGGCCCCACTGCTCACAGCGGGAGAGCAGGGTGTGTCATTGTTTGGGGCCTGCTGGCACCGGGAAATCTCCCGGTGGGCCACGCCGCCCCTGTTCAGTTGTGCGTGTGCCATTCGACTGAAAGGTTTACACTTTTATCAAAAATAGTAAGTTATATATTATAATGTAGACCATACCTCTAAAAGATCATCTAAGAAACTACAGGCAAGAATGTCTTGGATCTTTATTTTACCTAATAATAATAATAATAATGAGCAAAATGTTTATTCTTAATGTCTAATTTTTTAATTGCATTAATTGTGCCGATTTCTTATTGTTGTCATTGAGTAATTGCAGTGTGCAAATTATACCGGTACTGTTCCTTGTTTAAACATTGGCATGGGGTCATCATAAAAAATTAAGGAAACACAATTAAGGAAGTTAAAATATAATATTGTTTCTTTTATAATACATATGTATTTCTCATGAATTAATGAATGAAATCAGTACCAATTACTAAGACGGTAATTAATAGCGTAGCGTCTGGCTGCTTGCAAATGAGCTATTTTCTTTTGTTATGGCCGACAAACAATGGATACTGACGTCATCTCGATGGAGTGCTATTGGGATGTGCATGGTCTTAATACAGAAATCAAATAAAGTTTGAAAATTTCATTAAAATGCTCATTTGTTTGATTTTCTACTAACATGTACTAACCTTTTCTCATTGGATCAAGGAAAAAGAAAAACTTCCTTACAGCTGTGCATACATAAAATGAGTAAAAGGATTTTTCCAGACCCTCGAGCTAAAAAAATATATAAAAATGTGATGAAAATATAATATTTTATGTACTGACTCTGTCAGGTAAATGAATTTACTGGCGTCAACCATTGTACATTGTATTGAGTGTGATGTCTTAGTACCCCAAAAGTATTTCGATAAAATGAAAAATTTAGCATCTGAATATTATTATAATATACACTGATGCATAGGCGTAGGAACCGGGGGTCTCCAGCCCCCCCCAAATTTTAAATGGGGGGCTGAGCCCTCCCAAAAATTAGGACAAGCGTTGCTAATTAAATTTAATTGTTTTTTCCCCAATTGTATTAGTACGACTATAGAGGCTAGGTGAGAAGCTACTTAAGGTAATCTACCTATGGGCTTCGTCTACACGAGATTTTACAAACGGATATAGCCAGAAGTGTTAGTCAACCCCTAAACCCTTGTGCCACGCAAGTGTTATCTGTTAAATTGGTTCCCAGACTATTCTGTCAGTACTGTCACCTGGTAAGAGACAGCAGGCATCTTGGATTCATTTGAACTATGCTCGCTGTAGAATTAGATGAAAAAGTTTGCTCAAATTGCTTCAAATTGTCTTTCCGAGCTTCTAGATTTCAAAATTTTCCTCGGAGCCCCCTTAAAATGCGGTCACTGATCACCTGCTTGTTGAATTCACCCCCCCCCCCCCAAACTTTAAATCCATTCCTACACCTCTGCACTGATGTGATAGGAGCTTGGAGTATAGACAGACAACAAATGGACGATCGTCAAGCTCAAATCCTCAGAAAATGTTTCCGAGTCGCAGGGATTCTGATTGCCGATGGGACGCTCTATTATTATGAATTAAAATAAAACTTTATGATCACAAAATTTAGCAATCTGAATATTTACCTGGGGTAATGTAGGTATTAATTCCAATATATAATTTTCAAGGTCCTAACATTATTAAAAGAAAAAATTATTACCAAATCATTAGTGGTACTCGGGCTTAAAGGTAAACAGAAAATGTTCACTGCAATTTAAAGGACATTGGGAACAAAAATTAAGTTTGTCTAATATGAAAGAACTTGTATAATATGATACAACTTTTCCGTATTTTACTTCGTTTTTGAAATATTTCAGTTTGTTTGATATGTAAAATGAGATGGTCTCTGACGTCAGGTGCAGGGTAGAGAATTTTCACTCATTACAATATTAGTTCCATCTTCAAGTTTGATCCACAAATTTACTTGAAATAATAATACCTCCTCAGTCCTCATGATAATGAACGTTGTAAACTTAGCAATCACTGAGATATAAGACATATCAGAGACTATCTCATTTACATATCAAACAAACTGAAATATTTCAAAATCGAAGTAAAATACCGAAAAGTTGTAAAAGGTGTTACTGCAACTCACTCTATCATTTTACAAGTTCTTTCATATTAGACAAACTTAATTTTTGTTGCCAATTATGTCCTTTAAAGGAGAAAAGCCTTTTAAAATATTGAACTCACACATTCTCTTAAATATCCTTGTCCCGTTACATCATATAAACTTAGACCAATTCTGGTTTGATGAAGCCAGACTGAAATCAAATAGAAATTAATAGATATACTCAGATACTATGTGACTATATTGGTTGATGAATTGAATATTAAAAAATGACAAATATTATGTTGGGTTTTTTTAATAATAAATGTTAAACAGCTACATTACTGAAAATGTTTCAATGTGAACCTTCATCAGAATTTTTCGTGTTTCACTCCAGCAAAGCCCTCGCACAAAAACATCCATTCAGTAATTTATTCAGATAACTGCTGCTGAGGCCATCGACTGCAGCTGAGGCCATATCGCTAAAGGCCGTTGAAACGTCAGTCACCAACAATAGTCTTTTTCATGACTACGACAACCTGGACGATCAACTTCACACATCTGACAGCAACACTGCTTGTACAATCATACATGTAGACTACTTTTATTTCTGAGTAATAATTGTATAGTACTGTATTTTTATATTTGTCTTATTAATACTACAGTATTAATAAGACAAATATAAATATTTTATCTTAAATACCTACCTTTTCGCATTACATAATTGAAAAACTGCATGATGGATATTCTAACAGATGCAACAAAACAGCATAATTAAATATTTAATATAATTATATAATATAATTATTATAGCATATAATATATTGTGGAATGTAGATTCTATACAAATTCAAAAATGTTCAGGGAGCATGCAAAGTCTCACCTGACCCCTTATATATTTTGAGTACCTGCCACCTCCCAATATTTAAACTGCTCTATCACTCCTTCTTATGCATACTATGATTGGTCAGTGACCAATGTTTACAGATCAGGCTATTGAAACACAGTTGCAATTTCACAGTACATTTCTTAGTTTTAACAGCAATATTACCTAAATGTACCCGAAATTTCTTTCAAAAAATCCCTGAAATTTTCATTTTTAAAACGTTGGGCGGGGGGAATTGCCCCACCCCCTTCCCCCGGCTTGGTACGCCTATGGCTAAATTTTAAACAGCAACCATCTTCTATTTCTTAAATATCATACAATCACTACCTGCCAAAAGGATCATCTTGAAAAAGTTTGGAGAAAATTGTCGCTGTGAAGAACTTTTTACATTTATCATCAGTTTGTTCTTTGACTTTTATAAAATCCTCATAATTAATCATCTGGAAAACATCAAACCAATAATAATAACTTATGAATGTCCATCATAAAGTAATTCTCACTTCTAACCTAATTTGAAATAAAATCTGTGGATGGGTTCAACTAAAGCTTAAGAGTTCAAAAATTTTCCAAGTGGATAAAAGAGAGGATCTGGGGAGAAAGCAATCTTGTACCCTTGTCCCTTAATAGTCTCTTCCTTAAATTAACCATTATCCCAGAGGTGGATTAAGGACCCCAGGGGCCCTGGGGCAAATTTAGATTGTGGGGCCCCAAACATCTGAAAGTTAGCATGTTGCACCCCGGTCTCTGCCGCTGCAGTGCATGGGAACAGTTATCGCTTATCAGTTACTAATATAAATATTGACTGCTGAGTCTAGGGTTTATTTTAACAATTAAAATTTACGTTAAATCCGTAGGTACACTGCATTAGAGTGTTACTGTTACTGATCTATATAATGATTCTGTAAAATATTTCAAGATTTTTAATTTTTTAAATGATTTTTTGCTTTTGTGCTCTGTTTTTTCCCTTCGTTTCAAATTTGAGCTGGGCCCTCAGAAGCTCAGGGCCCTCAGAAGCTCAGGGCCCTCAGAAGCTCAGGGCCCTCAGAAGCTCAGGGCCCTCAGGAGCTCGGGGCCCTGGGGCACGTGCCCCAGTTGCCCATAGGTTAATCCGCCCCTGCATTATCCTTAAGTTACAAATTGCTTTGAATTAATGATAATTGGTTGTCGATCATAAGAATCGCACATGCGTTTAACAGTCAATTAGTAATCCCACATGCTTAGTCTCTCTCACTGGTCTACTAGGGGAGTGGATGGGTTGGTGATAGGGTTAGAAAACTCGCTAGGTGTGGGTTAGGGTTAGAAAACTCATTAGGCGGGGATTAGGGTTAGAAAACTCAATGAAATGGTTAATTTAAGGAAGAGACTGTGCTGTGTGGGGAGGGGAGAGAAGACCCTGGGTACGAGGTTGGGGAGAAGGGTGGATCAAATCAATAACTACCAAATAGAATGTAAAATCTCACACTTCCAGTCTTCACACTTCATTCAAGTTATTAACACACTTAAAACCAATTAAGCATTTCCTCACTATCCACAGTTGTCATCTTTACAAGGTGCAAACCGAACAGAGACTGTTTTAACTTACCTGTTCATCATGAAGAGCTGGTAGTGTTTGGTGTTTGTCAAGTAAAAACCACAGATTCTTGAACAGAAACAACAAGTACAATAGCTGTCATGCCTCACATAATGTTAAAGTTTGTCGACAAAGATTTAGGCATGCAAATCCAAGCAATTTTTTAATTCTAAATTTCCCCAATTACCTGTAATTCATCATTATCCAACAACTCTCTACTTTTTCTTTGAAGAAAAGCAGCTCTGGCATCCTCTCTTAATTTTTGGAGAAGGATCTCTTCTTCTGATGGCAACTACAATAATTTATGCATAGTAATTAATGCACAGAAAGTAAATAGATTAGCGTGGTGCGTACAATGTGTCCAAAAGTTCATTATTTTGTTGAATTAGCCACACAAATAGGCAGATTTTGCTAATTTTTTCTATAAATGGGTGGGTCCACAGAAAATAAATTCTGCAACTCAAAGGGGATAATTAATCCTTGCACGTTGCAAACTGTTGTCAGGTAAACACTAGCAGCCACTATCAAAATGTTTGTACTACTAGCACATGGATATTGGGATAGTTACAGGTATGGCAAATTTCAAGCCCTGAATTTGTTATATATATATACAGTGGAGCCTTGCTTTGCACAGTAGTTTGGTGCTACAGCACCCATAGCTCACTTTTAATAATGCAAGAAATGAGCATCCTTCTTTGGACAGTGGGTCCAAAGAAGGATGCTCATTTCTTGCGTTATTAAAAGCGAGCTATCTTGGTTTTAGGAAATGGATCATGTGCATGGGTCCATAGTGGAGACTGAGTTATAGATGAAGCATGTTATTGAGAGTTATTGGGCAAATGTCATTCCCAGTACTCTTGCCACTCGGTCATGGTGCAATATTGTGGAAAGAGTATTGGGAACAAGCTTGCATGGATACTGCCAGAAGCAGTATTGGATCCTTATTATTAACGTCTGTAATACAATCAACACACATTTTCTGTTATGTTATTCATCTTGTTATATTACCTAGTGAATACACGCATCAGACTATCAGTATTAAATACATGCAAAAATTAAATACATGCATTGTTGTTCTATCTCGTAATAATTGCGATCATTCAGGATGTTCGCAATTGTTACGATCATTCAAATTGTCTCTAGTGACCATAATAACTGGGCAAAGTGAACTTTTTGGGGTCCAAGGATAATCCGCGTTATACCGAGTTGCGCGTTATAATATGCGCGCTATAGCGAGGCTCCACTGTAATGATATGAAATTACATGGTTTAGTACCTTGAAATAAAACCTAGGAATTGCTACAGAGGCACTGTGTTGCTTTTTGTTATTATTCCATTTCTGAAAATACTGGTTAAACAACTCTGCATCAACATTCTTCCCATCTGGATGTTCTTCTATATAATTGTCACAGAACAAAATAATTACTGTAAAGATGGTGCTTTGCATAGGCAGTGTAGAAATACAAATCGAGAACTGTAAAAGGTTGGTATACTTGGTATATTACTGCCAAGATAGTGTTAGGGTGTGTTTATATGGGGGCGAGACAGCCCGGGTACCCAGGCTAGAGCTAGCCCGCGCTTTCCAGAGATCGTGCGATTACTACAATTTATTGTTAATTTTCATCTTGCGTTTATATGAGAACTGAGCCAGGCCGCCCAGCTGAGATCTTGGTTTGGCGTACCGGGATCTCTGGTACCCAGGCTGGGTATTTTCCCATATAAATGCGATTGACCACTAGCCGGCTGGCCTGCCTACCCGGGCTAGCAAGTCAAAGCTCAGTACAAGCAACAAAGTTTGTCTTGAACGATATATTTTGGACAACTTTTCATTTCACAAGTTCTGTTTGTTCATGTGTTGGTTAAAAATTGAAAACGTACTCGTAAAAACGTGATTTCGGGCATCGCGGGAAAATAATTGCAGTCGGGTTGGTGTGCTAGCCCTCTTCATGTAAACACAAATGAAAATCAGCTCAGTTACCCGGGCTAGCTGGCCTCCATATAAACAACCATATAAAGGTCCATCTACATGATATGATTCATCATATACGATTGTCATTCTGGCATACATTGTTGTATATTGATTGTCGTACTGGCGTATGCAATTGTTTGCGTGCGACATAATTTTTGTTTATGATTCGATGGCGAATGTTGACACGCGTGTACAGTTTGATCACATACACCAAGATCACAATCGTATACGACAAATCGTATCATGTAGAAAGGCCTTTAGGATGTCTAATATTTTGAGCAATTATGCCCATTGTTAGAGTCTAGTGGAACATAAAGTGAGTTTACTCTCTGAAGAACAAAATTTGCTTGAAATATTAGTGCATGAGCTTCTACACAATTTCATTTGCCAAAATTAAACTTTAGTCTTTACTTTATTTAATATTTACATCATAGATAATTAAAAGACTTCTTCTTTAAATTAAGACTTTTTTAAAAGTCCATGATTTAATATAATATAATATTAATGTCAGCTGTATATTAAAAAGACCTAAAAAATTATTACACTATTATTACACTATTAAAAAGACCTAAAAAACGTCTTGAATTTCCTGCCCATTTTAGAAATGCCTGAACCCAAAATCAAAACTATACGTTTGCAATGTACATAAACTTACCGGTGGTCGTATTTTGAACAGTTTTGTTGAGCTTTTCAATCCAGTTCATGACGATTTCTACACACAGCTCCCAAGTTCAGCCATTGATTGAAGTTCTTCTCGTCTCCAACTCTCTCGAAGATTCAAAACAAGCTCGGTATCGGTATAAACAATGATCTTTAGTTTACCGGGGGGAAAGATTTCAAGCAAACGACCTTCGTTTCGCTTCCTCAAACCGGGGATCAACCTTAAAAACAAACTGTATTCGGCAGAATCTTTCCAAGCTTACACTAACACTTCGTTTATTGTCCAAGAGAAACGAGTGTGTATTATGTATTTATTTATTTTGAGTATTGTAAAAATTGGTAAAAACATTTTTTCTACATTTCACCCCCCCCGGGGTCACACGTTGTCAACACTTGCAAATATTTTCGATTGTACGAAGATTTGTTTACGTTCCTCTACTTTATTATAACTGTTGCCTTGCAACTGGAAACGAAATATGGCAGGTGTCAGTCTTCATTTCTTATATTTAGTCTTAGTTCACTTCTTGTCGAACGTTGCACTGGTTCACAGTTCGCAGCCGAAGGATTACGGCACGAAAAGTGAGCGGTCACCTTGGTATGTGAATCTACTTTGGAACCTCCTTGGTTATGCTACTGTAATAGTGCCAGGAGCTCTCATCATCCGTGCAGTGAAGAACTCGACTTTTAATGAAAGTGGTGGTGAGTTTTATGCTCAGTCAGTCCTAGAAATATTTAGTGTTAATATATGACGCTGGTCCAAAGTCAAAACACGAATTAATATCAGTTCAACCTGAACTTGGGGCCAGGCCTCATGTAAACAATCCCGCAGAAGATTTCCTTTGCCTTATGATGCACTTTACATTTGCCAATGGAAACTGAAAATTGCTGCTATTAAATCAAGATTACTGTACTTGATTATAACTTTGCGGATTGATAACAACAAATATTATACCTCAACTATAAATTGTCGAATAAAAGAGCTAGATTTGTACCACGTGACCAATAAATTTATACTTGAATTTCCCGCTATTTCTCCAGGGCATGATATTTGACCTCAAATCACCCGCTGATGACAAATACACCGGGTGATTTGAGTTTGGATCACTGACTGATCAAAAATACACCCACTGAGCACGAATACTAATGGTGGAACAACAAGAAGACAGCATTCAAGATTGTTTTGGTATAATATATAATTTATAGACCCTCCGCTCGGGAAATTCGTTAAAATATTACTCCTCGGGCTTCGCCCTTGGTATATATCATCCCTCAAGGGAATATTTCATCGAATTCCCCTCGCTCTGGGTCTATAAATGATAATAATTTAATGATAATACCTTTACGTTATTCTTTTATACATAGGACAAGGATGTTTATTCAAATGTATCCAAATGTGTGTATTTGGAGCATCAGAGGAAAAGAGAAGTTTGGAAGAAGGTCCTGTGAAAAAGCCAGCTGCAGATAGGCAGGTGGGATCCTCTATGGGAATGACTGCCATGAAGTTGATATTTTGTGCAGCAGGACTGCAAGGTGCCTACTTGACTTGGGGGGTCATACAGGAACGGGTCATGACACAGGAGTACGACGAGCTATCTGAAGATGGAACATTGCACAAAGTCAAGTTTGGGGATTCGCAATTTCTAGTGTTTGCAAACCGGATCCTTGCATTGGCAGTTGCTGGGGTGTACATACTTATTGCAGAGCAACCTCGTCATCACGCTCCCTTATTCAAGTATTCGTACGCCTCTTTTTCGAATATCATGAGCAGCTGGTGTCAGTATGAGGCATTGAAATTTGTCAGCTTTCCCACCCAAGTGCTATGCAAAGCCTCCAAAATGATTCCTGTGATGATCATGGGGAAAATTGTTTCGGGGAAGAGCTATCCCTACCATGAATACATTGTTGCACTTTTGCTCTCTTCGGGGACAAGTCTGTTTCTCTTGTCACACAATTCAGACCATGATCACTCGGACAGACAGACAACTGTAGTAGGCCTCTGCATTCTTCTTGGCTACATGGCATTTGATAGTTTCACATCTAACTGGCAATCGGAGTTGTTCAAGCAGCACGGCATGTCCTCATTTCAAATGATGTTCGGTATCAATGTCTTTTCAAGTTTGTTCACTTTTTGTTCCCTTTTGCAAACTGGTGGTTTTTTAAGTTCTGTTTCTTTCACCATGAGGCACCCTCAGTTCATGCATCATATTTTCCTTCTCTCTCTCACTTCTGCTGTAGGTCAGTTATTTATATTTAAAACCATCAGTTTGTTTGGGCCGGTTGTCTTTGTCATCATCATGACCGTACGGTTAGTGTTGAGCATCGTGCTCTCTTGCATTATTTACCAGCATTCTCTCCAACCTCAAGCCATAGTAGGTATCGTCGTCGTGTTTGGAACTATCTTTTTAAGGATCTACATCAGATACAAAGCAAATAAGGAAGCATCGAACAAGTAGCTCTCAGACTAGTGTATTAAAATGGGATTACAGATAATGTTTTCTACAAGTTCTAAGTTGTAATTAACACAATATTTGTTATTTTTGATGGACTGATTGCAGTTTTGTAAACTTGTGCTAAAAGTGCATTTATTTCTAATCTTCGTGAGACAATTGATATAAAGAATGTGCCACTGCAGTGTTTGTTAAATACTTCAAGTTAATAACTTCATGGGTGAAGTTTCATATATTGATATCAAACTACCAATTTTAATAATTCATGAGCAAATTAACCAATAATAAAGGCCCATTTGATCATGTGATGGCATTTGGATATCCCGGTGAAACACGACTACAATAGATTTTCCCTGCATGTGTAATTAAGATATTTGATAAAAGTCACTGGTGATCGATCCTCAAATATCTTAATTATGATTGCATGCAACCCATTTTGGATTTCCCATGAGATAATACCAAAACACATTAAATCAATAATCATTACCTATATTCAATTATAGCCAACAGCGTTTGGACTCATTTGAGAAATCATATGAACCACTCGGGCTTGTGTCCCACTTGGATATCCAAACACTCGAAAACAATTAAATAAAAATATATAATTGTTTTCACATGTTTGAATACCCCGATAAAACCCTCTCTCATTCATAACTTAATTTCCTCAAAATGACATCACACTGACTATTGGTACGAAATCAAAATCAACTTTATTTCTAAAATAAAGCACTAGGATAATTTAGGGTACAGTACTGAATAGGATTCTGTTTAGAATTTGGGATATCTATATGAAACTTCAGCCCAAAGTAAATACTTCAGTCAAAGGAAATACTTCTGGTGAAAAATGATTAGGATATAAAGAATGATTAGGATATTATGAAACAAATGAACAATGTGTGCATATAATATGTGTGTTTGTAAAATAAAATGTAAATTGAGTAAATGTACACCATCTCAACATGTCCTCATGCACTCTTATAATGACTATAATGATCAATCAACCATTCCTGTTAAAATGATGATAATGTTCAATTTAAGAGTCGCACATGCGTATAATAGTAAATTACTATCCAACAAGCTTAGTATCACTCAATAGTCTATAAATGTACAAGCTGAAATAGGGGTTAAACGGGGTGGGTTTGTCCTGGGAGGAGAAATTACGGGGGGTTAGGGTTAGATAACCCATTAGGCGGGGGGTTAGGATCTTTGTTGTGTTGGGGTTGGGTTCTAGCATTAACGCTCTTAATTTGATCATTATCATCATTTTAACAGGAATGGTTGATTGATCATTATAGTCATTATAAGAGTGAGGATATGCTGACCATCTGGCTTTGGCGGCATTTGTTACTTGAAGTACCAACCATTTCGCGATGTTACCGCTGATCATGTATCAGTAAGGCGCTCATAGCAAATATGGCGGACGAAAATACAGACTATCGAAAGCACTTGCCTGATGAATTACAAAATTACGTAGGCTGTTTGGTGGAGCTCACTCTCTGCGAAGGTGAAAAACTACAAGGCTGGGTGTACACCATCGACCCAGTGTCCTATTCGATTGTGATCGCCAAACACACCGAAGATAACAACATTAACTCAAAGTCGATTGTGGTCGTTATGGCGAATGCTGTAAAAGAGCTTCGTGTGAAAGAAACAATGAAAACCCAACCCAAGTGGCTGAATAACTTTGCCATGAAAAAGGTCCACACTTATAGCGATGAAGAATTGCACGAGAGGAGGGTGTCTTTGATAGAGTGGTTGAACAAGAACCGTGTGCCGATTGTGGAGAACTCGGATAAGGGGGGGAGTGGAGGTGGTGTGCAGGTTATCGGTGGGTTGGTTATAGAAGCACCATACGACGTGGATTCTTGTCAAGGAACTAACGAAATAGTACTGGAAAGAGTTCGTAAACTGATCAGTACCATGCCAAAGGATTGAGAAACTCTTGTGATCAATCATATATTAATCATATCGCCAAGGATCGCGTCGCGACAATGTTGCATTCTAAGTTGCTCGCAATACTACTACCCACGTGCACCTTTCTCGCGACAATGTTGCGTTGTTACCAACATGTTTGCGTTGCTGACTCGTCCCCAGTCGTCTCTTGGTTAGCGTACTTTTGTTTAGGGCGAGAACGCTGAATAATTAAAAACGAGATGCGCGCGCGAGTAAGCGAACGCGATTGAAAGCGCCCTACGAAATTTTTTCGTAGCATGTTCTGGAAAAAACTCACAAGAAATATCGATAAAACCGAAATTATTGGAGAAAATGTTTTACTTTATGAAATAAAAAGATTAAAGCGATTTTAAGTAAATTCAATGGATCTTCATTTCAGTAAGTTAGTTAATGTTGCGATGTACAGTATCGTTCGATCTCTTTGGACAAATAAACTTGAGGAGACTGGGTTGAAAATTATGATTATTTGGGAAGGCTAAAAGGGATGACTCAAAAGGACCTTTCTGTTTTTTATTTTTCGTTAGGTTATGGAATCAAGGTTAAGGTTATGGTTAGGATTGAGATTAGGATTAGTAGTTCTAAAAAATGTAAAGGTCCTTTTGAGTCATCCCTTTTAGCCTTCACCTATATCTACTTGTTACTTATAGGCTTATTTCAGAAGTTATTCCTCTTTGACCAAATACGGTTCCAGTTACCATGCCTATCTCCCGTTTGGGGATTTTACATATTCGTAATATTTGGGTCTTCCTGAGCAAAATCATAATATATATTGTCAGCCGAAAATTTCATCTTCATGGAGTTTTTTGCTGTTAAAGTTATCGGATGAGTAACTTTGACAGGGAAAACTCCGTGAAGATGACATTTTCAGCTGACAATATATTATGATTTTGCTCAGGACGACCTAAATATTACGGATATGTAAAATCCCCAAACGTAAGATAGGCACTAATAGAGCTTTTACGGTACTTCATTCTCACGTCAACACCTGGTAATCAGATGATGCAATAAACAGTTTTTATCCGCACGCGCGTATTAACTGCCCTTGTTCATGGGAAAGTGCAGTCTTGAATCATGGAAGATATACCAGAGAGCTTAGGCGTCAGTGAAACTGTGGGAAGTAACAATACACACTTGATCAAACTACTTGAGGATTCAGAGAAAAGATACGAAGGCATGAACGACACTTTGGAGGGCGTAAGGATAAGAAACAGACAATTGTCGATCTCGTTGAATACAGAGAAGGAAGAAAGACTTCGAATGCGGATGGAGTTGAACGTTGCCGGCGAAAAGGCAGACGAAACCCGACTGTCTTTAAACAGAAATTTGGAAAAAGTTAATCAATTTGAAAACGAAATTGACGAGCTGGCGCAGGAGAAAAGCGAACTCTCGGTATTGCTGGAAAGCGAAAAAGAAAAAAGTAAGCTGCTTCAGAACGAACTGGAGATTGTCCATGCGGCCGAAACGCTGTCTTGGATGCCAGCGATGTCGACGGCGAAGGAAGTTGGCGGTTTGGTTTGCACGGAAGGTGAGACAGAGTGTGAGAATCTTCTGACAGAGAACGAATACTTTCTACAGAATGTAGTCGTTAAGCTGAAGAAAAAGTTAGACGCGAAAGATATCGAATGCCACGAGCTGGAAGACAAGTTGACCGTGATGAGGCAAGTGTTGGTGCGGCAGGGAGAGCAGCTTGCGCGCGCGAGCTCGGAGTTTGAACAACAACTGAGCAGACTGCACGATGTGCTGAACAAGGAGCGTCACCTCAATAATCTCCTGAGCGAAGAGAGTGACCAGACGGTGAGGGAACTACAAACGAAGTTACAAGAGAAAGACGAATTGAACGCGGAACTGCTGGCCATCCGCGAGCAGGCGTCCGAGCGGATTGTTTCTATCGAAGAACAGTGTCGCTTTTATCGGAGCAAGCTGAAGGAGACCGAGCAGCGATTGAATATGATCTTCCAGGAGTACGAGCAGTCGACGAAATTAAGGAAAACGAGCGTCTCCTGCCAGGTTCGTGAATGCGATCTTGCAGAAGCTTGCGCTGAATCTTGTGAAAACGAGAAAGTCTACCAGATGTTGATCGAGTTGAGAAAAGGAACTCTCGAGGAACCCATGCAGAGGAATAGCACGAGACATAAGATGAACGTCGTTAGATTAATACTAAATGGTTTTAAAAACTTGGACGGTAAAACCAAGATGTAAAACTACAAAGAAAAAAAGTAAAAATATTTGTATATTTATTCTATAAAAATACATTAGTTTATATAAAATACATTTTGTAAATAGATTCAATTCATTTAAATCGATAATCACCGAGTTAGATTCGTCGAGTTCGTAATCAAATTGTAGAATTACCTAACGATAATTTATGTCAGAGGATACATGGACGATTGTAGTTTATGGGAGAGCTGTAAAGGCCAATCTTTGTAATTTGAAAAGTTCTTTCAAATAGCAGAATTGCCGCTACAAATACAGTTCATATGAACGATCTTGGTGATTTTAGTTTATTCCCTAAGTTTCAGCATTCCTATCGATTTAGTTAAGACTTAAGAAGCGCCATACTTGTTTTGAAAATATGACGCCTTCGGTATCGGCAGTGGAGTTGTTTTGATGGCGATCACATTGTGCTATTATATATTTATTTATATTTTATCTATATCTAATCTATTAACTTCTCGGATAACGACTTTAAATCGTAGACCCTCGGAACCCCTATAATTGGGCTTCTAGCCTGTTGGGGTATTCCGTTCGCCTAAGAGTGATACCTGGGTTTCCTATTTCATGCTGAAAAAAATTAGGTAGGGTAGGTAGATTTTTCTTCCTTTTTTTTCCAAACATACACTGATCTTGAGGATGCTGCCTGGATCGACAGCCATGTAATTGTTTACTATCCCAGGATGCAAATTAAGCTGCAACTCGTAACCAAGGCTTTTCAAAATTTCAATAAAAAGATTAGGGTCGGGAAACCGGAAACCAAGGTATTTTTTATTTTGGCCTAAAACAACTATACACAGTGATAGCTCTTTGGATGAAAATTAGTAGAAAGAAACAATTTAGTTCCTTATACGGAAAAGTAGGAGAGGAGCTTCTTAGGCATATTATACGAGATAGAAGCACTTAGTGACGTCATATTTTAATATGGCGTCGAAATTGGACAATCTTTCCAACTTCAACAAGCCATATCTTCTTAACTTAATTGATTTGAATGCTGAAACTTTGGAAATAAACTAAAGTCAGTAAGATCTTTCATGTGAACTTCACTTGTATTTTGACGAGAGTACCTTTGCGCCACCAAACTCTATCTACTGAGTTTTTACACATTTGTGTTTGAGCTTTGCTATTTTGTACCCAGTTCGCATATTTTGTATCATAGTTCGCATTTTCATTACGTCACGATCTCGCTTGAACTCGCCGCAGCACGTCCGCCGGTAAAACTTCAAAAAACAACAGCAATCCTCTGTTTGTTGACGAATTCACGCCGCCATCTTCGACGTGGACATACTTCACTTTGCTCTTTGATTTATTTAATTCCTTAGTCGGCGTGCGAGGCTTTGGCGCCTGCTTGACCACCTCTTGACCAAGGCGACAAAGCACTTTCCCGTCACGTGATAAGGCCGTTTCCTGTACGTTTTTCCCAGAGACGACCGCGTAGCATCTTTCAGTGCACGGCCCAGGCCCCGAAACCAACGTGAGCGAACGGACGTGATCGTCAAACAGATGCAGCCACGTGATGAGCTCACCGGATCGTGCATCCAAGATTAAAATCATGCCACCACCAGTCCCCACCCACACTGTATCGAGCGCGGCAAGGATACACGTGACGGTCACTTCCACTGCGTCCAGCGGTTTTCCATCGAGCGAAACTCGATTCAACAGCGACTTGCAATCGAACTCGCAAATCTTCTGTCTCTTCCTTACGTCCCAGCTGGTCACAACCGAATCGCCTCTGGAGACGCACCACACGGCTGTCTTATCCACGGACAGGACGGCGTGGGAAATGGAGGAATTCGAGGAACTGAAGCGAATCGCATTTAATTCAAATGCTCGAATGCCTTCGTCCTCCACCGTGTTGAAGATCTGGATGCACTTCGTCACCGACAACCAAAGGAACTTGCCAACAGCAAGCATGCAGCTGATTGGCTCAGAGTGGCTTACCTCCACCGTTTCGGCGGTTTGACCGTTGCTCGTTTTGGGAACGACGCGAAAAACGCCACTTGACATGCCCAAGAAAATATAATCATCATTGGAGGTCATGCAGAATACGGGTTCTGGAAGCAAAATATTTTTCGTCAGATGGTAAGTTCGTATGTCGTAAAACATCACCACATCGAAGTCACCACGAAGACCAATCAGAACAGACGAGCTTGTCGCGTGCATACAGTTAACCTGCATACACGCGGGCGGATCTTCGGGTGACATGCGGTTGATGGTGAACGTTTTCTTCAGACACATTCGATTCAATTCGTAAACCAGCACCATGGTGGTAGCCTTGTCGTCGACGGCAACCCAGAGTTCCCGCGTGGCTTCCACGACGCACACGTGGCGCACGGACTGCGGACAGGGTAGCGCGATCATACCGAGGAAAATCTGAAATGGCGTTGAACGGACCTGGGAGGCGACAGCGCTCGAGCTAGGTCTCACGCACGGGTCATACAACCAGCACTTCTCCATAAGCCAAGTCAAAGTCACAAGTCCGATACGGGAAGCCATGACATCCTTGTCGTCATACTCTGGTTTACACCCGTTAATGACCATGTCGTTTATGTCGCCTGACGAGTTGATGTTATAGAACGGTCGTCTCCTGGCAACAAACCCGTAGATTAACATCGCCAGAGAGAACACGTCGACTTTCTCGTCATACCCAGTCCTCTCGCTAAACTCCTTCAGCATCTCCGGGGCATGATAGCCGGGGGTCCCTTCAAGGGCGAGAAGTCCTTCGGAGAATTGAAACGTCGCCGTTCCGAAGTCCGTCAACTTGATGTTCACGTCGTCATGTTCCTCGTAGGACATCACCAAGACATTCCCGGGTTTTAAATCCCGGTAGATCACTTTGAGGCTGTGCAAGAAACTCAACGCCTCCGCCACTTGGTAAACCATGCGGAAAACCACGACGCGATCGATGAAGAAATTCCGATCAAACAATGTTCTGCTAAGACTACCTTCGACGGCGAGTTCCAGAACGAGACGAAAGGGGCGCAGGCAGACACCGATAAAGTTAACCAGGAAAGGATGTTGTCCAACGCGCCTAAGGACGTTTAGTTCCGTCCGCACTTCGATGTAGCGTTTCATCGCGTCTTCTTCTCCGTTTGGCGTTGAATACTCTTTAATGGCCGCATCCTTACCGCGGCATCGGCCCCGGTAAACCTTCCCGTAGCCCCCACCACCGATTTTGTTTGATTCAATGCTCTCATACTCGATCTCCTCCTCTCGCAATAGCAATACCGGGTCGATATCCTGGAGCACGACGTCCGGGGCAATGTCCTGAATGCTCACCTCGTGACGTGGACACTTCACGAAGTTTCCCATGCTGTACTGCGTGACGCACGAGTCGAACGTGAACCGATGCGGTTTCGCCACGCCGTTCTTTTCGCACATCCTGCAAGGGATGAGCTTTTGGACGGCTTGACCTGCGCCGCACGAAAGCAAGAGGCCCGGGTACCACTCCTTGATCAACGTGTCCAGGTGGTCGACGACAAACGTCAAAAGCCGCCGCCCCAGGAAACTGGGGGAAACCGCGCATTCCACAACGAACATATCCGAAAGCGATCGGTGGGACACGAGCAAAAAGAAATTCGGGTGCACCAAGCAAATGCCAGAACGCCAGCAGTGTAGATACCCCTTCTGGATGAGGTCGGCTACGTCGAGGGGAATGGTGACCAGTTCGTCGGCGCGCACGTTTTCTTTGCACAGCGTGCACATCTCCGTTTGAACATTGGAGGCTTGCGTTTGAACATCGGAGGCTTGCGTTTCATCGTTTGTGTTTGCAGGTAATTTGTTGCCGTGGGTAGCAGGCGGAAATGATGGTTGATCAGCGGCGTTGCTCTGGCTGTCACAGCTGCCGATGGTACTGGCTGGGGAGCTGTAAGAGCTAGGTGTATGGCTGGTAGCAATAGCCGCATTTTCACAAAACTTCGTCAACTGATGGCCGGAGTGGGCATCAGTGACGTTGGAAACTGCTTCAGCAAGTTCACATTGTGTACCAGTGACGTCCGTATCAGTGACGTCAGTATCAACAACGTCAGGATTAGGGTCAGCAACTTCACACGTGGCGCCAACCTCAGTGGCAGTTGTTTCTGGATTTCGTTCGGTGACGTAATCAATTCCGTCAGTTGTGTGATCAGTGCCGTCAGTTGTGTCATGCATAATGTCACATCCTGGGTTTAATCGAGCTTTTCCAAGTTCTGTATCAATGA
Source organism: Chrysogorgia sp. JL179-B06 (assembly GCA_035772405.1). NCBI lineage: Eukaryota > Metazoa > Cnidaria > Anthozoa > Scleralcyonacea > Chrysogorgiidae > Chrysogorgia > Chrysogorgia sp. JL179-B06. The sequence goes on along the minus strand of JAYKKM010000517.1, from coordinate 282,980 downwards.
CATCAGGTTCACTGACAGACACTTTGTCGGTGGTGCCATTAAAGACCGCAATTCCGAGATTTTCTTTGCCTTCACAAGTTAAACACACACCTTGGCACCGTTCGTGGGATTCGGTGCTGGTCGGTGCAGATGAGACGAAACAACTGTCACCGCTTTGAGAGTAACCATACGATGACCCCCCGTCGATGTACCTATTATCTTCGCTTGTTACAGACCCACTTGTGCTCGCGCTTGCAAAGCTGCGGCTATGGTAACTGTAGAGGTTTTGGCCAGGATTTGCGCTGCAGGATTCCGCGAACAGGTCACCTTCTAGGAAATTGTCCGTCGCTGACATCAGAGAGGATGAACACTCGGACTGGGTCCCTGTGGAGATACTAGTATGGCTTGGTTGTTCACTTCCCGAATAGTTTCCATCGTTTTGCTCGTATTCAAGCGAAGCTGACGAAGCCACCGACGATTTATGCAACAGTGAATTCTTGACCACGTCTTCCGCGATGTTTTCACTCTGGGAGAATCCACGTTCCTGGTTCTCAGTCGTTTCCCCGGTCGGAACATGTTCCCGAGGTGTCTTTGTTGAACGGCGAGAATAGCCGTCGGTCGCATCGGTTTCGTCGGTCGTCGGGTGATCTCCGTTACGGATCGGATGCTTTCCGTCTTTTGTTTTTCGGTAGATTTGGTCTTCATCCGTGGTCGTGGTCTTCTGTGAAGTCCTAGGAGTTTTGTACGTCTTTGCAGCACGGCTTTCGTATGAAGGATTACGTGCGTTCGTCTGAGTGCGTTGTTTTGCACTTTTTTTCTTCCTTCGAGTAAAAGAGCGCGAGGTGGCAGACATGGCGGTGTCTACGTTGTTGATCACAATATCGTCGTCGTCGTCGTCGTCGTCGCTATCTCCCTCCAGCTCTTCCACGGCAAATATTTTCACGCTGGGGTCAAGAAACAACGCTTGGAAACTATCTGTCTGGTGAACCCCCACGGCTGCTTTTGGCCTAACCGAGCCACGGTCATTAGTTGAACGGTGGCCAGCGACCGGTTGCGGTACTGCCACAGCTGTTTCCCTCGCCAACTCAGATCTCTTCGCTCCGTCCACGTCGACGTCATCTTTTTCACTATCCGTGTCGGTGATATCCGTGAAACACGGGAACGTCCTGGAACCGAGTTCCGTGCGAACACAAGAACGACAAAACTTCGCGCAGAACCCGTGCTCGCTGTCTTCTGATTTCTGATAACGCGACGGATCCACAGCTATCATTTCTTTCATGTAGAAAAAGAAGCGAGACATAAAACGCGGCCAAAACCCGTGGAGTCTTTGATAATCGATTTTGTACACTCGCCGCACGGGTGCGAAATTAAGCGACAGGTTTTCGACGTCTTCCGGTTTCTCTTCGGGAAGTTTCGACGGCACGAGGATTCTCGATTGATCGAGGAGGTACGCCACTTGGAATCTGACCAGCAGGCGGATGTACTGGGGCATGAATTCGTAAGGTAGGTCGTCCCCTCTGAACAACACCTTCGTTTTCTGGACCTCCAGGATTCCGTCTTTGACAAGATCAGCGTGAGACTTCACCGTCACGACACGAGCCATCAGTGTACAGAGCCAGCGGGGATCAATGAAATAGAGATCGTTGAGGCCTTCGTTTGGGTCATCAAAATGCATCACAATTCCTGGAAAGAAACAAAGGGAAGGTGGTGGGTAATTCAGGGTTTCTTTTAGGAGTAGAAGGGGGCATCCCCCCCCCCCCTTGTAAGTTTAAAACAGTAATTTAATATACAATTTGAATTCTGAATGTATAGTAATACAATTACAAATATTGTTGAATATCATATACCTGTATATGTAATATTGTTTCAAATTTTGAAAACTATTGCTGTGTTTCAGTATTGTATAAGCTTGTACTGTTACTGTAAATCAACGTATGGAACAGAAAGCCGAAATAACTACTGCTTAAATAGTGTTTCTAGCACTCAATGACGTCAACAATTAACAGGAGCGACCGCATTCGCCCGCAATCAGAAAAAAATGGCGGCCTTCAATTTTAATATAGCAAAAACAAAGCCAAATTTCTCTAAAACTAAAAAGATTAGACGAAAGCTAATATCCATTCTCATGAGGCGACAGAGCACTTTCATTTAACTTTCTTTACAATCATCCTCACAGCAACATAAAAAGAAAAATGTCATGGTTATACATTTACAGTTCATTGGGTGACACACAGAGAAATGTCAGTGTGCAGCGGTGCTGTTTTTAAATCAAGATATATGTAAACCAGCCCCATACCTCGTTCACGCAAGAATATCGTTGCATCCCGCACGTCCATGGGGTCCTCGATGTCCTTTTTGCATAACTGCGCGTTCTGTTTCACCATGGCATGGAACTCTTCCTTCCGTATGATTGGGGGCTGCTTCTTACTTTGCATCTCCAACTTTCGTCTCTCGATGCAGACAATAAGACTGAGAAAACTACAAGGAATGAGTTCTCCCATCACAGCTCTCCGGCCCTTCTTAATATTTGCCGCCGTATCGTAAATGATTTGACGCAGTGTATTTACATCTAAGGATGAAAAACAGAAATGCACTGATCGATAAACATTTCCTCAATTCGCTGCATTGCGCACGAACAATGTTTCGAAATTGACGTCCTTTTTGTGAAACTTTGTAAACACACGTGAAATTAAGGAGCAGATAACATGGCGAGTTTCAACCGCGCACGAAAATGTCTCGCAAGGTGCTCGTACGATGGCAGTCCTCAGTCATTGTTATCTTAATATTTACATTTCTGATTGACTTCCAGATTTTCTTGGACTTGGGACATAAAATATTTTCTGTGAATTCAACGTATTTTCTTCATGTAATCGTGAGCTCCGTTTAACAAGGTTTTTATCGGAAGCCCCGGATGAAATTTCAACCAGTTTAACAGGGCTAAATTTTCACCGCGCCCCCTAAACCTTAATAGGAACTTTAAGATCTACAACGCGGCCTCAAAAACAAAATAATTCTTCGTGCGAAACAAAGAGAATGATTAATTTGTAGTCCCAAGAGTATTCTCAACACCGTCATTGTTCTGTTTACAACGCAACTCTGAACATTTTCACGTCTTTTAGGACGGTAAAGGCGTAGCTTCTTGAACAACAGATTTGATTGGTCGTTTTCCGACCTTTTTATCCAATCGGACACAAGAACCTAATAAACACGCCCACTGGTTAGGATCATGTGTTAATATACACACTGCTGTGGTGAATGTGGGAGAGCTTGGAGTAGACAGACGATACATGGATGATCGTCAAGCTCGTATCCTCAGGAAAATGATTCTGGGTCCCGGACAGGAATCGCACCAATGGCACTGCCGCATAGGCAGTACATATATCAATCGAACCAGTACATCATTTTAATCTTCGCTCTCCATCTGAGTCTCGGTGGCTCAATGGTTAGAGCGTCTCACCGGCAAACAGAAGGTTACAGGTTTGATTCCTGTCCGGGACTCAGAATAATTTTTCTGAGGATACGAGCTTGACGATCGTCCATGTATCGTCTGTCTACTCCAAGATCTCCCACATTCACTACAGCAGTGTATATTAATACACATCCAAGCATTATCGATACATAATGACTGCCGCATAGGCAGTACATATATCAATCGAACCAGTACATCATTGTAACCTTCGCTCTACATCTGAGTCTCGGTGGCTTAATGGTTAGAGCGTCTCACCGGCAATCAGAAGGTTAAAGGATACGAGCTTGACGATGGTTAGTAACCAACAGCCAATCAAATATTAGCTTCTACTTAGCTACGTGATGACCCCTTCAGGATGATGTGAACTCGCTGACAGGTGAGAGCTGTTCATTAATGTTGACTTCAGCTCAAACACTACAATCGTTTCAGGAGAACTGGAGCGTTTTGGAGGTCATAAAACAAACTTCAAGCATCAAATACGATAGTTAATTTACCATGGCTTCTTTTAAATGCTTAAATTCACACTTCTTGTTAAAGAGTGAGTGTCAGGGTAGTGCTTTGCGCGCTTGTTTTCTTCATGGCGGCCATTTTATGGGACGCCTATTTCAGTTCAAACGAATCCGTCGATATTTGATCAATCCTTCTTATAAATTATCGATTTTCAAGTTTTCTAAGAAGTAAATATACCCGAGTGATCAATTATTGTGATATTTTACGTAAAATTGATCATTTACTATAGTAATCTTTTCGATACATAGAAGCTGCTACGAGCGCTTCGCCTCCGACGCATGGAAGGCTGGGTTATGCTGCTGAAACAGCGCGAATAAGTTTGCGAATGGAAATGTTTGATGAGTGACTAGTAAAGAAATATATTTTGTTTCTTCTGATGTTTTGTTCATTTGAATTTGCAAAGATTCAGGAACTAAAGCCAGCCGGGCCAGCTTGTTCGTCAGAAACGGCGTTGCGCGCGGCCCGCAGTGGTTCACAAACAAGCGAACCGCAACTGTTCAAATCGTCTTGAACATTAACTTCATAACGCCCCGAAATCAGGATCGGACTCCAATTTCAACATTTCCAAATAAATCTAGAGTTGCACTGCAATCAATTCGTATGAAAACAAAAACACAAGCGCGCAAAGCACTACCCTGACACTCACTCTTTAACGTTTTGAAGGCCGCGTCGTCGAGCTTGCCGTGTCGTAGATCTTAAGGTCCCTAACTGTACTCGGTCCATGCGATTACAGTACCTATACTAACCTGTACGTGCCCTGGGCTCCCCAAAGGCACACGAAACAGCACAAATCCCCTGAGGAGGCACTATGATCTTGTCTTTATAACGTGGTTTAATCACGAGCTCTTCCACCATGCTTTTCAAATGATCAACATACCCTTGGCCATGTTGTTCTGGCTTTATACAATCCAAGTGGGTGCCAATAACAATGACAGTGCTGCCTGGCGAACGTACGGCGATGTTATCTAACCACGGTGTCAAGCCATTCACGCCTTCTTCGCCGTCGATCAAACGCCAAACCAACAAATACAAGGACATGGTCGAGAGGAAACACTGATGAGTGGCGTAGTACTCTTCCTGGCCGCCAAAATCCCAAACCTTGAAGAAGTATTCTTTGTGGAATGCGCCTTTCCGTATTGAAAGATCAGTGATCTCAACTCCTATAATAGAAAAACGGTATCATTATAGTGTTTTTTAGCACAAGCACAAGCACAAGCACAAGTACAAGTACAAGTATCTAATATATATATATATATATATATATATATATATATATACATATATAAGGTTAAGTAGTCATACCTGAAGTCAGATCGTTATCGTTGTATGTGAAATTATCTTGTAGTCTACGCACCAACGTGGTCTTTCCTTGACAACCTTTACCAACAAGCATTAACTTCATGGTGAAGTAGCGTTCACACGACCGTAATTTTGTACGCAAAGTGGTAATAAGATCTTCGGTGTTTCGTCTCATCCTCTCAGGTGGGTCGGTGATCTGCGGGGAAAATGTACATATTGATACATATCCATGATTATAATATATATATTCTGCTGGCATGCCTGATCAGTGATCCTGAACACTGCTTCAACCTCGTACCACTGCTCCTGTGTCAGTCCAGAGGCAGCATTTCACTTCTGATAAGAACTCCTAGTATATATATATATATATATTATATATATAGCGAAGTGAAAAGGTGGTAAACTGCCTAGATTTTAGTAACGAAATACTTTCGAGCGGAGCCCTTCATCAGAGTAAGACCAGATACATGTATGAGACATCCATGACCATACCTGTATATGAGCTATTCTGTTTGGTCATATTCTGTTTGGTTCTTATACTTGCTAGATAAATCAGCTCACATCACTGATCTCTAAATAAAGACTGGATTGAGCAACTGTTGTTTGGATGCTGCAAAAAATGAAGCCGCGGGAATATTTCGCGGCGGCCATCTTGAAGGGACCACGCTATAATGAATGACCACGGTGGTCACTCCAATATGGCCGCCACGCGCTAATTCCGGCTTCATACTTACTATTATGGAGCCGTAATTTGTGTTCTATATTACGGGAAAACCTTCGACCAGAACTCAGATGGCAGAACGAAGGCTACGTTGTGTACTAGTTCGTGCGTGCGACATACGTATACTGCTAATTCAGCAGTCACATTTAATATATTTTGATAAGATATACAGACATATCGAGACTGTAGCCTTCGTTCCTGAGATCTGGTAGCTCAATGGTTAGAGCGTCTAACCGAAGATCATGAAGGTTGCGGGTTCGATTCCCGTCTGAGGCTTAGAAACATTTTCTGAGTTTGCGTTAAAAGCTTGAGTAGCAAACAATTTACCATATTAAAACAACCAAGCTGTAAGTCACATTTAATATATAATTTGCTATTGTGTAAGGTCAAAAAGTGGTGATCGCTCGCTCGCTTCAGGCTCGCTCGCTCCGGCAGCAGTAATACCACACATGTGCGGGACGTTGCGTTGTACTAGCTACAAACAACAACTTTTTCGCTTTCGCAGTAAAATTTCGTAGTGTATAAAATTGATTGAAATGTAATTAATAGAAAATAACACTTGTTCTCGAAGAATTAATGAAAAATCTCACTTGTGTTTGGTGCAATATTTAATACCACTCGAGTGCTACGCATTGATATTAGGGTATTTGATATTGTGCAGGTATTACGAATATTTCTTGAACAGTATTATTTCTAAAACCTATCAACAAACCTGGTCCAAGTTTCTCAAGTGCAGATGAGCAAGGTTCCGTAGCTTTCCCATTTCGTTCGGCAGTTCACTAATTTCACGGTTGTTACTCAAATCCAAGTCATTCAGCGAAATGATTTCACACACGCACAGCGGGATTCTGGTGAAACTGTTCTTACTAAGATTGAGCGTTTCCAGGCGAGATCGCGAAATGGACGAGGGCAGTGCGCTCAAGTTGTTATCGCCGACATTGAGGGACTTCAGGGTTGGTTTCCACTCCACGTTATCTGGGAGTTCATTGATTGCGTTGCCAGAAATGTCAAGTTCACGGAGACAGATCAATGAAAAAATGTGACTTGGGATCACCTTCAGTTTGTTTGCGGACAAATTCAACCGTACTACGAGCTTTAACTCGATGAACTTTTCCGGCAAAGAAGTCAAAATGTTCCCCGACAAGTTGAGGTATTGTACCCAGGCCTTGATGAGATCTATCGACGACTCGTAGAGTTTTTTCAGCGATAGTTTACTCCAGTTGACTTTTCTGTTATCTCTGTTGCACGAAGTACTAGACAATAGCAGGTTCAAGATGTTGGTTGACTTAGAATCTCCAGGGAGACGAATGGCCACGCTCGTACAGTCTTCTATACTGTTTTTTAAACTTGCCCTGTATGTCATTCAAATGAGATTTTAAGATTTGATAAGTACAAAGAGTGTAGAGAATTCACAATCTTGCGCAACGACTTGCGAACGCCGCAAATAGAGTGCTGTTGACGCCAGCTAACTGGACGGAATTAATGATGGAAGGATATAAGCATGAAGCAAACAAGCAAGCAAACAAACAAACAAGCAAGGAAGCTAGCAGGAAGGGCGAAGTTAGGGAAGGAAGAAAGGGAGGGAAGCAAGGTAGCAAGGGAGGGAAGCAAGGTAGCAAGGGAGGGAAGCAAGGTAGCAAGGGAGGGAAGCAAGGTAGCAAGGGAGGGAAGCAAGGTAGCAAGGGAGGGAAGCAAGGTATCAAGGGAGGGAAGCAAGGTAGCAAGGGAGGGAAGCAAGGTAGCAAGGGAGGGAAGCAAGGTAGCAAGGGAGGGAAGCAAGGTAGCAAGGAAGGAAGCAAGGAAGCAAGGAAGCAAGGAAGCAAGGAAGGAAGCAAGGAAGCAAGGAAGCAAGGAAGCAAGGAAGCAAGGAAGCAAGGAAGCAAGGAAGCAAGGAAGCAAGGAAGCAAGGAAGCAAGGAAGCAAGGAAGGAAGGAAGGAAGGAAGGAAGGAAGGAAGGAAGGAAGGAAGGAAGGAAGGAAGGAAGGAAGGAAGGAAGGAAGGAAGGAAGGAATCAAGCAACGAAGGAATCAAGCAAGCAACGAAGGAATCAAGCAAGCAACGAAGGAATCAAGCAAGCAACGAAGCAAGGAAGGAAGGAAGGAAGGAAGGAAGGAAGGAAGGAAGGAAGGGAGGGAGGGAGGGAGGGAGGGAGGGAGGGAGGGAGGGAAGCAGGCAAGCAAGCAAGCAAGCAAGCAAGCAAGCAAGGAAGGAAGGAAGGAAGGAAGGAAGGAAGGAAGGAAGGAAGGAAGGAAGGAAGGAAGGAAGGAAGGAAGGAAGGAAGGAAGGAAGGAAGGAAGGAAGGAAGGAAGGAAGGAAGGAAGGAAGGAAGGAAGGAAGGAAGGGAAGGAAGGAAGGAAGGAAGGAAGGAAGGGAAGGAAGGAAGGAAACAAGCAAGCAACGAAGGAAGCAAGCAAGCAACGAAGCAAGCAAGCAAGGAAGCATTAAGCATCCACTTTACCTTATTTTGCCTACAACAGTTTCCATAGGTAATGATTCATTTACAAACTCCTTCAAATATGTATAGCAGTCCAAACTACCACCCAACAAAGTTTCCAACATGGAAATATTTTCAGTAATTGCTGCATAACAGATCAACAAGAGCACTGTAACTTTGTAATATCCCTTTCTAGTTGATATACCAATACAGTCCTTGATATTGATGGCCCCAGCAACCAACAACATACAAACAGCCTCAAAACTCCCAACATAGCTGGCTTCAACTAATGCTTCATCAAAACACTTCTCGGTTATGTCTTTGGCAGGTGTCTCATTGAGAAGATTCCGTAGTTCTTGAGGATTTTCAGTAGCCGCTTGTCTAATTTCTAAGAAAAATACGACCAACACATTAAGTTAAAGAAAGGCAGTTTTACCTGCATGTGCAGTAATGGTTCCTTTATGACAGATTTTTGCATGCAGCCTGTGATCTATTATCACAGTTTTCAAAGCGGATGTGGCATCCCATGCTGTTGTTTCAGAATGATAGCTACCAGCATTGTACCATATGCTTTACCATGAGTTCAAATAGGAGGACCTGCATTGATTCTCTTTAACTGGTCAATTAAACTTACCAGCACTTTTTAAACATTTAGCAGAGTCATTGCGTCTGTGTTGGACAGCAGTTTGATATGGAGTTTTGTGGAAATCATCTAAAGCTCTTATGTCTGCATGATTCTTCAGCAAAACCTGTGAACAAAAGATAATTTGAAGTGGTTAAAATGAACACAAATATAGTATAACATAAATATAACATAAGTTTAACAAAAACAGCAAAATGGGAAACAATAACATACCTCAATGCATTTGACATAATCCATAGATGCAGCAATGTGTAAGGGTGTGTAATTCCCATTTGCTATGGCATTGACATCTCCACCATAAATGAGCAACAAGCGTAGGATATCGTCATACCCTTGACATACAGCCTCATGCAATGGTGTGTAACCCAAAAATCCAAGGTGCAACCCCAGCATACTAATGACATCTCCTCCTTGTTCTAAAATCTCTCTTACTTTTCGCAGACGACCATGACTGCAGGCATAGTGGAGACTGTTATTTTGCCTTGTAGACATTGCTACAGCAGAGTCCTAATGTATGAAACACAAGTTTATATGTTACCAAGTATTATATGTATACAGTATATATATATATAAATTATTTTTACTATTGCTACAAAAACTGAGAGGATGTGAGGGTGAAGGGCCATCTGCATGCATAGAAATGCATCTTCAGAATTTTTTCTCACATTACAATTGCTTAATTATATTTCCTGCTTATGGACTTGTGAACACAAGGTCTGACTAGGCTCTCGGCAACAGCTTCCGTAGCTCAGTGGTCAGAGCACTGCTCCAGCCGGAAGGCCACTAAGTTGCATTTTTCGCAACAGGTCCCGGTTTGGTCTTAAAATTTATATATTCCAACACTCGAAATTTTCCTTCATCATAAATCCTTAGAACCTGTTGTTTAATCGAGTAAGAGTGAAATGCCAAATATTACTTGTACTAAATTAAATTACATATTGGAATCCCCCCTCCCCGATCAATGTTGCATGTAGAAATATAGATGAGTAAAAATTTGGAAAATTTCGACATTGAACAGGGGGGGGTGGGTCCGAGAGATAAAATCAACAAAATTTGTATAAAGATATCGTAGTGTCCCAAGACTTTTGGCCAGGATTGTAGGAGTATCATTAGATGTGTGAAGTTGATCGTCCAGGTTGTTGTAGTCTTGATAAAGACTAGTGTTGGTGACTGACGTTTCTACGGCCTCACTCTGAAGATGACCGCTGCTGAGGCCGTCGAAACATCAGTAACCAACAATAGTCATAATCTTTCTCAAGACTACAACAACCTGGACAATCAACTTCACACATCTACCAATATGAACAACGTCAAGGTCTGTAAAAAACAAATTAGGTCCAATACAGTATATATTTCACTGGTACTGAGTACTGACCAACCAAGCATCACTAATAGTGATGCTTGTATCAGGTACATCAACAACTGGCACGATTCAGGGCATGTTGTAAAACATGGACTGATAAAACATGGACTGGACTGGACTGCTAAAACATGGACTGATAAAACATGGACTGATAAAACATGGACTGGTAAAACATGGACTGATAAAACATGGACTGGTAATAATAATAATAATAATAATAATAATTTATTAAGCATATTACAAAGTTTCAATGCTTTACAGGTTATTTTAAGAATATAAAATGAATTACAAAATTAAAGAAAACTACAATATTGAATAATATTTAAACACATGCTACAGTAAAACTAGTTGAAACAAGAAATTACAAATCAAAGAAATTATGGAATAAGTGGGTCTTAAGATAGGATTTAAATGAGTTTAAAGATTCCGCATTTTTTATTAGAAGGGGAAGCTCGTTCCATAGACGTGGTGCAGCAACTGCGAAAGATCGTTCACCGTAAAACTGTGTATTACACTTAGGGACGACAAGAAGATTCTTATTGGCTGAACGAAGAGAACGCGACGGTCTGTAGGGAGTGATAAGTTCAGTTATGTAGGAAGGAGCCTGGTTATGAAGAGCTTTATAAACAGTTACAAGTATCTTGAATGTTATCCTCAATCGAACTGGGAGCCAATGGAGCTGTCTGAGTATGGGCATAATGTGGTCAAACTTTTTTGTTCTTGTGACAAGTCTTGCCGCGGTGTTTTGCACGCGCTGAAGTAAAGACATCATATATGAGATGTCTACATTAACAAATAATTGCTAACCCCAAAACAACAAAGATCCTAACCCTCCATGTTTTACCAGTCCATGTTTTATCAGTCCATGTTTTATCAGTCCATGTTTTACCAGTCCATGTTTTATCAGTCCATGTTTTACAACATGCCACGATTCAGAGCACCAGAGTAACATACACTATTCTAAAGAGGAAAATTATGCCATTATTTATTGATCTCACTGAATTCCGAACTGCTGCCGTCACTAAGGAACTATATACTTGACAAAATAATGTGATATTACTTCCTATTTTCATACAGAAAAGATCTGCTTAACTTCAATAAGGTGCAGTTTACATTAATATTTACGAACACGATGGGGAAGTGAACAAAGCCACTTGATGGGACGGCAGTGTAGTACGGAAGTGTTAACTGCGTCTATTCAAATTCATGTGTATTCATCTACTAAAAATACCAAAAAAACAACAGCAAACAACTTACCTTCTTACTTAGTTCGTCAAGAGTAAGTAACTGGACTGGAACACAGTAATTTCCATTTAAATTTACATTTCGCATTTGCTTTCGTATACACAACTCAACCAGCGCCCAAATTCCACGAATAGGCCCGGAAGTCACGAGTGAAGTAAACCCACTGACACAAAATAAATATTCTGTGCCACTGCAGATCTAGTGAACCCATTGGAAGTGAACTAGAGTGAGCATGACAATCGCCCATTCCAATTACTCGCTCCATAAGCGAGTTATTCAGTACTTTCACTCGTTTATAGACCTCTTTCATAATGGCGGCCAATTTAAATATTATTTATCTTATGTGTGTCAGCAATTCAAAAGAATCTTTGCTTCCGGCTAACACACGAGGTTGACCCCCGGCTGTATTTTTTTTAAATGTCAAGCGATTCGACAACTAGTGTTGAGCGCCAACAACGCAATATTGTAGCTTTCTCACTTTCTCACTAATTTGTAACTTTCTCTCACTAATTTGTAACCTTCTCACTAATTTGTAACTTTCTCACTAATCTATATCTATATCTGTCTATATCTATATCTATATCTGTCTGTCTGTCTGTCCGTCCGTCCGTCCGTCCGTCCGTCCGTCCGTCCGTCCGTCCGTCCGTCCGTCCGTCCGTCCGTCCGTCCGTCCGTCTATCTATCTAGCTAACAATTAGCAAAAGCTTGTTTTTTTCGATCAACTACAGTGCACTCAACTGATTTCACGAATTCTCCAGTCTCCAATAGTGATAACCTTACGCCTGTTTCAAATGTCAAACTGTGTCAAACCTAATGAAAATTAGTAAAAACCTTTGTTCCAACGTTTGAAATGGCTCTGGCAAGTTAAACCCGGCTATGTACGAACAACGAAGTTCTACTCAGCAAAGATGCAACTTTACACTGGAATACTTCAATAATTGAATTATATTTAACAATGTGGGTAAGTAAGATCTACAATAATAAACTAAAATTAGACCTCTGATTGTTCACAGGATGGGACAATCCTTTTTGAAGTGCCTGCTTATCCGGGGTTTAGGGATTTTACATATTCGTAATGTTTGGGTTCTCCCAAGAAATGTAATATATCTTGTCGTTCGAAAATTTCATCTTCATGCCTTTTCAATTCCCCCTGTTAAAGTTGATTTACTATTCGCATGAAATGACGTCAAAGTAGGAACACGCGAAGACAGGCTAAACAGGTGTGTTTAAAGTTCAGAGCCAAACTTTCTTTGTATTTCACTGCAATCTCGTACCCAGAGCCTGCGGTCCTTTTGGCCTGCAGCCCAAAAACAGAGGCTCTGGGGAACTCCGATGAAAAAGTCCCCAAAATTGGGTTTTTGTTCCCAGTCCTCTGGTTCCCAGTTCTCTATAATTTGCTACTGTCATCGACGATGTTTAGCTTGTTCGAAGACCAGGAAAAATATTTGTTTACCGATAAAGAATGGCCCAGTATGTTTTACAAAGCTCTTGGCAAAGCGTTGCGATACAAATGGTCTTTCTTAGCTTTTCGCTAAATTGTCAACCGGAGGATTGACGAGAGTGTTTTATATGTCCGGCTCAGCCGGGTTACACAGAACACATTAAAATATAAGGAATTGTACTTTCTGTCAAGAACTTTGGCTAAACTACATCGACCTTGTAGTCTCTAATATAATTTTAAAGTTCTGAGGCGAAACTGCGAAGAATTACGAGACGAGTCAGACGATGGATGTTTGTTTGGCGACGAAGCGAGAATAATATTAATAATAGTTTTAAGTTTTAACTTATTTCATGTGTTCAATTGTATTTTGAGTCTGTCGTGCATAATTATGTATTGCAGGTGTATCGAATAAATCTTTACCAGCCATAGTTCTGAAAAGAACTGTTTATTTTTAAACCGCGATTCGAAAATGCAAAACTTCGCTCGAGCAATTAGCTCCTAAAGAAACTGGTGCGAGAGCTCAGCATCAACCAATCAAATGACGAGTTTCATCGGAGTTCCCCAGAGCCTCCGTTTCCCCTCCGCAGGACAGGGGGATCGCAGGCTCTGGGTACGAGTGTGCTTTGACGTCATTTCCTGTGAATAGTAAATCAACTTTAACAGGGGGAATTGAAAAGGCATGAAGATGAAATTTTCGAACGACAAGATATATTACATTTCTTCTTGGTAGAACCCAAAGATTACGAATATGTAAAATCCCAAAATCCCGGATAGGCATTTTAATTTCAGTAAGGGTAGAGTTAAATCCATTTTTGGATTTGGTTTTACATCCCGCTTATACATTAACTTCAGGAAGTTACAAGAACATATGCATATGGACAAAGTACAAAGAAAGTGTGAAACTGAACCTAAGCGAGAAAAATGCGATTGAACTTCATCGGTCAATCCGGATTGAGTTTCATTCCGGATTGAACTCATACCGGTTCTGTTAACTGATCCCTTTAGGTGTTTCCATGAATCTGGAATGAGATGTAGCTCAATGATTGATTTCATTCCGGTTCTCATTCCGGATTGAGTTTCATTCCGGATTGAGTTTCATTGAAATTTCATTCCGGTGTCATGTAAAGGCGGTGCGAGATTTCATTCCGGAATGAAAAATACGACCTATAGAGGACTGAAAAGAACAACACATGCGTGCTTTTAACATTTATAGACTGTCATTTGCAGCTAGAGACGAGAATTGCGCCGACGTCATATTGTTCAATATAAATTTGTCGACGACGTTAGGTGAATTAAATGCTTGTTTACTTGCGACCGCATCGATTATCGTTACTAGTAATGCTTTCCCCATTTTGTTATGTTTATTAATTAACAACTATTATCAATTTAGGGCACATGTTGAAGTGTACAAGCGCAGAAATCGCTGAAAGAAACATACTCGCTATAATGTTATTGATCGCCATCTTGAAATTTCAGATTTCAATCCGGAATGAAACTGAATCCGAATTCGTATAAACAGCTCCTTGGTTTCAAGGAAACCACTGCCTTGACATTTACATGTCTCTTGATAGTAAGTTCTTCGGGTTTAGATCATTGCAGTTGCTGTATTTCTTCCAGGATCCTCAAGCGTGGTCCGAGAGGAATTCCGAGATTTTGTAGCCGTTGTTCCGTGACATAAGGTAGTTCCAAGATTCCTATTTCCTCTGCCTTAAAGTGAGGAATGAATCTCTAAAATGCAATAATAATATTGGCAGATTAGTGAACCTATGTTGTTCGTCGTATGAGGCTAGAAATACATATCGAAAACCCTAAAATGTTGGTCTACTGCCAGTAACGTGACGCTATTCGGTGTTGCAATGGATTGGTCGAATTAATTGAAATCTGAAGTCGAAACTGAACAGAAATCTGCTATTTGTGCCAAAACGAAGACCGTTACCCGACATTCCCGGGTGCCACTGCAAAACCCAAAACTCGAGAGCAAATTAAAAGAACTGATTGGTTAAGATGGCTCGATAGTCTAAATCACGAGAAATTGCATTTTTCCTCATAAAAAGTTTTGTCATAAAAAGTTCTGAGCTTTATTTTGGTTCATTGCATAGCTCTAGCGGTGGTCTTGATTATTGAAACGTTTCACACTTGTAGCATTTGTATATCTGGAGAAATTGTGTTTATGATAAGCGGCAGATTTTATGCAAATTTTAGTTTTCTGGATTTATTGGAAACACGATTTTATCCACTCTCAGGTAAACTTTGACGGTATAAAACGTTTCAGTAAACAAGACCACCACTAGAGCTATGTAATGAACCACGATGAAGCTCAGATCTGTATTACAAACATTTTTGTGCGGGAAAATGCAATTTCTCATCTGAAATAGTTTTAAAGGACATTGGCAACAAAAATTAAGTTTGTCTAATATGAAAGAACTCGTAAAATGATAGAGTAACACCTTTTACAACTTCTCCGTATTTTACTTCGTTTTTGAGATTTTCAGTTTGTTTGATATGTAAATGAGATGGTCTCTGACGTCAGGTGTTGGGTAGAGAATTTTCACTCATTAAAATATTAGTTCCATCTTCAAGTTTGTTGCACAAATTTATTTGAAAATGTGCGTATAATAACTCCTCATGATAATGAACGTTGTAAACTTATCAATCACTGAGATATAAGACATTTTTTAATGAGTGAAAATTCTCTACCCCACACCTGACGTCAGAGTCTCAGAGACCACCATTTACATATCAAACAAACTGAAATTTCTCAAAAACGAAGTAAAATACGGAAAAGTTGTAAAAGGTGTTATTCTATCATTTTACGAGTTTTTTCATATTAGACAAACTTAATTTTTGTTGCCAATGTCCTTTTGTCAGCACTTTCCTTTTTTAGAATTAATAGTTTTGTAGTTATACTAGCTTTACCAGCGTTATGTTTCTCTCGTAGTATTTTCCTTTTTATCGATCCTAATAGAAATAAAATTCCAAGGACACTTTTTTCATTTTCTCCCAAACCCCCCCCCCCCCCCCCCACACACACACTTTTTTCTCCGGTAACATCATCCTCCTTTCAAAACATACTAGAATGAATTGAAATACACACTTGTCTTTTTACTTCTTCTACTTATTACACGTAATATGAAAAAGAGAAATAAGAGAACTTCAATGTATCGAAAAATACTTAAATACGAGTACTTACGTATTTCCATGAACGACGTTTCGGACGTGTTCTTCTTCAGGCCATCTGACCTGAAGAAGGACACATCGTCCGAAACGTCTCTGAATATACCTAAGTACTCTTATTTTAGTATTTTTCGACATAATGAAGTTCTCTTATTTCTCCTTTTCATATTATATCCAGTACTTGTTTTGAGAACTTAGCAGCTTTGCCTTTCATATTTATTCTTATGATCTACTTACTTCATAGCCCATTCGTTGCAGTAAAATAGACACCATAGGCGGCTCTTCGCCAAAAAAGCTTGAAAATGTAGAGAGAACAAGAAAATCAACATGACAGACAGACAGACAGACAGACAGACAGACAGACAGACAGACAGACACACACAGACACAGACAGACACAGACAGACAGACACAGACAGACAGACACAGACAGACAGACAGACAGACACAGACAGACAGACACAGACAGACAGACAGACAGACAGACAGACAGACAGACAGACAGACAGACAGACAGACAGACAGACAGACATGTTTACCTTTTTAACTTCTGTAATCTGTGGAGGCGCAGTTTATAATCCCTGGAACGATCTGAGTGTCTTGTGTGGAAACTGTTAGAATAAACAGAGTCTTTAAATTCGCTGATGTCAGCCTTGAGTTCGTCCACTTGCCGGGTGGCGTCGGCTTGGGATCGGGTTTCTGATCGTAAATGATCGACGCTTCGCGCAAGTGTCACGATATTCGACTCGATACGGTTAAAACGACGGCTGACAGACCTGAAGAAAAAACACAAAACTTTTAGCAAGAAAACGGACGTGAAAACACATAAGTAATTTCAATAATATACCCAATCCTTCTCCCGCGGCATTACCACCATTATATACAGAACTCGTGACTAGGATCTCGCCAATGGCCTCAACTGGTCATATATCGCAATAGAAACATATACATGTATTCTCAACCATTCTGAGCTTCACTTACTTCATGTCTTTTGTCCTCTGTTTACTCGTACTCCTGGATTTTGCTAAAAAGTATTCCAAAAATAATATAAGACAAATTATAAATTTTTGTTACTCTCGAGTACAAGAGCAGATACTGTAAAAATACGAATCCGCAATAATCCCCTCCCTCGCTTTTTCTACCACTACCCCCACCCCACCCAGCACGTGCCCAGACCGCATATTTGCGATTTATTTTGTATAGTCTCTGTCGATAAGATTTTGAACGTTATCTCGGCCAATATTTACTCGATTTCAATTCTGAAAACAGATTTGGAATTACCGAGTCTAAATATATAACACAAGTACCTATTATATTACGAGAACATGCATATCCTTCGTAAAATGGTTTATGTACTTAGAAATTAGTCGGCAATCAGCCAGCCGGCCTGTCCGCTTCGTCGTATACTCTGAACGTTATCTCGATCAATATTTAACCGTTTTCAATTCTGAAAACAGATTTGGAATTAGTGAGTCAAAATACACAACACACGAACCTATTATATTACGCAAACGTGTATACCCTTCGTAAAAACCTCTATATAGTTCGTCAGATCACCACTCGCCAATGGCCACCCTTCGCGTTGCAAAAATATTGTCCGATTCAAACGGATCACCCAAAACTAATTTTTACTTCCTTATAAGGAGTTGGTCCTATACTATTCTCCGCTTAAATATATAAATATATAAATATATAAATATATAAATATATAAATATATAAATATATAAATATATAAATATATAAATATATAAATATATAAATATATAAATATATAAATATATAAATATATAAATATATAAATATATAAATATATAAATATATAAATATATAAATATATAAATATATAAATATATAAATATATAAATATATAAATATATAAATATATAAATATATAAATATATAAATATATAAATACAAACCTTTCGTGAGAAATGGATCCCTGCCGTGGCGAGATTATCACCCTCGCTTGCGAGGGGATTAATATTTCTAAATATCACTTTTTTGTTCCCACTTTTGTTCCAACTTTTTCCAGGCAATTCTTCTCCCCAAAATACATATCATTCGAAACTCGCAAAAACCCAGCCCGCATTATCTGCCAAACCTGCGTCGTACCATATTGATGTAGCATCGGAAACTCACCTTGAATCGCGGCCATTTTGGGCACGAGGTTCCATTTAGTTTTTCGTTTAACGTCTTGACTATCTTTGTCGACGAGAACAAGGAGTTTGTGATACATGGAATGAAGCGACTCCACCTATACAGCAAGAGGAAAGATAAGGACAAGATAAATTATGCAGACTAAGGAGTTCTCGTCTCTGTTGATACTCATGGGAGTCTCCGTGTCGAGCTTGAACAGAACACAATTGTAAAGATTCCCTGAGGATGAGTGCATGCTGAATTTACGTCAGTGATTGTCAGGTTATATAGAAAATAATATTATATAGAAAATAATATACTGAATTCAAGGAATTCGTTGTTTTTTCAAGAACACAACAACGCCCACCTGCTTTTGAATATCAACGACATTGTTCGGTCTTCCTGCATCAAAGGAATCTGGAAAAATCGAAATATCGCTTATGTTACATTGAGTAAACAAACTAGCTATAAAATTAGAAATATCATCATAAATTGAAAAATTACAAAATAAATTTCATGAAGAATCTAGAATTAAAAAGTTTGGAAGACCACATCAAGGCGGAATCTTCAAGTTCGTTTTGGGTTCAGCTTATCAACCAAAGCTGGGGAAAAACTACTTTGGTACCTAAGTGTCCTACAAAAAAATGGCGTACGCGATTACTGTTATTACAGTGATCACGTCCATGGGTGCTATCCCTGGTTAAAGGCAGTAACCGAGAGAGGCTACTGTTAGTTTCTTCTACCGTTTTCCTGCAAAGATCTTCTCTCCTTTCGTACACTTCGGGAATAAAGTTGTGAACTACCGACCAGCTGTTGTGGTCTAGTGGTTACCACACATGTCTATGAGCTGTGTACACCTGGAGGTGTCCGTTGTATGGAGGTGTCCGTATAGACTGTCAGTTAGGTGTCTGCATAGACTGTCCGTTAGTAGAGGTTCCACTATATAGACTTTTAGCAAAATGATTATAAGGTTAGGCAGTCGGGACACAAACAGATCTTCCTGAGGTAGCTCCTTTTATAGTCATACATGTCCAACACAGACCATCGCACACCGATGGACAAAGTGTTGTCCGATGGACTCCGTCGGGCACCGATGTACAAAGTGTTGTCCGATGGACTTCGTCGGACACCGATGGACAAAGTGTTGTCCGATGGACTCCGTCGGACACCGATGGACAAATTGTTGTCCGATGGACTCCGTCGGGCACCGATGGACAAATTGTTGTACGATGGACTCCGTCGGGCACCGATGGACAAATTGTTGTCCGATGGACTCCGTCGGGCACCGATGGACAAATTGTTGTCCGATGGACTCCGTCGGGCACCGATGGACAAATTGTTGTCCGATGGACTTCGTCGAACACCGATGGACAAAGTGTTGTCCGATGAACTCCGTCGGGAACCGATAGACAAAGTGTTGTCCGATGGACTCCGTTGGACACCGATGGACTCCGTTGGACACCGATGGACAAAGTGATGTCAAAGTGATGACAACAACTGTCAAAGGTTAGCCTTCGAGCCGGCTCTCTGCGGGTTGGGGCGGGCTACTGTCAGGTTGTCCGATGGACCCGATGAATCCATCGGACAAGTGAGTTTTCAGTCCGACAAATATTTGTCCGATGGAATAGTTAATGTTAAACCGCGATATCCAAGGGTGCGCGAGTGACCTGAAGAAATATCAGTTAGTCCGATGGATAATGCACTGAGATGGGAAATGGCATGGGGTATATCTTTCTAGTTCCCTCGCTGAGGGTGTGAAGGGAACCAGTGCAGCTGCTGAGCCATGCTCTTTCAGCTAATCACCAACCTTGGTAAAGTTTAGTGGAACTCGCAAAATTCTCGCGAGCGAATCCCGAAGCATCCGAGGAAAAATCCAGCGGAGGATCTTCGAAGGAGGATGTCGAGGACAGATCGGGTAAATCAGGAGTCCCGGTGGACGAGATGGATCCTCTCTCTGCAGACGTGCTTTCGTCAATGCCAAAGTCTGAAGCCGTGAATTCCATGCCGAAGTTCTCACTACCGTAATCATCTTTACGATCCAACAGCACCGCACGCTCGGGTGTCGCCATTTTGAGATGAGATGTTGGGATAACCGTTCTCTGATTGGAGGTGTCGTTTTCCAAGGACACGCTGCAAAGAAACCAACAGCGACAATAAGCCTTCGAAAAATCATTCTTTGCAATTTGTACCTCTTTTGTATTTATTTTGACGTCTTTATACATGAAACATCATTTGGGTATTTATCACTCTTTTAGGTGAACGGAATACCCCAATAGGCTAGAAGCCCAATTGATAGGGGTTCCGAGGGCCTATACGCTTTAAGGTCGTTATCCGAGAAGACCCGAAAGTCTTCCGAGAAGACCCGAAAGAAAACTACAACATTCGAAGCAGGATCCTCGTCAAATTGGGGGACCTTAATATTTACTAATCCAAACCCTAACACTAACCCATTTCGCGCTGGTACTTTTGGTATAGTAAGACCTTTCATATAAACACAAGTTACTTTTGGGTGACCGTTCCCTGTCTCACGTTTGGGGATTTTACATATTCATAATATTTGGGTCTTCCTGAGCAAAATCATAATATATATTGTAAGCAGAAAATTTCATCTTCATGAAAATTTCATCGACTTTTTTGCTGTTAAAGTTATCGGATGTGATGTCACAAGAGGCATTTTTGTGGCAAGTAACAAAAGAAAACTGGTTTGGAATGCCTCTAATGACATCACATTTAACTTTGACAGTGAAAAACTCCATGAAGATGAAATTTTCGGCTGACAATATATATTATGATTTTGCTCAGGAAGACCCAAATATTACGAATATGTAAAATTCCCAAACGTGAGATAGGCATTTTAACGAAGAGATATCCGTGATTAAATAAAGTTCAATTAATCAATCCCACGGAAAGTGATCCCATTCTGCTTGCCATGAGACATGTATAATGAACCTTCCTGGTACATGTTTGGATGATCGTACATGTTTGGATTGACGTTTTCGAGTTTGCTCGACGGCTCAAACTCGATGTCCAGCGGGTGTTTTCGTTTCATTTTGTGTCGATGTCCAGCGGGTGTTTTCGTTTCATTTCATTTCGTTTCATTTTCATTTTCATTGAGTGCTTGTCTTTTGTTCCAAGCACTCAACGACGTCAAAACTGAAAATAAATTCCTGTTGTTCATCGAGTCTGAGACGTCGAACAAATTCTAAAATGGCGGCGTCCAGAACGTCGAGTACTGGAGCAGATACAGTAGAACTATTAACATTACTAAACGTTATACTTAAAGGCCTTTTATTGTAGAAATACAAGTCGAAAACTGTAAAATGTTGGTGTATATGAGGTCTAACGTTTCGAGCGAAGGCCGCTCGTCACAGAGTGAAACGTAAAGAGGACTGAAAAACATCGCGGGAGGACTGATGACGAGTTCTTACGTTACCCTCTCTGACGAAAAGCCTTACTCGAAACGTTACACCTTCTACACACTATGTCGGTAGTACACTAGAGTGCAATATAACGGTCGGCCACCGGCCATATTCCGCGCAAAACGCGGATATGGCCGTCCACTCATGATTGCTCTGCACGGACATTTTGGCCGACCATTTGGCCACAGTAATTTCTCCCTCATTCTTGCAAAATCAAAACGTAATCGGTTACACATGCAACGGAAGATCTTTTCCACAATTGAGCCAGCCTTTTCTAGCGCACTCTGTTTTGAGTCGTTAAGTGCGTAATATCGCTTATTTACTTAATTAGCTAATTTCTCAAACTGTCCGTATAATGGGGGGAATCCTTGAATCCTTTACATAGCCGATTTTTGCTGTGATTTTTCTGACCCTGACGTATGCGATATAGTGGATGACTCACTAAAGTATTGAACGTCATAGATCTGCACAAATGGTTCAATACATTCGTAAGACAATCCATTCGATCGCATGTGTTAAAAAGAGAAAAATCGCAGCAAAAATCTCCTGTGTAAACGGGCCTTTACAATGCGTGAATTGATTGTTGAAATAAAATCGGAGAGTACTTCATTCGACAAAGACAAATTTCAGCGAATATCTCATTCGGCCAAAAAAAGCCCGAAGTAATTGTTAAATTAAAATTAAAAACATTTTCTCCATTGAATTAAAAAATAATTGGTGTCCGATCATGTCCGACTAAAACCTGGGTTGGTCTGACATAATGTCAGACCAAGTTTTTTGAATTATATTGCACTCTGCAGTACACCAACCTCTTTTAGAATGTTCTATGAAGACATACCTGTCATCATGTTCACCATATTCAGTTTTATCAACAGACATTCTCGCTTTAGTCGAAGGGTGTGATGGCTTAAGTTAAAAAGAAAGAGATTCTGATAACGAATTTCATTCATAGAGTTTCATCGAAAACGACACCTTTTCAGGGAGATCACGCAGATCAATTACGCATAGCAGAGCGCTTATATATAAGCGGAATCGTAGTGTCGACTGCGAATAAATATGACATGTTCTGAGTCGTCCCAAAACTTATTTCATACATAACATGGCTTATTGTACAAAATATAGCTTATTTACATAATATACATAGTTTACTATGGGTGATTAAAGTGGCACTACGATGAAAAATCCATTAGATTTTCTTTAGCATAGAATAGTATTTCAGGGTCGAAAGTGATCATCGATGTAAAAAAAAAAAAACTAAAAAATGGTATTTTGAAGTAAGTATTTTGAGCTCTGAGATCACCACTATTTAGGCCACCATTACTAAGAACGTGTTCCAAGTGAGTCCGCAATTTCAAAAGATAATATTGTTTGTGACGTCAGATTCTCAATGCTACGCCTGAATTTCAGTTGAGGCTACTTGTTTTCTTGTTTTCTTGTTTTCTTCGAGAAGTAGATGAAATGTCCAGCCTTTCAGACGAAGAATTTGAAAAAACGACCTTGATCACTATGGACTTACTCGAAGAATCACTATGGATTTACTTGAAGAATTAACCATGTGGAGTCTTCGCGTTGAGAATCGGACGTCACTTCGTTACGCTGGTCAGGAACATGATCGATTAATGGCGGACGTAACAACTCCAGATTCGGAGTCAGAAAAATAATACTTGCATGAAAATCGTCGAATCGCAAAATGGTTTCGACCGAGTAATATTTAGCAGCTCTGCTTTATAAATACGTAAAAATATCGATAGGTAAAAATTTGATCGTAGTACCACTTAAGGCCCGACTCAAATCGTGTCATATTTATGCGCAGTTGACACTATACGATTTCGTGTATAGAGATCACTTGGTCTCGACCATGATCTGGTGGCGACCTAGCGACCGCCAGCGTCATTTTCATTCCGGGGAAAAACGCGCGTGCGCATGATGACCATAAAGATGGTCTTTTTATAGCGTATAGAGTCTGGCTGCTATTAATAGCTCAAAAAGCGGACAAACAAACCAAATTTGACTCACAAATGATTGCAAATGAGCTATTTCTTTTGTTATGGCCGCAAGAATTATGGGTAAAAGCGGACAAACATCGGTACTGACGTCATCTCGACGGAGCGCTATTAAGACTTACCATATAACCAATGTTATCAAGAGTTCCTGCCCCTCGTGAATTATGGGATCCATCCAGACAACGATTATGGAACTTTGTTGTTGCATTGTTGATATTGCACGATACAGTTTGGAAGTCATCCTGATGATGAGGAGTTTTTTCTTTTCTATCATGTTGATGCTATACTCAAATATAAAGCAAAGTCTGTCATCTATACGTGAAACTGATACTGCATGCGTTGCTAGGCAGGAAATCAATCAAGTGTGACATTGGTTGAACGTTATAGGGAACTGTGTCCTGTGAATGTGATTACTTCGAGTTCATAGCAGCTTCGTAACTTTCAAAGTACTTGTAATCAGTTTGTGAATATTAAACTTAAAGTGCACCCGACATCAAATATTTTTATTGTCTTATTTGGAAGAACTTTTAAAATGATATAGTAACTTCTTTTGAAGATTTTCGTTTCTTCGCTTTCTTTTTGAGATATATCAGTTTGTTTGATATGCAAATGTACGGAATTTACGTCACACGTGCATAATGACTTATTGGAGAAATGTGTTTCTCTTTCATTCTCGAACGAAATCCTTTAAAATCGAGAAGTTTGGTGTTGTGGGAGAAACACGCACACGTGTTATTCACAATTTAGTGTTTTTATTTGATGAACGCAAAGATATATAACATTCTCTGATAAGTCATTATGCATGTATGACGTAAATTCCGGACATTTGCATATCAAACAAACTGATATATATAAAAAAGAAAGCGAATAAACGAAAATCTTCAAAAGAAGTTACTTTATCATTTTAAAAGTTCTTCCAAATAAGACAATAAAACATTTTGATGTCAGGGGCACTTTAAAGTACATTGGCAACAAAAATCAGTTTGTCTAATATGAAAGAACTCGTAAAATGATAGAGTAACACCTTTTCCGTATTTTACTTCGTTTTTGAAATATTTCAGTTCGTCTGATATGTAAATGAGATGGTCTCTGACGTCAGGTGCAGGGTAGAGAATTTTTACTCATTAAAATATTAGTTCCATCTTCAAGTTTGTTCCACAAATTTACTTGAAAATGTGCGTATAATAACTCCTCATGATAATGAACGTTGTAAACTTAGCAATCACTGAGATATAAGACATTTTTAATGAATGAAAATTCTCTACCGCCAGTACCTGACGTCAGAGACCATCTCATTTACATATCAAACAAACTGAAACAAAGTTTTGAAGCTTGGCATGGTGATGTTTAATGAAATAAAATCAAAAGTTGGCGGTTATACACCATGTTTATTTTAAAGATAAAATTCGCTGAGCTTTCGTCCCGTAAACTCAGGACTTCGTCAGAGCGTGTTCACGTTTAGTCACGCGCTTCAAAAACGAAGTAAAATAGGGAAAAGTTGTAAAAGGTGTTACTCTATCATTTTACGAGTTCTTTCATATTAGACAAACTTACTTTTTTGCCGTTTCTAGTGAATTGGTGTGTCATTAGATATAACTAACGTTCGAATTCCCGTTATTCGTTCCTATATCTACGAGTTTTGTGGTACAATTAGAGACTCACTAAAGTCTTCAAATATAATTTCCTGCAGATATAACGTACCAATCGTATATCCGTTGGATCCACTGCGGTGTCATCGCCACTTTCCGAGTTCGAGTCACTTCCTACCAATAATCCTGGAAGTGCGTCGATGGTTGGCGTGGTTCTACCATCAATGTAACCATCATCTTCTGTGTGGTAGCCAGAACTTATCCGACCATTCTTTAAACCATGAACTACATAAGAATTATAATGTTCAAATGTCTCTCCTCTCAGCCGAGTCCAACCTAATACAGTGAAACCTTGATACAACGATGTCCCAAGGGATCGGAATAATAGGTTCGTTATAAGATGGTTATAGGTTCGTTGTACGTAGCTATCAAAAATATTAGATCAGAATGAAATAATGAAATGTAATTTTATTTTATTTTATTTATTTATTTACAAGCTTTGCCACATTGAGTAGCAGGGAAACCCCACAGAGCTGATTCGCGCCATTAACAGGAAGACTAGATAGGGGACGACACAAGTGACATTTTACACATACGGTTTTAAAGGTTTGCGGAATTTCGACATCGTAAACGTGTTCAGTTGTATCATGATGTTTTAACAGTTCAGATTTGAATTGACCATGCAATAGAAAGGTTAACATCTTGCAGATGTGATGGTAGAGAGTTGAATATTCTAGGGGTTCTACAATAGAAAGTCAACTGTTCTGAAAAGATACACTATTCACTTTAGGGATATTTAAAACAAATTCATTTGATCGGTTTATACGTCTTGTTAATAGAAATGTAAGAGTCACATGAACCAACTAATGCTTTAAAAATGTATACTATAAGTAACATTGATTGGTTTTATAATTAACTTTAACTTTAAGAATGTATTGTTGTAAGAGCATTGAGACTATTGTGTAATGCTCCCAAAACGTCTTTATTATTTTTATTATAAACGAAACCCTGTTATAACGATTAATCGGGGTTTAACTTTGTAGTTGTTCGAGAATGTACCTGCTGCCAAACTTGATGATCGATTTTTATGTATTCCTTTTTCATCAGGGTACCTCGGGTACTGCAAAATATTTAGATATTTTTTATGAAGGGATTGTGTAGCTATAGAATGTCTTCTGCTACGTTTATTTCATATTATGATAAGGTTGGTGATATTCGAGGAAAAACTAGAGATGTACCGAAAATGGCGTTGATATAGCGCCGCGAAACTGCAGTACGTTGCACCAGTTAATCACCTTCTCAACAACTGGGCTTTGATATCAATGTTGTTGTGTGCTGATAAAGAGCTTGCGTTTCAGTGCTGTTGTGTGCTGATAAAGTGCTTGCGTTTCATTGCTGTTATGTGCTGTTCACATGGTTGCGTTCCAGACTCATGTACCAGCTATAATCAGCCTTCTCAGCCACTGGGCTTTGAT
Source organism: Chrysogorgia sp. JL179-B06 (assembly GCA_035772405.1). Taxonomy (NCBI): domain Eukaryota; kingdom Metazoa; phylum Cnidaria; class Anthozoa; order Scleralcyonacea; family Chrysogorgiidae; genus Chrysogorgia; species Chrysogorgia sp. JL179-B06. The sequence continues at coordinate 256,080 of JAYKKM010000517.1, read as the reverse complement.
ATCAATGTTATTGTGTGCAGATAAAGTGCTTGCGTTTCATTGCTCTTGCGTGCTGTTAACATGGTTGCGTTTCAGTGCTGTTGTGTTCTGTTAAAGTGCTTGCGTTTCATTGCTGTTGCGTGCTGTTAACGTGCTAGGATTCGAACGCGCACAACCTCGTTATACCAGTGAGACACTCCGACCACTGAGCGCAATACACTCTAACAGCACGCAACAGCACTGAAACGCAAGCACTTTAACAGCACTGAAACGCAAGCACTTTATCAGCACACAACAGCACTGAAACGCCAAAGTTTTAACAGCACGCGTAACAGCACTGCAACACAAACACTTTAACAGCACGCAATAGCACTGAAACGCAATCACGTTAACAGCACGCGTAACAGCACTGCAACACAAACACTTTAACAGCACGCAATAGCACTGAAACGTAATCACGTTAACAGCACGATCAGGAAGAGTTCTGCGGTTTTTAACTACAGTAGCATATCAAATGTCCTACCTCGAAATGTGTTTCCAGACGTTGAAATAAGTTAAGAATGGCGCTTAACTGACCTTCTATTATATCTAAAAATGTATTAGGTCAGTTTACATGATAGAATTCTCAAACACAAGGTTGTGTGTCTTTCTCTCTCTTTGATTTGCTCGCTAACACTTCACCTCAAACATGTATTTAATTGAGATTAAGCTCCTTTCACTCAACACTCTAGTTCACAAACATGCATCCGTGACGTCTTAAATCTGTGAAATTCTATGGCGAGTATTGTTAATTCTATAACGTTCCTTAGCAACGGATATAAGGTCTGTAAATCTAAATACAGGTACGTCCAAACACCCTAAAAGTTCCAAAAAGAACTCTTATAAAACAACGAGGAATAACAATTTACAGCTCTTCCATATTTAACTTACTTCTTGAGATATTTAGACTTAGGTGATATTCAAATGAGATAATCTATGACGTTGCAAGTTGTACACAACATTGGAAAATCCTGTATATCTTAAAGATTATTGAACGAAATCACTTGAAGCTCATGCACTAGTCAATTGAAACTATGGACCCCTGACCCCCGGGACTATGCGGGATTTTAACATTTTTACAGTGTTAAATATTGCTATTTTCCGCGCTACCGGTGGAATATTGGCTGTTAATGTTCCTGCCCTATATGAACCAGGGACTTTAAAATTTCCCAATGACTAAAGCAATAGTGAAGGTTACGGAGTCAATTAATTGACCAATATTTAACACTGTAAAAATGTTAAAATCCTCGCATAGTCCCGGTGCATTATCTTTAATGTTTTGTTTCATGAGTTGTAGCAATTACAAAGATTTGAGTGATTTCTTTTAATAATATTGGATTTTATATACATGATTTTCTAATGTTGTGTACAACTTGCTACATCATAGATCAATTGCTACCTCATTGTTTTAAGAGTTTTTCTATAAGATAAACTTAATTTTCGATTAATTTACACTTTAAAGTTATCCTTGTGAATGCAGAAATTTGTTGAAAGCCAAGGTATAATATAATTGAGCTGTTTTATACCACACTAGTAGATGGTACGCCTATCAATTCCATGTACTGTAGCACCTACCTTCAGGTGAAATACCACTCAGACGAACACCTTCGGACACAAGAAATCCAAAACAGAGATGAACATTCTCCAATTTCTGTGACCATGTTGTAGGTTGACGCTCTGCTCCGCGAACAGTCTTGGTGGCTATAGGCAGCAGAAAAAGTGTCTTTGGTTGGCACTATGGAATGTAAATTCTTTCTGATGGGTCTAGTTTGCTATTTTCTACCATAAATATTTGGGTTACTCTCTCTATAACAGCATTATTGCTTTAAGAGCTGGGTTTTTTGAGAATTCAAGTTATTTAGTTAATGGAGGTAGGTTACTAGAAGTACAAGCAATTGAATATGGCTTAACCTTTATGCTGCAGGAATGATCAACATCTAACTTCTCCTAATAATATATCAATGCTTAACCAAGCACAGAAGTAATGAGAATAAAGGAAATGATCAGCAAAGAAAAACTGACATGTTTTTAAAACAATGACTCCTAACTACTAACTAGCACTAAATAAATGCGGGGCACAAAAAAGCTGTGGGGGCCCCACAAAAGCATGGGGCCCCTGGCACAAAGTGCCCCCCTCTTGATCTGCCCCTGCTGCTGCCAAGATCGAGCAATAATTCAAAGACCAGTATGATTGAGGTATTAGTTAATAGAGGTACTGGTAGGTTACTGAGAGTTCAAGCAGTTGAATGTGGGTTAAGATTGCTCCCAATAGTTTTCCTTGTTGCAAATATTCTTTGGGAATATATAGTAAAATAATGAAATTATCCAGAATGAAGTTGGTGACCTATCTTTTTATTGCATATATGAATACGGGTCACCACCTACCTATACGAACAAGTTTTGTGATTGGTTGATTAAAACAATAGAATCAACGACAACTACTTTTGTTCAATGACTTAAGAACCCTAACCACTTTTGTTCCACATAGCCAATCACAAAACCTTTTCATTTTAGGTATAGGTACGTACTTACCGATGAATACAACAGCCACAAACAATCTAAAATTATCATAGAAGTACTCATAGGCGTAGGAACCGGGGGGCTGAAGTCCAAAATCAGGACAAGCATTGCTAAATGTAATGTTTTTTTTCACAATTGTATTAGTGCGACTATAGAGGCTAGGCGAGAAGCTACTTAAGGTAATCTACCTATGGGCTTCGTCTACACGAGATTTTACATACGGGTGTAGGCTGTAACCTGAAGTGTTAGCCAACCCCTAAATGAGTGTTAGATTGGTTCCCAGACCCTTCTGTCAATACTAGGTGCAAAAAGTAGCGACACCTGGTAAGAGACAGCAGGGACAATTTTTGGATTCATTTGAACCATGCTCGCTGTAGAATTAGATGAAAAAGTTTGCTCAAATTGCTGCAAATTGTCTTTCCGAGCTTCCAGATTTCAAAATTTTCCGGGGGAGGACCCACCCCCCTTTAAATGCGGTCACTGATTAGCTGCTTGTCAACTTCAGCCCCCTCCCCCCCCCAACTTTGAATCTGTTCCTATGCCTCTGGAAGTACTAGATACACATATCTGCAATAACCCTCACCTGCCTGTCCTATCAGACAAAAATTTTATGTTAATTATTTCAAAGGTCGCAATCAGAATGGTCCCCAAACACATTACCCCTCTGTCGTAAGTCCTGTATTTGTAGATCACAAATGGCAAAAGGTTGGTTCGTCATGTTATCTCATCGATATTTAATCGATTTCAATTCTGAAAACAGATTTGGAATTCCAGGTTTTGTAAAAATTAACCTGTTTATGTACTTAGAAATTAATTGACCATGTTTGAACTGACCAGAACATGTTGGAATATTGTCAGAACTTACCGGTTGGTCCTACCATACGAGAAATTGATACCTGCCATGGCGAGTTTATCACCTTTGCAATTCAGCGCCAGGCAAGGGATAATAAAAAATCCAGAACATGAATTTTCTTCAAATTTAAAAAATATTACAAAGATTGCCATGATTAAACATGTGGTAAAAAAGAATTGAAAACAGCCGGATATAAATTCTTGACAATTCTAATGCAAATTTAATTAACTTCAATCAATTTTCCGCCATTATTTGCCAGGGTAACGAAATCCGCTTTGTTTTATTTTATTTACCAACGAACTCCAGATGGCTTTGTGGAAACGCTTAACGCGTTATTTTATCATAAAAAACTGTCAAAATATTCGATTAACTGGCGTGGGTTTAATCTGAATAGACGCGCGCTGTCAGCTAATAATTGAAACTATATACTCACTTAACGACTCGACGAGATTTATCAATGTGACACCATCGCCAACTGCCGTCCTCAAATCTGACGAAATCTCTCTGTGTAGCCCTCTTAGCAAATAATGGTTACACCACGATGTGTAATCCTGAGAAAAAAGCATTAAGAATCGTATGTTAGGTGGACAAATAAGTACACAATAATGTTTGAATACCATGTCTAGTTTGGGACTGGTCCGAAATTGGAACCGAAGTTACTGGTCCTTTGTGCCCAAATTGTGGGGATAACTAACATATAGAACATAACGTATAACATATATGCAGATCGAAATTGAAAAGTATTATACCCAACAAAAAAGACAGTTCTAGGCTTAGTTTTAGTATTCGTAATAGGGTTAGTATTGAGATTAGTCCGCCAGTCCGGGGTTAGTCATAGTTTTCGAATTTGCATTTCCGTTGTTTACATATAAAATTTACCTCCAGTTTTCTTCCATAGCTTTGGTTAGTTTTGGGAACGTTGTTTTCAATCTCTTTCTTCACTTTCGTCGAATTAAACAAAGACGTTTTTCGCTTCTTGCTCGACCGACGCGCTTTCGTTACCAAGGAAGTCCAGGAGTTACGTTTGCCTATCGAGTTGTGAGCGACGGAATTTTTACTAGTTTTGGAATTTCGCTCGACATCGATACGCTAAACGTACGAGAATTTGGAAAGATAATAATTAAACGACTCGTCCGTTAACCTCTAGCCGCTTTACTTCTTGTTGGCGTTTATAGTGAGGTATACATAACATGTCAAAAGATATCAAAACAAAACTATTAAAACCATAACAGAGTATTAACAGACCATACCTCGTTACTCGAGCCGACACGAGTTGCGCGCGAAGAGCGAGTGTTCTCGTTCATCGCAGAATATTACCGTTGTATTCAGCACCCTTGTACTCTCTGCTTTTTATCTCAAAGCTTTCACAGCCGTAGCGGTGGTTATTCATTTCACCAGCAACACGAGTAATTTAAACATAGACGCTTTGGACATTCGTCAAATTCATTTACATAGGCATTTTCTCGATTGTCGGCTCTTGACCTTTGACAATGCGATTATTCAAGGGTCAACTGTAAACATCGTAAACATCGTAACCACTCAGTGATCGTTACCCCCCGGCATACCATACGCGTGTGTGTAAAAAAATAGACCCGCAATGAGTTCATAATTAATCTTTTCCGGACAAGTGGAGCGTCAACAATTTCTATCTTCAAGATCTCATTTCATTAAGATAATTATCTTGTAAATTTACAAGAATGGTTAATACATGGTTAATTAAGTCTTTTATATCTCTAGACCAAAGCTCGGCTGCTACTTCGTGTACCGGACACAGAATATTACTTTATAGTATTCCTTTATTTCAGGGTTAGGACTAGAGTTTTTATTTGGGTTATGGTTAGGATTTTTGTTCTTGTAAAGTTTCTGAATCCCGAGAAAATAACCTTGATGTGTCTATGACGTAGTCTGTGTCCATTGTATGTGCGGCACACCGCGAAGCTCGTGAAGCCGTTGCTAATTTGGAATCCGTAGACGGTCGGTAGCATCTTTAGTGGTCGGTAGCATCTTTTTATTATATATATATAGTTTACTTACAATGGGATTACATAAATATTGATTATCAACCAAAAATTTCAAGTTCGCTTGGATAGCCGAGTGGTCTGTGTTATTGATTTTTAGTTGTGAGAGCGGGGTTAGAATGTTGGGTGAGTATATAATTTTTTTAAATTTTTACTTTACTTTTTTCTTTTTAATAGGGTTAGGATTAAGGTTAGGTTAGGGTTAGTTTAGGGTTTGGTTTAAAATATTATCAAAAAATAGGCGCGCGTAAAAAAGTCCCAAGATGCTACCGACCATCAAAGATGCTATCGACCGTCTACGGATTCCAAATGTGCGAAGCCGTTGCCGAGCGCTTGGCCACGAGTTCAGTATATATCAGGTGTCCAGAGAAATTACCTGATTTCCAAATGAGAGGCTAGTTCGTCATGACGGGATCATGACCTGCTAAAACTAGTCTTCTGTTTCGGAAGATTTCCGAGATTCGAGGGATCTTGCTGTGGATTACTCTGAACGAACTGGATGGGTTCTCCAGGATAGTTACCGTCAATGGATTTTGTGAGGGATTTCGTGAACGACCACGATTCACAGCCGTAAGAAGGATATTGATTGAGCATATAGAACTATTATTTGGCAATTCTTATGATGCCTTCCAAGCGAGAGTTGACTAACACTGCAAGCGAAACGGTTGGTCATCGCGAAATCTTCCATCTTGCGACATTAACGAAAGGAACAACGTTATTTACGTTTCAGAACAATGGTGAAAAGATAACAACAGATTGGATATTATTCTAACTGCTCAATGCGATTATTTTAATATACTTAAGCCACGAACTGGTCGGGCAGCTAGAGTAGTGCACGCAATATATATTATATATCATGCTGTACTGCTGTATAGACAGTGTAGAAATACAAATCGAATACTCTAAAAGGTTGGTGTACTGCCTAAATAGTGTGGAGGAGGCAGGGCCATAGCTAACATGTAATAATTGGGGGAGTGCCAACTCAAAATTTCCGAATGAAATATCTTTTCCTCAAATCTTGCAATAATAATCACAATACTTTACCAACTACCAAAACGACAAGGACAACAACTAAAAACCATTTTTTATTACAGTTATGGTAGTAACGGTACTGCATTTTACCCATATACTAAAACTATTACACAAAGTGTCAAAATGTGACCACTTACTTCCAGTAGATTAAGTATAAAACACAACATTACAATTACAATACTAGTCCGGCAAACGAGGCATTCCAATACTAGTCCGTCAAGCTCGTATCCTCAGAAAAACGACTCTGCGTCCGGTGAGACGCTCTAACCATTGAGCTACCGGGACTCAGATGGAGAGCGAAGATCACAATGATGTACTGGTTCGATTGATATATTTACTGCCTATGCGGCAATCACTATATATCGGTGCGGTAATCACGATATATTCGGGACTCCGAATCATTTTTCTGAGGATACGAGCTTGACGATCGTCTACGTATCGTCTGTCTACTCCAAGCTCTTCCACATTCACTACAACATTGTGTATATTAACACATCCAAACATTACCGATATATAGTGACTGCCGCATAGGCAGTACATATATCGATCGAACCAGTACATCATTGTAATCTTCGCTCTCCATCGAGTCTCGGTGGCTCAATGGTTAGAGCGTCTCACCGGCAATCAGAAGGTTACAGGTTCGATTCCTGTCCGGAACTCAGAATAATTTTTCTGAGGATATGAGCTTGACGATCGTCCATGTATCATCAGAATTTCTTCTATAGATTCCCAATGACAAGTGCGTCTACGATGCTGTCTTTAGGTAGCATTATTCGTGTGTCACTTTTTGGCGGCAAAACAAGCAAGGCGTTAGCGGTACGCATGCTCAGTAGTCGACTACTACACTGACTGCCCGTACTGACGGCCACGGGTATGGGATCATCTCCTAGCCATCTCAACATCACTCGGTGGTACTCCGGGCGAGGGTCCAGGTACATGTCGCTGGCAACCTTAACCAAAGAAAAGCCAAAGGATGTTAGTATATGTAGCGCGGGGAAATAATTGTTCTATTAATGTGCCTGTTTGGGGATTCTATATATTTGTGATCTTTGGAATCTCTTGACAAGAATTGTAAAATATCTTGTCGTGCGTGTAAAATATCTTGTATTACCTGCTAAAGTGATGTACTATTCACAGGAAATGACGTCAAAGCAGGGACACACAAAGACATTGCACATTGATTCAGCAGTGAATTACAAAGAAAGTTTGGGAATTCTATACAGGTGTGTTTAAAGTTCAGAGCCAAACTTTCTTTGTATTTCACTGTTGAATTAGTGTGCGATGTCTTCGCGTGTCCCTGCTTTGACGTCATTTCCTGTGAATAGTAAATCAACTTTAGCAGGGAAAAAAGTCATGAAGATGAAATTTTCGAACGACAAGACATATTACATTTCTTCTTGGTAGAACCCAAAGATTACGAATATATAAAATCCCCAAAGACCGGATAGACACTTTAACTTACGTCAACTAGATTAAATTGGTTGATTAAACGAAAATTTTTCATCTACATTTCGGTAGAGAACACAGGATCTAAGTTTTCTTGCTCAAATTTCAATCTCGGCCTGTGATATTGGTGCATATAACACAATATTAAACCAGATATTATCTTGTAACCACATATTATCTATATAGTCATCGAGGCGGAATTAATTTGCTAAGTCATGGGTAAATAAACATGAATAATAATAAAAAAATGAATATGATAAATCAACATAATAAAACATGAATAAACATGACCTATAGTGGCATTGTCAATCGAGATATGGTCTGGAAACTCGGCAAACTTCAAAGCGACTATAATGAGCTACGTTTTGATGTTGAACCGTACCTTACACCGTGCACATCCTTTGTTTTAGGTTTATTAATATTTAAACAACACGGTTGAGCGATTAAACCCAAACGATTCTATTGGATGATTGCTTCGTTATACTAAAATACAATAGGTTCAGTGACCGTGCACCGTGCACAAAATTGCATAAAGACGAACAAAAAGATAGAACAAAGACTTTAGCTGAGTTTCCAGACCATATCTCGATTGACTATGATAGTGGTTACCACATATGTCTATGAGCGTGAGACACAAGGTGCGGGGGGGGGGGGGGGGGGCGTGGCGGTAAGCGGAGATAAGACTCTGGGTACGAGGTTGTGGGAGACACAGGTTCATATCCTGGGTCGGAACACCACTCAGGGTCTTAAAAATAATTGAGGTAAGGAGAACGTGCTGCCTTTGCAACAACACCAGCAAATGGTAACACTTTCGAGTCTTCTCGGATGACGACCTTAAATCGTAGGCCCTCGGAATCCCTATCAGTTGGGTTTACCGTTCACCTAAGAGTGATAAACTGAATAGTCGAGCGCTTAAAACATGAGCCTCTGGCTCGGATAAATAGCGTAACCTCTTATCCTGCGTGATCGACTCTAAATAACTCATACTCATACTCATACTCATACTCATACTCATACTCATACTCGCTAAGTTCCCCAAAGAACTGGGTATAATACGAAAAGGAGAAATAAGAGAACTTCAATGTGTCGAAAAATACTTAAGAGTACATATATGTATTTTCGTAGACGAGCTTCCTGTATAAATATTAAAATAAATAAATAAATCCTCAACCTCAAAATGCTATACCTTAGCTTTAATTTTCGGTAAATTGGCGTTGGGTTTACCACTCATTTTTCTCAGAGCAGGAACAACAAACACATAGAATGTGACCAGAGCGGAGACTGGATTCCCTGAAAACCAAATAATATTACGAACAGTGTTATTTCTCGAACAATGTTATTTCCCATATAAATACTTTAAATTATTTTGACGTTTTTCCGCAAACCTGGTAAAGCAAAAATCAATTTTGTTGTTTCCTTGTGTTGTAACGTGGCATAAGTTGTTGGCTTCCTAGAAAAGATAAATATATCTTTGTCAGACATAGTTTGACGCTACTCTGGCTTTAAAGTGCATATAACGTCTGTGGGAATTTAACATATATGTAATCTATCGATTCTCCTGAGAAAAATTGTAATATATCTTGTCAGCTGAAAATTTCATATTCATAGACTTTTTTGCTGTTAAAGTTGACGGAAATGACGTCATAGCGGGAATCTGTAAAGAGGTTTTCATAAAGACAGATGCCCGCTATGACATCATTTCCGTCAACTTTAACAGCAAAAAAGTCTATGAAGATGAAATTTTCAGCTGACAAGATATATTACAATTTATCTCAGGAGAATCCATAGATTACAAATATGTTAAATTCCCACAGACGTTATATGCACTTTAAAGGGAAATGGCAATAAAAATTAAGTTTATCTTATTTGAAAGAACTTTTAAAATGATATATCAAGACCTTTTACAGATTTTCCATATCGTTCTTGGTTCTGTAAATATTTCACTTCTTTTTAACAAAGAGCATTGAACATTCCGCCATCTTGGATATGCATAACCATCCTTGGATATGCGTGACGTCACAACCAGGGTAGAAATGTTTTTTATATCAGCAATTATCGAGTCATTATAGATGCTAAATCGTAGTTGTTTTGGGTGTTGTATACTTTTAAGTGAACTAGCAATCTATTTGAACGCATTCCACTGATATTTGGGCAATTATTTACAACTTTTAGAATGTTTACCCTGGTTTTGACGTCACTTAATTAGATCTAATTATAAAACAAGATGGCGGATTGCAGATATTTTTGTTCACAGATATTTCAAAAATTAAGGAAGTTACGGGGAAATTTTAAAAGGTCTTCATATATTATTTTAAATGTTCTTTCAAATGAGACAAAAAAATTTTTTATTGCCATTTCTCTTTAAAAAGTTTTTTGAACGTAACTTTAAAAGATACTGTCCATGACCCAACGTTTCGACACTCCAATCTAGTGTCTTATCTCCATCATATCAATTTCTATATATGAATACGTTATTTACGGACCTAACAAATAGGTGAACATCTTTTATCATTACCCTGGTTTCATGAAGACTCGCCCGAAGTGTATCGTTGCTTTTAATTCATCTTGTAAGATTGGCTTAAGGAGATCCTGTGTTAAATGTAAAACGAATTAAGCTTTATTATTAAAAAGAAACTACTTGCCAAGAAGTAACCAAGAATCTCATGTCTTGCTGATCTCACGTCTTGCCGATCTCGCGGTGTCATTTTAAAACGGTTAACTTTTGCGTTAAATTTGTTTTGGTGAGACGTGTTTCCGCTTAGATGCCATCGACGCCATTAGGGTTAGTAAAAGGGTGAAGTTTTCGGGTTAGTATTAGGGTTAGTATTTGGGTTAACATATAGGAAAAGTTTGATTCCAAACTTATTCCAACGACGGATACACTATATCCCATAAGATGAAGTACCTATGATGACACACAAGTTATCCGCTGCACTCCAAGCTAGCAGGCTCGCATTTGTGCACGTCTCGACCTACTCTCACCTTTTCCCCCATTGAAACTCCACCTGATGTTACAATAACGTCAGCAACGTCCAGTCCTTCCGTCATCTTGTTTTTTAGTGCACTGACTCTGTTAAAAAGATAAAGTACAGCAATAAGATTAGTAACGTGTTAAATATATATTAAATGTGACTTGCAGCTTGACTATGCTTGATGTTAGTCACCTTTTGCAAGTCCAAGTCAAGTCACAAGTCATTCTCATTCTGTTCAAGTCACAAGTCATTCAGTCAAGTCACAAGTCATTCTCATTCTGTTCAAGTCACAAGTCATTCAGTCAAGTCACAAGTCATTCTCATTCTGTTCAAGCCACAAGTCATTCAGTCAAGTCACAAGTCATTCTGTTCAAGTCAAGTCACAAGTCATTCTCATTCTGTTCAAGTCATTCAGTCAAGTCACAAGTCATTCTGTTCAAGTCAAGTCAAGTCACAAGTCATTCTGTTCAAGTCAAGTCACAAGTCATTCTGTTCAAGTCCAAGTCAAGTCATTCTGTTCAAGTCCAAGTCAAGTCACAAGTCATTCTGTTCAAGTCAAGTCACAAGTCATTCTGTTCAAGTCCAAGTCAAGTCACAAGTCATTATGGTCAAGTCCAAGTCAAGTCACAAGTCATTCTGTTCAAGTTCAAGTCAAAAGTCACAAGTCATTATGTTCAAGTCCAAATCAAGTCATTCTGTTCAAGTCAAGTCACAAGTCATTCTGTTCAAGTCAAGTCACAAGTCATTATGTTCAAGTCCAAGTCAAGTCACAAGTCAAGTCACAAGTCATTCTGTTCAAGTCCAAGTCAAGTCACAAGTCATTATGTTCAAGTTCAAGTCAAAAGTCACAAGTCATTATGTTCAAGTCACAAGTCACAAGTCATTATGTTCAAGTCCAAGTCAAGTCACAAGTCACAAGTCATTATGTTTAAGTCCAAGTCAAAAGTCACAAGTCATTATGTTCAAGTCCAAGTCAAGTCACAAGTCATTCTGTTCAAGTCCAAGTCACAAGTCATTATGTTCAAGTAAAAAAGATAGTGACTGATCAAGTGCGACTCGAATCCAAGTCCTATGACTCAAGTCTACAACTCTGCTTGACTATAACGTGTGAAATGTTTTAGACAAATAAATAGTTAAAGAACATCAACGCAAAGCTCAAATCAAAACATTTTGACATTCAACAATTCACTTCATGTAGAATATATATCAGTAATATTGTATTTGGGGTGATAGGAACTTCAACCAATAAACGAAACCTCACCTGTCCTCTGCTATCCCCAAATCAACCACACAATACCCTTGCTGTTTGCAGGCAGCTATCAGGGTAGTTCGATTACAGTCTCTGATTTGTCCTTGTTTGACAGTAGCTCCAGGTTCAACAATCTATAAATAAGCAATGATTAGTAATGACTAGCAATCTCATATATATATATATATATATATATATGAGATTGGGTGTCAAAAAATAACGAAGCGTCACGTAAAAGCGTCACGTATTTTGTGACGTCACGTATTTTGCGACGTCACGTATTTTGCGACATCACGTATTTTGCGACGTCACGTATTTTGCGACGTCACGTATTTTGCGACGTCACGTATTTTGTGACGTCACGTATCAACTAGAATTAGAAAACAAATCCACCTCACCTCATTTCCAGTAGAAAGAATGGCGACGATTGGTTTTCTGTAAACCTCAACCTAAAAGTTTAAAAAATGTTAGAACTTTAACAGATGACAGGGATAGACGATACATGGAAGATCGTCAAGCTCGTATCCTCAGGAAAATGATTCTGAGTCCCGAACAGGAATCGAACCTGTAACCTGATTGCCGGTGAGACTCTCTAACCATTGAGCCACCGAGACTCAGATGGAGAGCGAAGGTTACAATGATGTTCTGGTTCGATTGATATATGTACTGCCTATGCGGCAGTCACTATATAGCGGTAATATTTGGATGTGTTAATACACTGCTGTAGTGAATGTGGGAGAGCTTGGAGTAGACACACGATATGTCGTTGCATACATATATAGTCGAATAATTCTCTTTCTCGGGCGTGAGGTAAACAGGTAAACAGGTAAACAGGTAGCGTGCGCAAGCAGCCGCGTGCTTTGTGCTGCTTTCGCAGGCTAGTAAACAGGGAGATTTTATGTTTAGCCCATCAGATGTACACTAAACAGTGTTTTAGTACAAGCAAGATGACATTCTTTCGCCATTTATTTAGCTTAATTCGTATCAACTAAAACACAAGTTATTGTGCGTGCGAAGTAAATCAACCTCGTTTCACAAAAGCCTGGGTACGAGGTTGGAACTAAATCTGCTTTGGAGGGGGGGGGGGGGGGGGCGGAGGTTATTTACAAAATTTAGAAAAATGTTCCCCGTATTCAATAAATTACTTGATACCTCCTCAAATAATTTTTAAAAATTTCCTTGATGTTTTAATGTCAAGAGGGGTATAGAAAAGATACCTACTGTACATGTCCTGTTTCTGTTGTGATCCAAATTATTTTCTTTTTAATACTGCAGTCTGTACATTAATACACTTAAAGCAGTTGAATGAAGCTGCTTTATGTGTGTTAGACACATCAACATTCATATTTAACTCTTTAACGAGCAAGAGTGCACTTTAATAACATCTTATTCTGGACAATGCCAGATAATTTTATTCGGGAGAGTGGAGTACTAAGATGTACCCTTACCCCTAGCCTGCGTAGCCGGCAGTTTTTTAGGGGTTGGGGTTTGGGGTCGGGCAACCGCTTGCTCGAACACCAATGCTTAAATAACCCTAACCCTAACAAAGCACTAACCCTAACCCTAAAAAGAAAGGAAAAAACGAAGGACAAAATGACGCCATGTCAGTTTGACAGATGGAAACAAGTATTTGCCCTTGGAATAAAAGCATTATGAAACAGTCCTTCTCTAAACTCGCAGGCATTGAGAAAAGCATGCACGTTCTTGTACTCAAGCACCGCCATTTCACTCGAAGAAAGATCGCCAGAGTAAAATTGGCATATAAATGCTAAGTTGCTCTAAACTTGATTCACAAGATTCAATCAACATTTTAATGCTACTCATTATGTATCATATGCTCTAGTCTCAACACGGCAGAACTATTAGTACGATTTATAACAGGTTAACGTTAACCCTGTTACAATCAACAGCTTCCCAGACCCAAATTTTCCGAAAGACGAAAAGGATTTTTCGACAAACGTCCCTGCAAAGTCGTTTGGAGGGGTGAGCGCCCCCTCCCCCCCCCCCCCCCCCTCTAGCTACGCCAAGGACTAAAGTTAGAACGTTTAGGAATAAAAAAAAGTTCAGCAAAACCTGTGTGCGGACAAGGTGTGATTGATGACAAAAACCACAAGGTTTCATTATATGCATACACTGTAAATTTTAGGGAGTAAAATTTACTCTTGTGCGGGTTAAAAATTACTACCGCAAAAGGGGTAACCTGAAACGGAGCAAAAATTACTCCCGTTCGGGGGTAAAAGTTGGGGGGATAAAGTGATAAACGGGGGTAAAAAATAAAATGGAGTAATAATTACCCCCTTTGGAGTGTATATACGGGAAGCTGGAGGATAAAAGCTAGTGGGGTAAAAATTACTCCTCTTCTCACTGTTGTATTAAGATATTAAGATGGCATCGTAATGGTGACTTTCGTCGGATCAAGTTTTGATTCAGACATTGTCAACTCCATCGATATCGTGGCGACGGTTCATGTGTTTGCGCCAAGAGTAATACCTTCTAAACGTTGCATGTCGTACAAACGTCCGATGCCAGTGTTAGACATAGCAGTGTTAATTCGGGTAATTACGATGGCATCTTCCGATGTGCAGATTGAGAACTGTTGCTGAAAGGTCTTAGCCGAAAATATTCCGCAGTTACCACAACACCAAGGCATCTATATGAACACGCGCGCGCGTCATCACAGAGCGCTCTACCGCAACAACCTAATTTTTGCGTGAATCAATTCGTATCAGTGGAACATCTGTTTGCCATATGTTTCTATTTAAGGGTAGATCTAATTTTGTTAGATCCAACAACCATTAATTCCTGCGATTAGAATGAATGTTTGATATGCAGCGCTATTGATTAACCAGGAATTATAAACAATAAAAATTGGTGCGCATTTATATGGCCTTTAGTTTTCGTATGTACAGTACATCCTCTCCAACCTCGTTCCCAGGGTCTTATCTCCGCCCGCCCGCCAACCCCCCCCCCCCCCCCCGCGCGCTGCGAAAAGACCCTGGTCGGGGCTGGTCACGTGCTAGTTGACAAAACGTTAGAGTCAGGGAGGAGTCCTTCAAGCACAGTATCGATGTTTTTAAGTAGTCTTCAGTTTGCAATCTTCAATATCAGCTATTCAAGTTATAAAGTGAAACCTAAGTAAGTTAAGTGTTTACAGGCAGTCTACTGTGGTATAAACGTTGTTGTAGCTGTGCTTCTAACGGGTTATGGAAAGTCGATAATATTTCACCTTCTTCCCTCGCTCTTCCACGACAAGATAAACTATGGACGACAGGCGACAACGTTTGTAGTTCACCCCGTAATTATTGTAATGTCTCCCTCGGTGTCTCCGCTAAATGCGCTTATACATGTTAAAGAAAATGGAAGACGTTTTGTTTAGGGAGGTAAATAAACATTGCCGGCCCAGACTGAAATTAACATCGCGGCGAAACCTATTTCATTGTATTTACAGAGACATTAATATTGCCGCTGTTTCCAAAATTTCTGATCTGTCATTCTGAAAAAAATGATAAAACGTTCTAACTAAATACCAAAATCAAACACATTACGCGTGACAAAGTAATACCGGTATATATATCCTAGGATCGTTCTGTGCTAGGATAATAATAAATTATGATTGAAATAATCTAGCGCGAGCCTAAAACAACAAACAATCTTGATTTCCGCTCGAAGGGTGCGCGAAGTGAGTCGTTGGCATGGAATACCAGCTTTGTTTTTGAAATTTTGAGACTACCTCTTGAACTTTATCAATGACTGTATGTCAGAAATTGTGGTCTTGAACGCGTATAAATTCTTATTTAAGTATGTGAGAATTGCCTCGACAAAAAATGTTTGTACTGTGATTCGCATCGCAAATTAGTTGAGGCATAACAACGCGAATTTGAACTCCCAGAACTATAACACTTCTTTGAAGAACTTAGTTATTTCGACATAACCACAGACGGCTTTTTAGTACTATAACTTGCAAGGTTGATATTTTGGCAGCGGAAAACGTCGATAATCAAAACTAACAAAACATAACATTGTAATCCTCGCAACAAAAGAAAAAGGCGAGCCCAATCGATCATGTCAAATACTTATTTTGCTCTTATGAGAACCAACACTTAATACGAAATTTGAAACGCGTCAAAAGAAAATCGAATGTAGAAAAAACACGCAGCACGAAACACCATGTGAGAACAACCCTCCTACCCTCCCTAACGACACTCGGTAAAAGTATCCCAGAATATGGGATGCATGTGACCAGCCCCGACCAGGGTCTTTTCGCAGCGAGCGTGGGGGGCGGGCGGCGAGCGGAGATAAGGCCCTGGGAACGAGGTTGCATTGGTGTATCCGCCATCAGTCACACCATGCACATATTTTTGACTAAAAACCTATTATAGTTATGAATTTATGGTGTCAAATAATATTACAATATCCTTCTGTCCTAACCATGTATCCAATCATTTCTTCATAAATATCTTGGCGCGCAATTGTTAAACCATTCAGTCATGAAGTCCAACCCTCTTCTGTTGTATGAACCACTGATCTAGAAATAGACTGGATAGTGCATCCTATACTGAGCGCCTTAATGAAAATGTAACCGGAAGTCACGCCCTTTTTGTGAGCGACGCCATATTGGAAGGTCCCACTTTGAGGAGCGAGCTAATATATTTTACTGTTGCGAAGTTGTTGTTTTCGTATATAATCACGAAATAAACGAACAAAGCAAATTAATTTTGGTATTTCAAGCAACAGGACACATCATGGACTATGGAGGATCTAAAAACGTGAAGGAAAACTGAATGGTAAGTAAATAAGTTGACATTTTGACGAAATTTCGAAGCGGGCCGAGCGACCAGAGAGATCCAAAAGCGTGAAAAGGGTTTAATACAACGCTACCGTGAATAAACTGAAAGTTAGAATACAAGTGTGAGATAATACTGTAATTGTGAAATGTTTTCAATCGGTAGATCATTTGCAAAAGCGAAAGAGGTGCAATTATTTAAATGTACAAAAGATAGATTGGCTTGTAGTTCGACAAGCAGTACATGGGACTTTTTACTCTAAGTTTGCAATATTTAATATTTGGTGCCTTTCATAAAATTAGCTGTAGCATGCATCATAAAAATAATTTGCCAGTTTGTTTTAACATACTCCAGGTCCAGTGTGTGTAACTTGCTGTATTTGTAAATTTTAATGTGATATTTGTATGTTACAGGTACATGTAGTTGAAAATCAAACAACTATATATGAAGGAAGAACTCAAAGGTGAAGTGACATGACAACTTAATACAGAATATAATTAAACTATGTTATTTACAGTTTTCAAACTTTGTAAATCATAAATCATTCAATTAAAGAATATTTTTACAATTCTAAATTCTTGAGTGTATTTTTTCTTGTGTAGTTTGATTCTGTAAATATAAATGAAAAAGTTTAAGAATTTAATCTTTTCTTTGACTTCTGTAACTTATGTTTATCAGACATATCATCATTGTTCAATGAATTATATGACCATATGTTCGACTCTGCAGTTGATGACAACCATGTTTATGGACTCATCAAACAAATCATCAAGTGCTACTGCAAAGTCAGACTTTACCACCTTGGTAAGGAAGCTACACAGCATCTCTGTGGAAGAAAATAAGAAAAAACTTAGTAAACTGGTCCTGTTTAACTGCACAGGCTGTCGAAACATCACTACCACCAACATCAACAATCTTTCTCGAGACTACACTAACCTAGAGTATTTGACTCTGACTACCGCTGAGACCATCAAAATGCCAGTCACTATTACCAACATCAGCAATCTTTATGAAGATTACAGAATAGAATACATTCATTATCACTGGTTGAAGAAAGATGGTTGAAGAGAAGAAAGATGGTTGAAGAGAAGGAAGATGGTTGAAGAGAAGGAAGATGGCTAAAGATTTTAAAACCGGTTTCTTGAACCACCAAATATACTCAAAAGTTTACAAACAATTTTCTCGAATGATCAATAAAACTGGTGCACATACAGGTTATCTCAAATACATTATTTACAAGAATACGTCTCTGACCGCCCCAACATGTATACAGTCAACACTCTCAAAAATAGACCAAATAGTGATTATCAATTGCAATTTTTTTGTATCCAGCTGAACTTTTCATTGTGATTTCGAATTAAGAAATATGCATACTAATAATAATAATATAAATAATAATAATAATAGATGCACACTCTTAGATGCACCGAGTTTAATAAACAATATATTTTTACTCAAAGAAAACTCGGGAGTAATGATTAAAATAGGTTGTCCATGCATTCATAAAATCTACCAGATGGGGTTATCTAATTCGGGCTTTAATACATCATACTAAAATATACTTTTTAGTCACAACTCACAAATAGTACTCACCGACGGTACTCACACAAAAATCGAAATAGCTATATTTCAAGACTTACCATAGCGGTTTGTCCGTAGTAAAGCTTGTTCAGTTGATCAAATTTTCCTAATTCTTTTAGTCCTCTAACAGTGTTCCATATTCTGAGTAAATTCTGAATGATAACGGCCTTCATCAGTTCAAAGCGAGGTTCAAGGTTGTAAACTCGCAAATTCCGTTTTTTCCCAAGAATTTGGGGCCAAACAACTACAATTTCTCTCTCAAAATGCTTCGCGTGTCCTCTCTTTCTCGTAATAAAAAAAATTGTCCGATCCCGAAGGAGAAAATGCTTTAAAAACACGAAAACTCTAACTGCGCAACAGTAAATAATAAGCGAAGTGGGACCTTCCAATATGGCCGCCACGACCAACCGGAAGCTTCATTTTCAGACAATACATGCTCTATCCAGTCTATATATAGATCAGTGGTATGAACCAATCGGAATGCATGAAAAGATTTGGCGCTCGATTATGAGATAAAAATATATTAGAGGACGATAATCTGATAATTTTCTTTGTCACTGGAAGCCCACTAGTTGAGACGTATTGATTTGAATACCTTCTGCGAACGTGTATCGAGCTAATACAAAGGTAAGCGCAAGTATTATGTTATTACTTCGTATATATTCTTGTTGTGTTCGATATGTATATATATATAATATTATTGTGTGTGAGATTGCATGTCAGTAAATAACCTCAAAGTTGTTCAAAAGCCAATTTTCTAACTCATGCGCGTGCGTCTCCCTTAGTTATACATTGCTTCTCATACTAAGTGATAAAGGCGAAAGACTATATAATGATAAGCATGGGTTTGTTCAGCACGGATAGCTTATCCGGCGGATAAGTCATAGCGAGTGAACAGTTATCCTATTCAATTGAGTCAGTTATATCCTTTTGTCCATGTTTGAACAAAATCAGTTTCATTCCCATGCTGAAAAAGTCAAATATATGGAAGGCTTTCTCCCTATGTCTATGGATTCATTTTCAAAAAGCCGATTTAACCGCGTTAATTAGCGTATTTTTACACGTATAAAGTAAAACTTGAAAATGATCGTTGACGTGCAGATTTTCGTTTGTTACTGTTGAGACTGACAGATAGCAGTGTACATGTTTTACGAACTAACACACATTTATTAGCCACATTTATTAGCGCCATTTATACGTATGTTTATACCGAGAGACATAAGACGCGAGTTATATTATACCACGATCACATGAGGCGCGTCTTAATTAGGTAAGATACGAAACGCGCATATATAAAATATACAAAAATATGTTCATGTGATACACAAGCAGTGTCAAACAGAAGGCATACTGCCATAAGCCCATATACTCGTAATGTAGGCAACTTCGCGTCTTCATAATTCCGTCTTATTTCAATTCACACGTATGTGCCATGTGGCTCTGGCTCAATATAATGATTAGAGCGTCTTATCACGGTAATCAGAAAGTTACTGGTTCGATTCCCGTCAGGGATTTTATATGAACTTGAAAGGTTGTTACAAATATATGATGTTATAGAAATAAAGACTAATATTTAAGCTGAGCTCATGCTGTGTATTAAAGTCGGTGGTGGCGTGAAATGAAAATTGAGTAGGTGTTTTAATTTTAAAGAATTTCCCGTGGGCGATTAATTAAATCGTCGTCAATGACATACATAAGACAAGCATCTAAAAAAGCATGCCAAAAAGCATGCGAATGAATCCAGTAATTTCGCTTACCTTTTGCTCTTAGGTTACTTAATATTATACTGTTACAGTATTTTTAAACAAAATGCACAGGGAGCCGTAACGTCTATTAGTGAAGCGAGTTTAACAGTAAATCGGGTTTATTTGGTATTTTTTACACAATAATTGTACTAAATCTCTATTAAAATGTTCTTACTTGTTAATTTTGTCGACAATCAGGACAAATTACAGGCAACCAGACCAGAAAGGCAACGAGTCAGTATTTACATCAATTCGGAAGGCCGTTGACTGTGCTTGCCCCGCCCCCTTCTTTAGCGTCTCGCGCGCCGCGCGCGTATATAATATAAGAAAGAGAGAAGGGAAGCAACTTTATTTCGGTAGTGATTTGTTTTGACGTCTAATGTAGTTGTTAAGTAAAATTTTAGCTTGAAAATTGGCTACATTATAGATTAAAGGTTAATGTTCACAGTCGTTTTGAAAATTTTGCAATTGAAAGCTGTAGTAACTTATATAATTGGTAAACATTTTTAGTGGAGACCTTTCGTATCATCTGTGCCCCAACTTGATGCGACCACCGGAAGTCAATTAGTCAAACGCGCTCATCTGTCAATCTTTTACACAAAATAAATAATATTTATTATATTTTGTCAACATAATTTTCTCCCACTCTTTGGGAAGATACTTTCGCGAACAATCGGGTTATCGTTGCAACGGTAGACGACACACTGACATGAACAAAATCTACAAATGTGTCATGGTTTTGTGCAGAGCGATTAAAACCGTGACCTGGCTGGTAAAATTACTTCAAATTATATGCGAACGAGAGGGAATTTTGCAGATGACTATCCTGGACACTGCGCGATGTTGACATATGATCTTCTCCGCTTTCCGACAGAACCTTGTCGTAGCTTGCGAGGTAGCTTGTTTAACTAGCAATTATAGAATACCCGTCCACTTTTGAAACCGTATTTAAAGGCAGAAATACAAACCAGGTGCTCTAAAATTTCTTTAAATATAATATAAGGTTTATCTTGTGTGTAGTTGTTGATTGTTATCAAATTAAATGGGGTTTTAAAATAAAACAAAGCAAAGGTGGCGGGTGTTCTACAATTCTACAATTTAGCGCCCTGGACAAATAAATATTCTCAGTTGATGCACTGGGTAAAAAAAGATCAGTTTACTATGAGAATGAATGCCAGTGAGGTCGAAATGTCCGTTATTTTTATTTCAAAAGTATTTGGTATACTCCCACAGGTTGACGGCGCATTTATTATTTCTACGTCACAAATTGCATAATTAAGTGGTCGCATCAAGTTGGGGCATTCATGCTACGAAAAGCTTATGGAGTTTCATCCCTTCTCATTTTTCTTTATATTACTACCGAAAATCGCGAGACGCCCACGAAGGGGCGGTCTAACGGCCTTCTGAATTTAAATGTGACAAGGTAACGTGACACGCTAACGAAGGGGGCGGGGCAAGCACAGTCAACGGCCTTCCGAATTGATGTAAATACTGACTCGTTGCCTTTCTGGTCTGGTTGCCTGTAATTTGTCCTGATTGTCGACAAAATTAACAAGTAAGAACATTTTAATAGAGATTTAGTACAATTATTGTGTAAAAAATACCAAATAAACCCGATTTACTGTTAAACTCGCTTCACTAATAGACGTTACGGCTCCCTGTGCAAAATGGTATGACATTTTTCTCATTTATATTTAATTATTATATATATTTTTTCAACCATATATAAAAAATATAGACTGTTTGCCTGTGAAATCGAACTTGCAGTAGACAATTTTCTTGAAGAAGAAAAGGCAGTTACTAGCTAGTGAATGGAGTCACTATATAGTGAAACTATTGCTGCACTCGAGGATCATTATTATTGAGGTAATGTACATACGTAACAAAATATTTATAAAAGCTCTAATATCATTGATGCGCGATTGTCTTTTTCTCTTCGAAAAATATTCATCAACGTATAGGCAGATTAAAACAGATCACCTGCAGAAAGGCGTACTCGGATATCATGGGTACGAGATTTGGTCCTACCATTTTATGATGTCAAAACTCACTATAGTCTATATTATTAATAATTATTAGGATATATTGATATTAAGTCTAAGAAATGGAATTGAAATCACTGTCCACGTGCTGGAGTTTTGAGTTGGCACGACTTGAAACAGAACGTTGAGGTGGCACGCCTTGCGAAAGTGACAAACTTCATTACATCTCCTTAGGACTTTTTAGAAAATATATCATGTTATATAATATTTAAAACCAGTAACATATATATATATACGGTATATATATATATATATATGTTTACAAGTTAAATCAAACAGCGAAACAAGTCACGGAAAACATGACAACTTCATGCTCTCAGACTGGTAAATTGAAATCGAGACCTAACTAAAAAATTGAAAAGTCATTGCAGAAAAAGCTAGACGACTGCAGCAACGTTTCAGAGAAGTTTATGTATGTCCTATGCTTATGTCTCAATACGTATGTCTCTAGACATTGTGCGAACTCTCTCGAACCCCTGTTATACGGACTCCTTGCATCGATATATACAAGTTTTTACATAAAATCTGTATGTTTCCTTATGTTTTATATAGTACATGAAACGACGTGTGCAGTACAAGTGAACAAGTCATGTGGAGGGAGAAAAGTTATGTTACGTCTCAAGTGCGCGTTGGACTCCAGCCCTGTTTATTGTTTACGTTACACTCTGCGTACTATCGGTGTTTAATATTAGCTATCCAACAAAACGAAAGGACACGTTTATTTTTATAGATTCGGTTTATTCAGAAAGGCAGCTGTAAAAAGGATTTGGCAGCAATAATTTGTTTCTATTTCACATATGCATGAATAATCTCTCGCTAATGCTTACCATTTTTATAACATAATTTTAAATAGACGAGAACAAAATTGTTTTAATATTTTATATAATATTCTATATTGTAAGCTAAGTACTAGCTATTTATTTATGAGACTCTAATTATGTAAAATCCATTGTATTTTTATACTAAAGATGGGTAATAAAAAACTATTATTATTATAATACATGATATATTTTGTATATTATTTGGATTAATTTGGTACATTATTTTATAAAATTTAATATGCCTAAATGGCGGCCAATTTAATATTTTTTTAGATGCGTGGAGTAAATTTTATCCCTATAAATTACCACCTTGTTTGGAGTAACTTTTACCCCTTAAATCTTTACCCCTTTGTAAGGGGTAAAAACTACACCAATTTGAGAGGGGTAAATGTTACCCCCTCTCAAAATTTACCCTTCAAAACTGGGGTGTTTGTGCGACAAACATTTACCCCCACTTTTCGGAGTAATTTTTACTCCCTAAAAATTACAGTGTATGCTGCCTTCTAACGCGCGGACGGCTAACGGTGCACGAAAATGTAACACCAATGCTTAAATAACCCTAACCCTAACAAAGCACTAACCCTAACCCTAAAAAGAAAGGAAAAAACGAAGGACAAAATGACGCCATGTCAGTTTGACAGATGGAAACAAGTATTTGCCCTTGGAATAAAAGCATTATGAAACAGTCCTTCTCTAAACTCGCAGGCATTGAGAAAAGCATGCACGTTCTTGTACTCAAGCACCGCCATTTCACTCGAAGAAAGATCGCCAGAGTAAAATTGGCATATAAATGCTAAGTTGCTCTAAACTTGATTCACAAGATTCAATCAACATTTTAATGCTACTCATTATGTATCGTATGCTCTAGTCTCAACACGGCAGAACTATTAAGTACGATTTATAACAGGTTAACGTTAACCCTGTTACAATCAACAGCTTCCCAGACCCAAATTTTCCGAAAGACGAAAAGGATTTTTCGACAAACGTCCCTGCAAAGTCGTTTGGAGGGGTGAGCGCCCCCTCCCCCCCCCCCCCCTCTAGCTACGCCAAGGACTAAAGTTAGAACGTTTAGGAATAAAAAAAAGTTCAGCAAAACCTGTGTGCGGACAAGGTGTGATTGATGACAAAAACCACAAGGTTTCATTATATGCATATGCTGCCTTCTAACGCGCGGACGGCTAACGGTGCACGAAAATGTAACGATAGTGGTCATTTGTATCAATGTTTTAGTAGGCATTTGTCGGAGATTACTGTGTCTGTTCCAATGGAACATCTTTCATCAGCAGGCGGTATTTAGGCTAGGGTGGATTTCACCTCGAATTTGCATGGGAAGTTTTTAGCCCTTCGAGGAGGTCTGGTAATTGACGCCAACAATGAGGATAGCGATCAAGCAAAAGCTCCTTATGATTTCTTTTAATACTTTGCAAAATTAATGAGATGAACAGAAACACCCAGCTGTGTTATTTACTTCAGTAGTATAGTAAGTAGGGCTGCGAGCTCAATCGACCTCAACCGTGAGTATAAACACCAAAACGTCACCAAATTTGGCCAAGTCGCGACTCGACAAATTTGGCGATGTTTTGGTGTTTATATTCACGATTGACGTCGAATAAGCTCGCAGCCCTACTTACTATACTACTACAGCGATCGTTAGTCAATCTAGACATCCCTCCCACGTTTTCTACTAAATTGGTGTCAAACACACGCGAGACAACACCAAATCGCTATTTTAGCGAAATACGACACATTTCGTTAAATTTAGAGAAAGTTTTGTGTCGTCATTTTCACATTTGTGTTTGACAAACTACAACAGACGCGCTCTACCATTGTTTCAATTCACACGCGAAAAAAAAGCCACTAGATTTTGATTCTAGTGACGATGTTTAATAAATTTCAACGAGAAAGCCACTAGAGTCTAGTGTTAAATAGATTTCATATGCGAGTGCTGTACCTGCTATACGAATCAAGGTCACCTGTTGATGTTGCTAACAACAACATTCCATTACGAATAGCAACTACGACTTTTTAAAAAAATATTTTCACTTTTAAAAAATATTTTCACTTTGAAAAAATATTTTCGTTTTAAAATATTTTTTTCAAAAAGTTGTGGTTGCTATTCGCAATGGAATGTTGTTGTTAGCAACACACCACGTACAACCACCTGCTGTCGTGCGAGGTGGAGATAGCTGACCACGAGAGAAGAATCGCGATGTTTGAAGAAGGGGTGAGGACCACCATGCTAAGACTGTCTAACTTTGAGCGTACACTATGATTGTACACTATAAATATCGTGAATAAAAAACCGTTGTGTGAATGGGCTCGCGCGGTTGTTATGAAACCACCTGCTAGCATGCAAATTAGTCCACCCGCTCACTATTTTCAGTGTTTGTCGAACTTCTGAAATGGTGGTCGTACACATATTTAGACGTTGTGATTCCTCCCGACAACAAGCCTAAGAAAGGCACGTACGGCGTCACAATCGCGACAATGCTCTCGACGTCTTTTTGCAACTCGTCGTTTAGTTCGTCAGGATTTTCAATAGCGTTCAACCCATCCAGTAAGCTAGCGAATTTGCTGATTAACAAGTCGGTGAGAAAAGCGTTTGCAATCTCGCACGCGTGGAGAGAGCGACCTTATGGGAATTACGTCGCAGTGTTTAAGGTATGTCTCTCACTACAATGTTTTTGTGACCGTATGCGTAGGAGTCAATACCATTTTCTAAAAGGTATCGTTTATCATCAAAACAGGATAGCGACACTTTATTAATTTCGTAACTACCTAGCTGATGTTTGACACTTCTAATGGTCTTCATTGTGTGTCGCAATTGTTTCTGCTCAAGTAACACACTTTTATAATCTTCGTGCTTGATCACTTTTTTAATTATATTCTTTCTAATGCCTTTAGCGGTTTTCCCACCACCCCCATCCTCTTTCAAATAGCTATACATTTTACTGCGCAGCCCAACGAACTCAATAATTGGTGTTCCAGCGCACTCGTCCTTCATCTTGCCAATGACTTTCTTGTTCTCTTTGAAAGCGAATGGGTTGTCTGCAGGGTAATCGCTATTGTCAAACTTTTCGCGCTCCTCCATGAAGTCAGAGTAGACGTCGTCAGTTTTGATTGTGTACAACAGACTGTCAGTGTCGGTGAAGTGTAGTCTGCAGGTATCGCTAGAGTACTTTTTCATGATATAGTTGTAGTGGAAGTCATACATCAACGTTTTGCTCAAGTCTAGTATGCACATACCCACATATGCAGGTCTATTTAATGTCAGCGTCTCTTTGACTTTGTGGACAGCGACTAAATTCTCGCTAAATATCTTGCAAGACACAAACGTCGGCTTCGAGACAAGCTTTTTAAATTTCTTCGCAGTGGTCACTAATCTTACGTCCACACGCTTCCTCAAGTTCTCCATTGTTTTTCCAAACACACTGTTGTTCATCAACTTGAAGAAATCCTTCTCAAAAGCGTTCTTAGCCGCGGTTCTTTTGACTGTGTTAAAGTCGATGTACTTGCCCAACCACTTGGACTGGTCGAACTGTAGGGCCCTATGAACCTTTTTGATTTTCAATCCAAGATCTGTGTACAACTGCAGATTTCTATAGTGACACACATACTTTTTTTTGTCCATCAAATTAGTCACCAGCTTTTTCACACCACCAACACTCACATTAAACTTATTTTTGATTTTTGTGCAGTACTCCGACAACATGTCAACAGTTATCTCCATCTTCTCGGGAGCCAACGGGTAATCGTTGTGTAGGTCATGCAAATGGGCTGGGTACTCCAAGTCGACCTCAAGCAGTAAGCCTTTTTTACTATTGTTGTGATAGTCGTGCAGATTAACTTTTTCTATCTCTTTCTCAGTCAACCACTTGAAGCCGCCCGTGGGTAGACTTCGACTCATTGCCCATCCATACAAGTTGTTGGCGTCAAGGTACATCAAATACTTCGACTCTTGCTCTTTGTCATACCCCTTCATATATTTATTATTCGCCACACCATGTCTGTTGCATATGTAGCTCACACCACCACGCATACCTAATTCTACGAACTGGAACATGTCGATGTCGGACAATAATTCGAGCTCCACCCCAGTCATCTTTAGCATAGCGTCCCAAGCCAATCCGGGCGATGTGAAATAATGGCAAGGGTCTAATTTATACTCGCGATGGCATGTCTTTCTAAAGTTCTCAAAAACGTCGGCAAGCAAGAGCACATCGCTTTTCAAATACAGGTCGTGATACTCACCCATACTTTCAACGTCGAAGTAGTCCCACACATCGATGGCGCGCTCGTGCATTTCTTCCGTAATGTGCTCGTCATTCAGAACGCTGTAGAAATCTTTTTTGGAGGGTAGCTCGCGCTCGTCGAATTTTTCAAAGGAGTCCATATAATCGTAGGGGTAGACCCCCTTTCTTGTCATAAGTGCCAACCCCTCGTCGCGAAACACTTCTGACGTGTACTTGAAAGCGTCCCTTGGTAGGTTCCTCACCAAGTTGTCTAGACCGCTACTCATGAACTGAAAGCTGTCCAAGAACACCAAGTTTTTCCCAAGCATGAACGCCATGTACTTCTCCATGTTGTTTGGTATCACATTTATGTCTTGGCCAAACTTGCCAATCTCCTGCATAATGAAATGGCTATCGTAGCCGCGTAAGTTATGAAAGATCACAGGGATTTTGTCAGTCAACTTAAAGTTCACATTACAATCGCGATGTGCGGACCCTCTATACCTACCTGACACGTGACAGTGGTCTCTCACTCTAATGTCAGCGCCAGTGTACTCAACACTGCAAATATGACAACTTTTAGCCTCGTCAAAGTTCTTCTTATCGGCGTCAGTCAGTATCATTTCTTTGTTAAAGTGACTCTCAGATGTCTCTTTACAATATTCGACAATTTCTAACATCTCCCCAATGAACTTGTTAACTGCATTTTCACCGCGATACACTTTCACTGGCTTACTGTACTCGTTATCGTAGCAACAAACTAATTTATACCCATAACCGCAGTCAACATGCCTCTGGTAAGCATTTGTGTAGCTACACTCGCTTGATGGTGTCGCTGTGTGCACCTTCTGTGTGATAGCCTCGAAGTCTGCGTACACCACAAATGGTACATTTAATTGTCTGCTAAAATTCTCGTATTTCACTTTCGCACCTTTTTGCGGCATTTTAATAGCTTGCTTCCCATTAATGACCAAACACACTTCAATATGACTTTCAAGCACGTCCGCACGGGTGAAACACTGCAAACAATACCTGCAAAAGTGCTTTCTCGCCTTATACTTTGTCTGGCGGTACATGAATTTATCGAAATCGCGAATGTACACATAATGCTTGTTGCCCACGTCATTAGTTATCAACAATAGGTCCATATGGTCAGGATACGTCTCCTTAGAAACGTACACAGGGAATGGCTGCTTACTTTCGTACCCAAAAACGTTAATGCTAATTTCGTTAGCCTTTTCGATCTTGTTGTAGTCTTTGAGTGTGACTGGGAAGTCAATTCCGTCATAATTCAGCTCACCGACATGCTTAGCGTACTTTGACGTTCTGTCAGAGTTTTTTCCAACAGGAAACTTATGCGCTAGGTGGCACCATCTAAAGCACTCGTTGTCATCATCGTTATTTACGTTTATCAGACCCTTCATACTGTTGCGCAGCTCCTTTGGCAACACAATGTAGCTACTCCCATGCAAAGGTCTGTAAATAGCGACATTAACGTAGTGCGCATCTATTTTGTCGATAGTCCATCCAGACCCCTCAGATAGCCACCCAGCTATCCGCGTCAAAATCTGCTCCGACCCACGATTGGCGACACCCTCGATGTCATGCTCGTTAATGACGACGAACGTTTCGCTGTTAAAGTAGGCAGTTTTGTATGTGGTCTTATTGAGTTCTAAAACTTTTTCAAAAGTGACCTTGACTGTCTCCACCACTTTCATTCCGTTGGTCTCACCTAGTTCACGTCTCAAAAGGTTAGTGACAGTACTTCTACTACCATTTACCTGATTGATGTCTCTGTCGTCAATCACTTCGACTCCATAGGACCTTGTGAACCCTCTCAGTGCTCGATCCAACAGATGCGTTGACGGTGCGAGGTCTTCGACTACAGGTTGTGTTTCTTGGTCTCTAAAGAAGCCGTGAACGTTGGTCGCTTCATCTGTTAGTGAATTGACAACGGCTGCGCTCGTCTTATGCGCCCGTCTTTTTCTCAGCGGGTTTTTCACAGTCCGACTCATTGGCTTCTATATACACTACGCTTATTTATTTTTTCCTAAGCCACTCATTGTAATAACGATCACCACTTTCACACCATCCCAGCTTTGGGTACACCACCCCAAACAGGTTGTCGTCAAACAAGTCTTTCACCTTCCCGTCTTTGAGGTCTGACACCTTCTTGAGTGTCTCTAATTGTCTTCTATGACACAACCTAATAATGTAGTATCCGTATCTGCTGACATTTCTACCCTTTATCAAATTGCATGAGTGTAGCACATTGACAACTTTCAGGAAGTCCTCTTTTATCAACTCAAGGTGCTCACCCTTCACAACATTCCGTAGTCTCCTCCCCATCCACCAAGACCGTTTGTGAACGCTTTTTAGTCGCGTGAGTCTCATGTCGCTGTAACTCTGAGTGTAACCCCATTCGGTGTCGCCACACTTTGGACACGCGTACCCACCGCAGTCAGTCACATGTTTCACAACGTCACAATCCGAGCAGTAGTAAATTCTGAAGGCGCCTCCACACTCAGTTTGCGTCTCACTCGCGATCTCGTCAATTGTCAAGCCATAACTCATCTGCCTCATAAGTTTGTCCATCACTCTTATACTACTCCAACATTTTTTCTCACCGAACTAGTACCCACACCGCTATTCCACTACCCAAGCCTAGCGCGCTAACAAACAACAATTGGTATTCCTTCATTTCCGCACTCGGTTGGTAGTAATCCGCAATCTTCGGGAGGTCAGTGAACACTCGTCCGCTGTACTGAATGGTCATTACGCTTCTAAGTTCTTCCAACGCGTGGTTTGTGTCATTGATGTCAGCATTAGCGTCAGAGAGCCGTTGTCGCAAACGCTGGATCTTATCTTTCTTAGCGACTTCATTTTCATACCACACTTCTTTCGCACTGGCTAGCTGTTCCAACGCATGGTTGTGTCTTTTCATCTCAGCTTCATAGCCTGTGTGATTAAACTTTGAAAACATAAAGCCAGCGCCTGCAAAAGCCACTGCATTAAATATCCCTCCAGCCACAACACTCACCATTAACTTACGTTGATTTGAATGGGTCTGTCGGTATCCACTTTTTCGATTGCATCCATTTTACTAACAGCGTTCCTGCACCAACAGCTGCAGCAAGTTTCACTGTGCCTTTAACTGTCTCTGGTGTTCCCAATGGTTCTCCCAAAGCCTTTTTAGAAATCATACTCACCGCCACAGCACCAGTCGTAACAAGTAGCGCGTCGTACAGTTCGTTCATAAGTTCTTTTCGATCGATCGCAGACATATATACATTGTCGTGTGTTTTGTTCAAGAATCAAATGTGTCTAACGCTGGACGACAAGTTCTACGATTTTCTGACGCGCTAACCACAGTGCTCACAGGTTCTAGTTGTGTCTCTTTTTCACTGCTAATTGTGTACCATAACGAAGCACCAGCGATGATTACACCAAGTGTTCCGACAACATATCCATAACCCCACTCACCACCCTGTTCTTCGTTGACTATCATTTCACGCATTTTTTTTTCTTTCGCAGCTTTCGATATCTCAGCCAACTTTTTACCAGCGGCGACGCGTTTTGGGTCCTTCACCTTAACACTTTTCACATCAGCCGTAATCTTCGCCTCAACAGCCGTCTGTGAGTCCTCAACCATCTAATACACTATCACGTGTTATCTTACTCACAGATGACCTCACAGGTGTCTCACAGTTGACCTCACAGGTATCTCACAGTTCCAGACCAAACGCACTAAAAAATTAGGGTTTTTTCTGGGAGTATAACATAATGACTCAAGTCCAAGACATCGCAGAAGAGATGACTCAAGACCAAGCCCGCCAAGAAGAGGAGATCGACGCAATGCGGAGAGTGTCCTTTGTCGATGTGTCTACCCCACAAGGCGCCTCTGGACCCAACGTCTTAAAAGGGTACTCGCAAGTCTTCAAGTTGTGCGACCCCGATCGTAAAAACGAAGAGGTGTCAAGACAATTTGGTGCCCAGATTCTCTATACAAAGTTCGCTCATGAGGCTTGGGTCGGGCTTGATGGAGTTAGAGCCAACAAGATGGTTAACGAACTAGCCAAGATGATCCCTGTGTGGTGCTACTCACCATTCAAACGTCTTACGTTAGCGAGTAGCCACTACTTGAGCAACCCTCACGAGTCCGCCGCTACACTACTCGGTAACTACCTCGAAGTGTTCTTGGCGACCCTTCTATGGAAACCATGCTCAACCAAAGCCAAAGCGTGGCTAGAGCTCGCCGCAAACTGTGACGTCAACGTTTGTAGGGTGGGGTGTAATGAGATACTGAGTGCGGGCGATATTATGAGTCACATACTCTCACACACTCACCTGGATTTTGCGCACGGCGGCGCGTCGTACAATTGTTACCCATGTGGTGTGGTTACCAACAACCCAATGCATCGCTCAAGACACGAGAGCTCGAGGTCTCATCTTAAAAACTTAGAGCTTCGGCGGATATTTAACAACGAGCAACAGTTGCCGCAAGAGGGGAGAGCGTTTCTCTGGAGGTATAGTAACCATGAAGAAAGTTGGTAAACTAGAAATCGTGATTGGTCCCATGTTTGCAGGAAAAACAACCGAGACTCTCCGCAGGTTAGTCACGTTAAGTAAGTCAGGGCTCAAAGTCCTCTACATGAACAACGCAGGTGACACCAGGCGAACTGACCACGCGTTCTCCACACATCGTCAGACCATTGTTGTCGGATCAGACAGTTTACCTGCGAAGTTAATCACCAACCTTCCGAGTTCTTCCGAGATAGCTGATTACGACGTCATCGGAATTGATGAAGGCCATTGGTACTCTGATCTACTCCCAGTTATTCGTGACTACATCAAAGCTGGCATTCACGTCATTATTTGTGGTCTCATAACAACAGAGCATTTAAAAAGACTTGGTGAGCTCGACACACTGTTCCCAATGGCAGACGACATCACATTTCTAAAAGCGCATTGCGTCGTTTGCCGTGACACTTACGGAACAACTGTTGACGCACCATTCAATTGGAGATACAACCCAGGACCATCATTCGTTGGTGGTGCTGAGCAATATCGCGCAGTGTGCAGACGTCATCATCCTTCCACGCAAAATTAGGGGTGTTCTCGGATACCCCACTTTTTTAAATTTAGACATTGGTCACGTGAAGCGTCCAATGTACAGTAGAAACATTTTTTCACACAGTGGTCAGAAGGTTTGTGAAATAAAGAGAGAAAGTTTCACAGATATTTTTCACCGAGTTAAAAACGTCTTTAAAAAATGCTAGAGCAGTCGTCTCAACAACGAGAACGAGTGCTAATTCGACTTATTACTCGCTGTCTAAAAAGTCTCTTTACAATAGCGTCTCTCATGGTTACTCAACGCTGATTTATTTTTAAATTTACGAAAACACTGAGAGCACTGAAACCCAACGTCAAAGAGATATTTTATCACTGTGGTAATAGCGTCGTCGTACGAGTCGCACAAGAGTGTTAGATAACCAGCGGATTTGTATCTGAGCAACAGAGACTCCTGCTCTTTGGATGTCTTGCCTGTGCCACCTGGATTCTTGAACTCAATCACGAGCCCGCTGTGCTGTCGGTTCGCACTGGCAATAATCAAGTCAGGTGTTCCACGTTGGTAACCTTTTTTCCACGAATTTATTCTTTTACTCGAAGTGTCTTGATTCTCACCACAAGCGGCTATCAAAATAGCTTCTGGATAATATTTCCTAAGAAAACCGACGACTTTCGTGTGGAGATCGAACTCGGTGATTATTTTAAACTGATTGTGTTTGAGACCAACGTCAGCTAAACTCTTTCTAACGCTTGGTAAGACTTCTGAGTGCACCCACCTTCCGAAGTGTCTCGCACGCTCCATTTTACTCGAGAACGTTAGTGAGTAGACTCCAAGTTCGTTGATAAACGAGGCCTGCTCTACCTTCATTTTACAATCAGGTTCGACGTGGTCGTTGACTGCATCTTTTGGTCTAGCATAACCTAGAGCGCTTGCGACTTCTTTCGCTTTGAACCATATTTCACCGTTGTGATTAACCGTCGTGATTTGGTGACCATCGAATAATTGCACTGAGTTGGTTGCCATTACTATAGCCTCGCAAAAAAAAACTACTCGACATAGGTGTCAGGTTTTTTATAGATCTGGTTTGTTGTGTACCAATGCAGCAAATACGTTTTATTAGTCTTCAGTTTTCTACGTCGTCTGAAAAAGTCTCTAATGTTACGAGCCAGTTTTCTAAGCCAACCCATTACATAACTTAAGTCACGTCTCCTACCACTCCCACAGTGTCTGACTCTGGTAACATAATAGGTTTGCCGTAAGTCTTTTTAGACCTCATACCAATCTCAGCGTGGAGCTCGAGAGTTATGTCACCGCGACCAAACGATCCACCAGCTTTGAACATGTGGTCAGTCGTCTTATTTATTTTATATATTTCATGAGGTCTCGAAATACATGCTCCCATTTACTTTACACCATATTCCTTCATCATTTCTCCACCCATGATTATGATGTCTCGGTTCGTCATGTAACCACTCACAATTTTCACACCGTAGAATTCTATCAACGATGGGTATGCATAGGGTGCGAGTGGTATTCTTGGTCGATGTACTCCAAAAATCGTTCCATAGGGTGTGCCTATTTTTTTCATGTTCGCTACGAAGTCTGAGTCGGCTGACTTGACGTTGTTGACTCTGACGTGTGAATTGTCCATTTGCCAGTGTATCGATATCATATGCATTTTGGTGAGGTCAACACCACTTGGAATAGTGCATATGCTCTCCATTGCTGGGACGCTACCACCATACGCGAGTCCATTAGTCATACCAGTCTTGTACCCTATGAACTTATCCCACTGACCATCGTCGTTTGATATAATTGTCTCCCAATTTGATCCAGCGGTGCGAGTAGGTAACCTCACTACAACAAAAATGGAGAGATCACACCATTGCATACTGGGGCAATTAAAATGGAGACCTGACTCAAGTGGGATTGGTGTTAACACAGGGGATAGAAAACTTTGGCTTACACTGCTGATGCCGACAATAGGGCCATAAGCTAGGTTGTTTTGCACTAATTTACTTGTTCCACCAATGGCTTTCACTTTGTTTGAACCGTTGGTGTGAAATTCCACGTTTTTCAAGGCGTGTGTGCTAACGTTGAAGTCGAGCACAACGTTGTAGGACTGACTCTTAAGGAAACCTGATAGTAGTTGCTCTAGAGTCCTTTTATTGATAGCGTCTGAGTCATCGACTGGGTCTGCTACGTTTTTTATCGCTGAGCCTTGCATGTCTATTATCCCAGACATCCTTCCACCGGTTGCGCTTAATTTGGGATCTTCGTCTAGATGTCTTTTCGTTCTCTTTAGTATTTTATCGTGAGGGTCGTCAGACTCATACCCATAGTTTAGACTCATTACTACTTCAAGGTGTATTTGGTTAGTAGATAGCCAGATACCGCTGAGAACCCTAAGATTATCGTCAGCGTTGTCGTGTCTGACTCACTTGAGGTGGTAGTCTGCGCAATTTGATTGGTCACTGTTTTCTTCACGGGTGGTACTACTCCCAAGTTAGCCACCACGTTTTCTTGGTGGACTTTTTTAGCCACTGTTTTCTTCACGGGTGGTGCTACTAAGTTAGTCACCACATTTTCTTGGTGGACTTTTTTAGCCGTAATTGTTGGTGTTGTTGCATTCAAGCGAGTGTTCACCCCAAATCTCATGGACTCTGTGGCAACCTTTAGTAAGTTGTTGTACCCATCGATTTTATTCTTGAGAATCACCACATTACTCGGCATTAACCATGTACTTGGCGACACTGCAAGATTTTGGACAACGTTGGTGTCTCTAATCGATTTGTTCATGTTGAGAATCCATGTCGACACGTCATAGTTGATAACACTGTCAGAAAACAACTTGCGGAATTCTTGTTGGGTTTCTAGACTTCCTGCAGAACCACCAACGACTGATACACGTGTTCTCGCTTGCGCACCAAGTGTGGAGTACACAAAGGCTTCTATGCTCTGATTTAGATATTGTAGCCCAATGTTGGTAAAGCCGTCTGACAATCGCGCGACGTATCGTCTGTAATCGCTATGGGTGTCGTTGAGTGTGAAGACTCTGGATTCACCTGTTGTACCATCGCTCAGGACTTTATTCTGGTAGTAATGCTTTCTGGGGATTTTGGAAGTCTTACCATACAATTCAGAGGCGTTGAATTCTCTACTTATTGATCTCATGGTCTCACCACCTTCCATTCTTCTGAGAAGTCTTCTAATGGTGAAGTACACATGAAATCTCATCACACTTGTGACCACGGGGTGGACTTCTTGTGACACTGATAAATGTTGCAACGACACCCCACAACAGAAACTTGCACAATACGTCGCGAACACAACACGGTAGTAAGATTCGCTGTCATCCCACTCTGATTTTGTCTTTGACGTAGTGATTTGTAAGACTGGTAGCTTTGACATGAAGTAACTACTTTGGTTAACGAAAACTTTGAAATTATTCACTGGATAATTCAACACGTTTTCTGTTGGATAGCCATCCCAAAGCCCCCAGTGGTTCTTATGACCTTTTGGCAGTGGTTGGATAGCTCCACCACCTTGCCATATTATTGGGAACTTGCTATTGTGTAACCACCTCCACATGCTTTTATCATTTTCGAAGGTTGCGCTGGTTATGTCTGTGCTGAGGATGTCATTATTTCTGAAATATATGTCAACACCTAGGGTCTTACCATCTTGCGAAATATTTGGATAGAACTCGAATTTACTTAAAGTAGCGTGGGGGTATTTTTTGATGAGGTCTGCCTTTGCGTTGTGTGTAGCCTTCGATGTGTTAGCCATCGCGAGTTTGTAGTGCTTTCCATAGTACTCATGAAGGGCTTTCTGCATATAATATACCGTATGTTATACACAATGCGAAAGTTGACAGTACTCATTGAAGGTGTGGAAAAAGTCGTGTCCTTTGACAACGCGATGATGGTCATACACGATAACCCATACATTATGGTCAAGACAGCCACTGTGTTTTGGGACTACCATAACACAACAAATGACGACAGCATTCAGGTCTTCACGCTGGATAACTCTAGGGTTGGCTCTTTTAAAAAGATTAAAGTGGGTGAGGGGTACTTTAACTTCGACGCATTGGTCAAAGTCTTGAAACATGAGTCTAACGAGCTTAAGGTGGATCTTGAGATAGAGAAACTAGTGCCTACAGGTAAATGTAGGGTTAAGGTTAGTAGCTCAGCTGTGTTAGACACCCTTGGGCCTCTACTTGGTTTCGCGAAGGGTGAGGTGATTCAGAATGACTCACAGTGGCACACTAGCCCGAACGAGGTCGACATGTATAGAGGTCTGAAGTACATAGAAGTTTCGTGTGACATTGTTGAGACGGATAGTAACGTGGGTATTGATGGGAAGCGTAGCGATGTGATCACAACGTTGCCAATACCCACTGAACAGTCTTTGAAGGGGTCAGTGCAACGCCATGTAGACATTGAGTCAAAGGTGGGCATTAAAAAAGGTGTTTACTCAAGTATGACGTTTCGCGTCAAACCAAATAACGACGATCTCAAAATTGGCGCGGTGTTATTGGAACTGTATATTGTGTGAATTATATGGAGCTTGGTGTGGAAACAGAGCAGGGGTTGAGAGACATTTACTATAATCCTAAGACAGGGTTCAGTGGTGTAGAGAGGTTGTATCAAAGCGCATTGGGAGACGGATTGAAAGTAACTAGAAAAACAGTGAAAGAATGGTTGACAGCGCAGGACACTTACACTAGGTACAAACCTATTGTGAGAAGGCATAAATTCCGCGCGACTTTTGTTGGGTTTCTTGGTGAAGAGCTCCAAATGGACTTAGTGGACATGAGTAAGTACTCAAAACAGAATGGAGGGTATTATTGGATATTGACAGGTATTGAAATATTGAGTAGATACGCTTTTGGCATTGCGGTTTACAGAAAAGACACTAAGAACATGACTAAGGCTGTTGGAAAATTGTTGGTTGACTTTAAAGATCGGTTTGGGGTCACACCTAAGTTAGCACAATTTGACGAGGGACTTGAGTTCTACAATGTTGGTGTTAAAAGTTTGCTGAAAGAACATGGTGTTGAGTATTTCAGCACTAAGAGCGACAAAAAGGCTGCTGTTGTCGAGCGTTTTAATAGAAGCCTCAAGAGTATTATGTGGAAGTATTTTTATACCCGTGGGACGTACAAATGGATTGACGTTTTGGACCAGTTTGTGAGCAATTATAATAGCAATGTGAATCGAAGCATTATGATGAAGCCGAAGGATGTCAATAAGTCAAACGAAGGCGAAGTGTGGACCACTTTGTTTGGTCACCAATTTGCAGACAACCCATTGCCAAAGTTTAGAGTTGGTGAGTCAGTGAGAATTAGTAAGTACAAGAGTGTGTTCACAAAGGGTTATGAAGCCAACTTCACTGAAGAGCTGTTTAAAGTGGTGAAAGTTATTCGTGGTGATCCTAATGTGTACGAAATTGAGGACCACACCGGTGAACAGATTATTGGTAAATTTTATGAACAGGAATTATCGCTGGTCAATAAGAAACGTGGTGACGATGTGTACAGAGTTGAAAAGGTGTTGAAAAGAAAGAAAGTCAGAGGGGAGAAGATGGCGCTGGTCAAATGGTTAGGTTACGAGAGCAAACATAACTCATGGATACCAGAAAGCGACATTCAAAATGTGAGCTAGTGTAATATGGCCGAAGGTGGCTTCGACGACTTTGAGATGGAGGGCTCTAATGAATACAGAGATGTCACTGACGATGAACTAGAGTATAGTTACGAAAAAGCCATTCAAGAACGCAAACTAATTGGGGGTGATCCAAACGCCTCAATGTTTAGGAGAACTAGACTAACTAAAGTGATGGGTGGACTAAAAGTCGAGCGTAATAGAAGACTTCGTCAACATATGTGGAGGTTTTTTAGTGATCCCACAACGTGGATTAATGACAACGTAAAAGATCGTGAAGACATCGCGAGGAGTGCGCCATTGTTAGACACCACACACGCAGAGTACGTCAACATACCCGAACTAAGACCAATCGAGAACCGCAAGTTGAGCGCGCTACTTAATCCAAGTGAGAGTGTGATGTCTGAGTCAAGAATAGGCGACACTGGTACGTTACAAATAGAGATAGATCGCTATCGAGACTTGATAAATGAAGCGAACAAAAGAGTAGCAGAGCTTGCAGTGAAAGACCTCACGACTGCAGAGAACGAAGAGTTCATCGATCTAGCTGAAAGAGTGATCGGACTTAAAAAGGCTAGAGACATGGTTATTGAACAGCGACAAATAGAGGAGGTTAGAGAGCAACAGGAAGTTGACATTAGCAGATTGCAGAATTTCAAGAAATGGGTTAGAGAAAATATGGTTGGGTCTAGCGCTTTAGCGATTGCAATAGCTGCAATTATAACAACCATTATTATCGCTGGGAGGTCTAATGTTATGAGAGGCGCTATGACCACGAGGTCGTTTGCACAGGCTGTTAAAAACGTGATAATGAGGATGGGTCCATGGGCTGTTGGATTGGCGAACTTAGTTTATGACGCGCTGGTGACAGGCGCAAAGGGCCTCGCTTGGTTAGCTCAAAATCTGTGGGTGTTTGCGGTGACATTCGCGTGGCTTGCGTACAATTATCTAAACTAGAGAGAAAATGTGATTCGTGGGAGTCAGAGAGCGATATTCAAAATGTGAGCTAATGTAATATGGCTGAAGGTGGGGAAGTTTTTGACGAGATTGAGATGGAGAACCTTGGTAGAGCTTACACTAATGATCAAATAAACGTCGAACTTGAAGAACTCACTAAACGTATAGATTCAATTGAGAAAATATACACCAACGACAATATACCACACATCGAACGTGTCAAGTATGAGAAATTGAATGGGAGAGCGAATAGATTGCAGGGTGAACTGGATAGAAGGTCTCGAGAAACAGAGACGTCGTTCACTGACACTGATGATGGTAAGACGGTGACAATAAGGGGGACTAACACAGAAGTCCCAACAGTAGAGTTTGTTGAACAGAAGTTGTATGGTGACGTCAATGACGAGAGTTTTAGTATAGCTTTTGAAGAGGAGAAAGAAATTAAGAAAAGACTGGGCGAGCTAAAAGCGTCCAACAAAAAGCTAACAGAAGACAACGTAAAAAGAATCAAGCTAATAAACAAGAAAATACATAAATTCAACAAAAAGGTACTCGGCCAAGACGACGCGTCAAGGAAAATAGTCAACAGGTCGCAGGTTGCGGACTCAGGGGCTATTCTTTTCAAACCGATAAACAAAGATGGTAAATATGGAGCACCCAAACGAATTCTAGTACCTTGGGGAAACGAATTGAACTATAGTAAAGACGCTCGTAGTAAAAATGCGATTGAGCAGTTCAAACAGTTAGTTAGTCAAATCCCTGAGAGTACAGAAACAACAGCTGTCACAACAGAAGTGGCCCCAGACGACTTCCCAGTAATTGAGACAAGAGTGGATAATGATAACATACCTGATCTATCATCAGACGAAAACCGCGAACATAATGGTGTGCTAAACCCAAGTGATAGTGTGTTGCGTGAGTCGAGAATAGGCGACAATGGTGCATTGCAAATACAAGTAGACTATTATCAGGAAGCGATAAATGAAACGGACAAGAGATTGGCAGAGCTTAACAGAAAAGCTGAGCAAAGTGGTCTTACGAGTGACGAACAGCTAGAGTACGACGGTTTGCTTAGGAGAAAGGTGGGACTCACGCAAGCCAAAAAAGAAGTCTTAGAACAACGACAAATAGAGGAAGTTAGAGCGCGACAAGAGATCGACATTGACAGGTTTCAGAAATTCAAGGAATGGGCTAAAGAGAATATGGTCGGGTTGAGCGCTGTAGCAATTTCAGTGGTTGGAATTATAACAACTATTATCATCGCTGGGAGGTCTGCTGTTATGAGGGGCGCTATGGCTACAAAGTCATTCGCACAGGCTGTTAAGAATGCGATAACGAAGATGGGTCCATGGGCTGTTGGGTTGGCTAATTTAGTTTACAATATGTTGACGTTGGGTGCAAAGGGTCTCGCCTGGTTGGCCCAAAATCTCTGGGTACTCGCAGTGGTACTTGTGTGGTTTGCTTATGACTATTACAAGCTAAAACGGTAGCGATAAAACATATGTAAAGGTATATGAACGCCACGTCAGCAGAGTTGAGCCCTGGTTTTAGACGAGCAACCATGGGCGTCATAAAAGGGGTGAGAACACAGCATGTAATCACGTTGAACCCTAATAAGGTCAGTCCTGGCGAGGAACTTTACATTGATATACCAAAGCTCAAGGTTAGTAGCTGCTTGGTGCCTGGATCGTTGGGTCTAGTGTTCGACTTTAAGAACGCGAACGTTAAAAGCTGGTTCTTGAATAACGTTAGCAAGTTGTTGGTTGAGAAACTTGTTGTGAGACTAGCTGGGGAAACTGTGTATGACAACAATGGGGAAAATTACACTGGTGTCTATCGCGACCTTTGGGAGAGTGTCACTGCGCGAGACCAAATGATTGATTATGGTATTGGTGGTGAGAACTTGAGAAAGCTAGTTTCTAAGGATGACAGTGGTGCGACAAGTGGGAACGTCGCTAAAGTTAGTGACGCGTTAATGTTTGGTGTGATTGGGACGAAGCAGCGGATTAAGCTTGGTAAAATCATGAATGACCACGGGTTGTACGCTCCTTTTAGCATGAACAACAACTTGCAGTATGTCATCACACTTCCGAAGGCCACAGACATCATGGTGGCGCAATCTGGTAGCGCTGTGGGTGGATACACTCTGGAGAACCTCGAGCTTGAGTATGAGACGATCGATAACCAGGAGCTCGCTGACGAAATAGCGTCGGGCTATGCAAGTGGTCGTAGTTTGTCATATGAGCACATCACGTTGATGAAAACCACCGAATGGGACAAAGGCACAACCATTGTGAATGAAAACATTAATCTTCCAAGAAAAAGCATGAAGGCGATTGTGTTGCTATTCACGAATAAGGTGCGAACAGACAGCGAGGAGTTTCTTTACCCAAATATTGATAGTGTTAGAGTCACAATTGAAGGTGTGCCAAATAGTGTGTACTCACAAGGCATCCCAAAGTCGAAGTTCTATGCAGAAGCGAAACGATTGTTTGGGTTGGGTGAAGAACACGCTCAGTTCATGACCATACAGAAGTTCTATAAAGATGGCTTCGCGTTGGTCATCGACTTGAGGAGCGTCCAAGATAATTACAACGTCGCCACTGGTAAAAAAATTGTGAACACACAATCTGGCGTGCTTCTTGAAATCACTAAGAAAGCGACGACTGCGAATGTTATGTGCAGGGTGTTTGTGATAAGTGATGGGTTGGTCAACTTCATGAACAATGGGCTGCAATCAATCCAGTATTAAATCAAACGTGAGTTAATGGAGACTCCGTTTAATATGTTAATTGTTGGTATGACAGCTTGTGGTAAGACGCATTATTTGCTGGAAACATTGGAATCTGAGTACTTTAGTAAATTTGACTACATTGTGTTGATTTGTCCTACTTTCGAGTGGAACAAAGCGTACCAAGATTGGAAATATGTGCGCGACCCCGACGTGTTAGCGATAGACTGCGCGCAAGACAGTGTCGACGCTGTTCTCAAGTGTGTAACAAATGTTTTTAAAGGCACTAACACTCTGATTGTGTTGGACGACTGTGCGAGCTCTCAAGATGTCAAGAATAGGACTAGTCAATTGGTCAACTTGGCTTTTAGTGCGCGACATTTTATGTTGAGCGTTATTGTCATCACACAACAACTGACGTCGATCGCAAAACCGTACAGAGAAAATATTAGTAAGCTCGTTTGCTTCTACTGCCCAAGTAGGAGTGATATGAAGGTCGTTAT
This sequence comes from Chrysogorgia sp. JL179-B06, assembly GCA_035772405.1. NCBI lineage: Eukaryota > Metazoa > Cnidaria > Anthozoa > Scleralcyonacea > Chrysogorgiidae > Chrysogorgia > Chrysogorgia sp. JL179-B06. The sequence continues at coordinate 213,836 of JAYKKM010000517.1, read as the reverse complement.
CGACGATTACCTTGGAAACATCAGCAGAGAGAAATCGTCGGCGATTGTGACCGCATTAAAAAATAATAAGTACGCTAGACTAGAAATCTCACTGCGCTATCCATACAGTCATGAAGTTGTTATTCCGCAATAAAATATGGGTATAAGTAATAACGCGATGGTGAAACGCAAAAGTGAGGAAAATCCTACGATTGAGGAATTAGTTGAGGAGACCCAAGCCGCTAGTACCTCAACTGTGGACACTGACGACATTGACGTTAGGAGAGCCGAGCTTATTAGACTGTCTGGCGATGGTGTGGTGAGTCAGTCCGAAGCGTATATTAAAAAAGCGTCCGCAAAGGTTATCGACAAGATATGGCGTCAATATGAGTTGAAGAGAATGGAAATCGCAAACGCTTTTCTCACCGACTTGCTAATCAGCAAATTCGCCAGCTTACTGGATGGGTTGAACGCTATTGAAAATCCTGACGAACTAAATGACAAACTACAAAAAGACCCGCTATTAAAGAAAGACGTCGAGAGCATTGTCGCGATTGTGACACCGTACGTGCCTTTCTTGGGCTTGTTGTCGGGAGGAATCACAACGTCTAAATATGTGTACGACCACCATTTCAGAAGTGCGACGACAAACACTGAAAATAGCGAGCGGGCGGACTAATTTGCATGCTAGCAGGTGGTTTCATAACAACCGCGCGAGCCCATTCACACAACGGTTTTTTATTCACGATATTTATAGTGTACAATCATAGTGTACGCTCAAAGTTAGACAGTCTTAGCATGGTGGTCCTCACCCCTTCTTCAAACATCGCGATTCTTCTCTCGTGGTCAGCTATCTCCACCTCGCACGACAGCAGGTGGTTGTACGTGGTGTGTTGCTAACAACAACATTCCATTGCGAATAGCAACCACAACTTTTTGAAAAAAATATTTTAAAACGAAAATATTTTTTCAAAGTGAAAATATTTTTTAAAAGTGAAAATATTTTTTTAAAAAGTCGTAGTTGCTATTCGTAATGGAATGTTGTTGTTAGCAACATCAACAGGTGACCTTGATTCGTATAGCAGGTACAGCACTCGCATATGAAATCTATTTAACACTAGACTCTAGTGGCTTTCTCGTTGAAATTTATTAAACATCGTCACTAGAATCAAAATCTAGTGGCTTTTTTTCGCGTGTGAATTGAAACAATGGTAGAGCGCGTCTGTTGTAGTTTGTCAAACACAAATGTGAAAATGACGACACAAAACTTTCTCTAAATTTAACGAAATGTGTCGTATTTCGCTAAAATAGCGATTTGGTGTTGTCTCGCGTGTGTTTGACACCAATTTAGTAGAAAACGTGGGAGGGATGTCTAGATTGACTAACGATCGCTGTAGTAGTATAGTAAGTAGGGCTGCGAGCTTATTCGACGTCAATCGTGAATATAAACACCAAAACATCGCCAAATTTGTCGAGTCGCGACTTGGCCAAATTTGGTGACGTTTTGGTGTTTATACTCACGGTTGAGGTCGATTGAGCTCGCAGCCCTACTTACTATACTACTTACTTCAAAGAAAACGACGACATACGCTTAATTTTTTTCACTCTTGAGTGCGTTTACAAATTGCATTTACAAAATTGCGTTTACAAAATTGTTTTTAGAAAATGTGAAAATTTCCAGCCGGTCTTCTGGGCGAGATCCCGTGTAGTCAATAGCGAGATCTCACCAAGGAGGGCTGGCCCTACTCTCATATAAACGAAAACATATTTTTACAAACGATTTTACTGTGAGGCTACCAAGAGGGCTGGCTAATATGACTAGGTTGTCATTCTTTTGAAATTTTAGTTCTGCATGCTAAAGGTGTTTGTTTCGGTTACACTGCGTGAGTTGATGGCAAAATTGCGTGCTGAACATAAAAAGCTTAGTTAAATTGGTTATATCTTTTTGTGTTTCACAACTGAAACATTTATCATATATATTGTATATTCATGAGACAAGCTTGGTGCTCAGACTGCTCCTATATTCAATCAGACATATCTCAGTTGGATTCTGCTCCCACCGTTGAGGCTACAAGCATTGTATGCAGCAACAGGGCTCGCGAATGAAAGGTTTAGAAACACCTACACCTTGTGATATGTCAGAACTTTCCAGTTAAGCAGTATTTCGCTGTGCAGTATTTCGCTATGCGTTATTTTATACGTTTGGCGTTCATATAGAGGCTTATTTTTATTAGAGGAAGGCGTGCGGGCAAAATGGGGAAGCGCGCGGGGAGTGGATCGAGGAAAATCGGAGGCGCGCGGTGGAAACTCAGCTGTATGCGTTGTAGGCAGAGGCTAGCCTGCAATGCAGGCTCTTGGGAGAGGGGTTGGGGAGGGGAGGCGGCCATGGGATAGGACTGAAACGGGAGAGGGACTGGGGCAAAGCAGAGCCTTGGGACAAGGCTAAAAGGGATAACTCAAAAGGACCTTCCCATTTTCAAGAACTAATCTCATCCCAATCCTAACTTCAACCCTAACCTTGATCCTAATCTTAATCCTAACCTTGATCCTAATCTTAACCCTAACCTTAAACCTAACCAAACCAAAAATAAAGACCAGACAAAAACAGAAAGGTCCTTTTGAGTCATCCCTTTTAGCCATTTCCTGCTGACAGGCTCTCCTCCCATTCCCTCTCCTATTTCAATTCTCCAGGGCCTTCCTCAACGTACTTGAGAAGCACAATGTCCGAAAAGCGACTCTCAAACCTTGCATTCGTCTCAATAAATCGAGAACTTGTTTCATCAATTTCTATTAGAGAACTTCAAAACCCATTTTTAATTTCGTAAATCAGACGAATGTTTCAATGACTTACGGGGACAAAATCTATAGTACTTTACAGTCATATGTATACATGCACTACAGATACAATTCCCATTTTTTTGACCACGCCCATTTTCTCGGAATATTTGTTGGATGCCTGCCTACTAGCTGCGCCACTGCTCTCAATCACACAAAAATTTGATGAAATGTTATCACGTACGAGGTGTTAGGGTCAGCATGATTCGTAATGGAAAGGTGGTGCACTTGAGTCGTCCAGTTCCAAAATTATATCCAACTGAGATTAAACGAGAGGAAAGATTGAAAGAAAATAACGTTGGAGAAACGAGTGAAAACAAAACAAAAATGGTAAGACCAAAAAGAGCGGCAGCATTAATCCTGACCTTAGCACCTAGTCGTACTTGATTGTCTCATCCCAAAATTACCTCCGTCACTTCAGCCATTTTCCAATTCTCTCTCTTTAGTCCACTCTTTTAGCCTTGTCCCAAGGCTCTCCTTTGCCCCAGTCCCTCTCCCGTTTCAGTCCTGTATTGCAGGCTAGCCTTTGCCTACAACGCATGCAGCTGAGTGACGTGTGTACGTATGTCTGGTCGCAGAAAGGAAATTATTGCATCATCCCGTCAGGCTTTGCGAAACTGTGCGTTATAAATATGTTAATATTCACGCACGCATGCTTTCTTTCTTAATTCGCTTCCCTGATCGTTTGATCAAGCGTTCGAAGTCAAGTTTTCTTTCTTGGACAAGTTAACACATTCACAGACAGTTATTGGTCAGTAATGTTACAATTGCACACGCCGATCGCGTTAGACCTACATCTAAAATATAACGATTTCGAAACGGGTTGGTCCACGATCTCAATAAATTTACAATGAATGCCAAGTTGTTTATGTAATAAAATAACGCATAGCGAAATACTGCTTAACTGGAAAGTTCTGACATATAACAAGGTGTAGGTGTTTCTAAACCTTTCATTCGCGAGCCCTATTGCTGCATACAATGCTTGTAGCCTCAACGGTGGGAGCAGAATCCAACTGAGATATGTCTGATTGAATATAGGAGCAGTCTGAGCACCAAGCTTGTCTCATGAATATACAATATATATGATAAATGTTTCAGTTGTGAAACACAAAAAGATATAACCAATTTAAATAAGCTTTTTATGTTCAGCACGCAATTTTGCCATCAACTCACGCAGTGTAACCGAAACAAACACCTTTAGCATGCAGAACTAAAATTTCAAAAGAATGACAACCTAGTCATATTAGCCAGCCCTCTTGGTAGCCTCACAGTAAAATCCTTTGTGAAATTTGTTTTCGTTTATATGAGAGTAGGGCCAGCCCTCCTTGGTGAGATCTCGCTATTGACTACACGGGATCTCGCCTAGAAGACCGGCTGGAAATTTTCACATTTTCTAAAAACAATTTTGTAAACGCAATTTTGAGAAAACAATTAAGCGTATGTCGTCGTTTTCTTTGAAGTAAATAACACAACTGGGTGTTTCTGTTCATCTCATTAATTTTGCAGTGTTAAAAGAAATCATAAGGAGCTTTTGCTTGATCGCTATTCTCATTGTTGGCGTCAATTACCAGACCCTCGAAGGGCTAAAAACTAGCCTAAATCCCCCTCAGACATTCTTAATTTTCGTGCGGGACCCCTCCGATATTTTTAGTTTCAATATCTTGAAGTGAAGAAACCAAACGCAAAGTCGCAAACCATCGCATTCGCATTATATTTGGTAATTTATTTACTTATAATACGAAATATAATACCCAGACAGAGACAGACCCGAAGCGCAGACGAAACAGTTGCTGTGTTGCATTTTATTTTTAATTAATAAATAAATTACGTGTAAGGTGTAGACTACAGACTACACAGCCAGGTTTTTTAAAATTTTGTATAGTTGAATCTGAAAAACTTAAAACGTACCTTAAATTCAAAGAATGTCAACAACCTATAGATGGAACTGTTTATGGCTCCCTTGTTTCAGTTGTTTGTCTGTTTGACGCGTGAATGCGGCAATCCAGTGATTTGTGTTATGATTCAACGTTCCGAGTCCAACTAAAAGTTAGCTTATCACTACTGACTAGGGCGGCGGGGCCCGTTTTACCTTCCATTACTTTTACCTTCCATTAGTTTTGACAAAACCGAATTTTTTGCGGGCCCCTTCTTGGCCCGGGCCCCGGGGTAATTACCCCGCCTACCTACCCCCCCCCCCCGTCTCGACGCTGCGTACTAGTTCGTACGTGCGACATTAAGTAACGTAGCCTTCGTTCTGCCATCTGAGTTCTGGTAGCTCAATGGTTAGAGCGTCTAACCGAAGATCATGAAGGTTACGGGTTCGATTCCCGTCTGGGGCTCAGAAACATTTTCTGAGTTTGCGTTAAAAGCTTGAGTAGCAAACAGTTTACCATGTTAAAAAACCAAGCTGCAAGTCACATTTAATATGGAATATCTTGTTGTAAACACCAACATCTTTAATTTCAAGATTTATTTCAAGTAAGAGAGTTTATTAAAATAGCATTGTTAAGTTGTTTACTCGTTTCTTTGAATTATTGCACATGCATTGGGGTCACAGTGACAAGGTCAAGGAGACCAAAGAATTTGTCACCAAAGATTTACATACGAAGACCATTTGGCGCCAACAAAATTATTAAACCAGATTAATTAATTAGTTCAGCGACTATAAATTAAGATAGACAGGCATGTTTCTCAACAATTGTACTCAAGACCCCGATCTGAACACAGCAAAGATTTTCCTCGAGTCAAGACAAGAAAATGAGTTTCAATGAGTTACATGTTTTTTCTTTTGCCGTGATTATTCTGATACAAGCGACAGTCGACGCCGCCAATATCAAAACAAACAACATTGCCGACAAGGTAAAGTGTCACGCTGTTCATGTTTGCATCAAGAGATTTTTTCCTATATTTGATCCAGGTTTTTGACGAATTTTCGGTAAGGTGCAGTGTCCTTCACCATAATATGATAGGAGAGGACAATCATACAAAAGCGCAAAAGTTTTCCAACTCCCCGACGGCGGAGCAGAGCCCAATAATTTTCATTTTTCATCAAAAGAGTAAAAAACTTCCCACGAAGAAAGAAAGAACAATGTCTGTTAAAGACTTTGATCTGCATTTCACTCACTCTGACGAAGGGCCTTCACTCAAAACGTTAGACCTCCTACACACTATTTCGACAATACACCAACCTTTAGTTTTCGAGTTTTGTATTTGTATATTTCTAAATATGTTCAAACTTTTTGAAAAATCAAACAGAATTGTATACATGCTTTTATTACATCAAAGCTAGCCTGCACAACGCATACAAAATTCAGCAGCAAGATTTGTAGTTAGAGTCAAAGGCAGGGAGCACATTCTATTTTATACTGATGATTTACACTGGTTACCAATTAGAGAAAGGATACTTTTTAAAGTATTATTGGTTACATTTAAGGCTTTCATGGCCTTGCGCCATCTTACATAGGTAATCTTTTGCAACAATACAATCCTAGTCGAAGTTTGCGTTCTTCCACCAACAGTTTATTAGCTGTCCCCATATCAAACTCACTAGCTTATGGGGATCATGCGTTCTCCATCGCTGCGCCAAAGCTATATCGGGAACTCAATTCCAATCCAAGTCAGAACTCCAGACTCTCTTTCTAAATTTGAGACTTTTTGAAAACTTATTTGTTTAATGCTAGGTTTTCTTAAACTTTGTAAATAGGTAGTAAACGCATTGAGGAATTGAACCATATACGGTTTTTATTTGTTTTTTACGGGTTTTTTTATTTATTGCTCTTTTTCTCAAACACGAGAGGAACAATGTCGTCTCATTGAGACTGCTTTATTTTAAATTGAACCACTGACGGTTCTGCGTGTTTTTTACAGAATATCGGATTTCAAATAAACACTTTTCATGCACTAGTGTTTTGAAAATTTTTTGTTATCAATTGTATCCTCAGGTTGGTGCGAAAGTTGATGTTGTTCCTCCAGGTTCAGTTGGAGCCAAAGGACAACCAGGATCAGACAGACTTAATTTAACGACGATATCAAACTGGAAACAATGCGTTTGGAAAAAGGCTGTAGCTAAAGATAATGGATTGATAAAGGTTAGTGTGAACGCACCTTAGAAATTTTAGTCTAGGTTTCGGTGGCTTTGCTGTATTTTTCCTGTCGACAAATTGTAATTATTGCATCATCCTGTCAGGCCTTGCGAAACTGTAAGGCAAATTGCGTGCCCGATTTTTCGAGTTTTTTCTTCTCGACAGCTTTGCCTTTTATCGAATTGAGGTGTTTTCCGACGGTATTGGTGTATTCATGAGTAGTTGATCAGTAATGTTGCTGACAAGGTTTGTCCATGAAGACAGAATAGACTAATTTATTACAGATGCAAAAAATGCCGTGGTTTGACTTGAAGAGCCACAGCATTGAGTATATCAAAGAACATATACATACTGTTTACCTATTACCGGCTATCTGTTTGGTCCAAATAATGCAACAAATATGTTTAGACTAGAAGTTACTATCGCAAGGGAAAGTGCTGCCTTGAAATCCAAGTCAGTCATGATATTGTGCAAAATTGCAAAAATAAGTGGTTGGCTTATTAAAGTCAAAGTTGCAGCGGAGATAGTACAGCCTCAAACCCATGCGGCTATGGTGTAGGTAAGACCAGAGCAGTGAGCTCTACATATATATATGAAGATCACACAGAGCTTGCTGGACCAAAGGTACTCTGAGGTGCATGGAAGGGAATTTTTACATTCCTGTAAAAACCTTGGGTTTTTGTAAAATTAAATGAATTCAAATTAAATTAATTCAAGTTAAAAGCGTTTTCAGACTTTAAACATGCCGGGAAGAAATCCTTTGGCTGTTGCTCCCCTCCCCCACCCCAAAATAATTTCATGAGAGGTAAAACGACCCCCGTTTCAAAAATTCTGCTTACCCTTAGCTGGGGTTAGACATCTATCGGGCGGATGAAGCATGTGCAGGGGCCCCTGGCACATTTGTGGATGCCCCCCTCCCTGTATAACTTGATGTATAACTTGAACAGTTCAATAAAAATGCAGTTGAACATAAAGCTAAAACAGTTGTATAACAAAACAGTTGACTGTTGACATTATACAGTAGCCTGTTTCGCTTCCGACGAATGTTTCGTCATCGTTTCCGATGTAGAGATAATGTAGAGACTGCACGCAGGCTAATTATACAGTTGATAAACTGAATTAGTGTTCAATATGAACACAATAGCAGTTGATAAACTAAGACCCGGGTCTCAATGTAAATTAGGAAACTATTTTGTTTAAGTTCATTTGCATTGAGTTCGACTCATGAAATGTTCGACGTTTGACCTGGGCCTAAGTAAATCAGAATTTGTTTCTGATATGGACACCAGTGACACGGACTGTGCATTCTTCTGCATGCTCAATATCTGTTATCTTGTTATCTACATTTTCTACATTTGCCATATTCAAGAATAAAGACGACCATGTATTCTTTAGTGATGTCGACGCGGAGCAAATATTCTACGGAATACCCGCCAACTTTTGAAACCGCATTCGAGGCAGAAATAGAAACCAGGTTGCTCTGAAATCTCTTTAAATATAATCTCGAAGGTTTATATTGTGTGTACTTGTTGATAGTTATCAAATTAATGGCGTTTTAAAATAGAACGAAGCAATTGTATATGATGAACTTTCCGTAATTTGACCCTTTTACTAACTGTCAACAGATGCAAATAGCGAAAGCTAGTGGACGGGTATTCTAGAATTTAGCGGTCGACGCTTCGTTTGTATTGTTTTTAGCGAGCACAATTCTTCGCTTGGTTTGGTTTTAACGAGCACAATTGCTCGTTTCGTTTTTGACAAGCACAATGGGTTGATTTGATTTAATATACGTGATAGGCACACGTAGATATAAACATCTGATCAGAATGCTGATCAGCGATTCAGCGCGAACACAATGATTCAAACAATGGCTCCTGTGAGAATGGACAAACTCACACCAGTATGCACCTAAAAATAAAAGATAACAGGCTTAACAGCCATGAATTCTCCGGAGAAATATCCTGATAAACCTCGACCAAAACACAATGAAAATTGAAGTTCGCACTACTATCTTACCTTGACAAGAGAATCTTTCCTCGTTGAAACTGAGGTAGCAGCGTAGGCAAAACAACATTCAATGGAATGCTATGGCCGTTGTGACGTTCGCAAGTTCATTCGGATGATTCGGATTGCTTCAGTAAACCCTCTGGAGTATGTCATTTTGTTGGATGATTCCTACGTCATAAAACGTCATAAACATCCAATTTTTTTCACATCTACTATACATAGCTCGACCAAAGGGACTGGCACGAATTGCATAGGCACCCAATTGAAAGCGTCAAGAATAGTGTGCTGCCTCCCTACGGTCGGCAGCAATAAGTCTAGTGCAGGCCTCTAGTATCAAGTAGGTGTCGTATTACATTTTAGAAATGTGTTAAACATTTTCTGTTGGTACGATTTACCATGGATTTACACCTTTGGCCCTTCATTAAAGATGTAACGGTGTTCATTAGAGGGAATTGTAAATTCATTAGCGTGTTCAGATAGTCAATAAGGTTTACCGAATTTCATTAATAACTAATTCGAAATCATTAACAACACCAAATTAATTATGCCGTGGAAGTAAACTTCAAAAACATCAAACGAAACACAATAACATTTATTGAATAGACAATCGTGTGGATCGACATTTCATTCATACACAACCGAATTTCATTAAGCAAAATGCGAGGAGCAACATAAGCGAGGATAGTCTGCACCCCATGAGTGTAAAATACCAAATCGTTCAAATAGGTAATCGAAAGACACAGTTACCACAACGACCCAAATACATCATGTATACCCAATGTTCATCCCTCGATAAGTTCCCCAGCAAGACATCGAGGTAAGTACCTCTGCATAAGACGGAACCATGCTGCGCATTTAGGCACGGTGATAGAACGCATGCATCTTCGAGCTGAAGCTTCGAGAAGTTGCTTCCTATACTCTCTTAATGGTAGCTGGGCGTTGCGAGCTGCGTTTCTGTCGCCCAGCAGGTTTTGAAGTTCGGGAGTTGATAGGTCTGCTTTGATGTTTGCCTTTAAACAACTGAAAGCCTGTTCCACTATATTTAAGAATGGCGAGTAAGGTGGCAATATCCGCACAGTTGTGTTGTCGTTTGGGGCCTCTGCTCGGCGATGCGCGGGAGCTCCATCAAAAATAAGGCTATGCATCTCATGTCCATCTAAATGTTGACCAGTGTGCACGAGGAAATCGTTAAATGACTCCCCGTTCATGCCAACCTTCTATTTATGCTTTATTGTATTCCTCTGAGGCCAACGAACCTTTATTCGTACTGCACTGCGCTCAACTGTATCGGTATGAATTTTGTGTATACATGTATACCTCTAATGACCTTTCATTTGACGCAAATGAAGCGTGCATATAGGCTTATGCAATGTCGATCCACACGATTGTCTATTCAATAAATGTTATTGTGTTTCGTTTGATGTTCTTGAAGTTTACTTCCACGGCATAATTAATTTGGTGTTGTTAATGATTTCGCATTAGTTATTAATGAAATTCGGTAAACCTTATTGACTATCTGAACACACTAATGAATTTACAATTCCCTCTAATGAACACCATTTCATCTTTAATGAAGGGCCAAAGGTGTACATGAATTCTATATCGGAACCATCGCTTGAATCTGCCGAAATCAGCACTATAGAGTTTGTCCACTGAAAGTATTAAGATCGTTTAATTATTTGGCTATTACGTACGGGCTTCCTGCCTTGTTGTTTATATGGCAATCGCTTCAAGGGTCGTTCGATTTGTGTACCCTTTCAGGGTTCTACCTGACTACATTGCTTTATAATGATTCCTTCTGAAAGTTTTTTAATTTTAAACAAATACTTAATATGCACGCGCTATACGCGCCAATTGCAGTAATCAGTAGCCCGAATGAACGCTTGAGCATGCAGGCATCTTGTTTTAATCGATAAATCGAAAAAAATGTTTTTTTCGAAACTGATTTTATCGATGAAAGATCGGCATCTCCATAATAACAAACTTCATATTATATGAAAAATATCAAATTGATATTCAATAATAATGAACCACTTTTGATAGTGTGTTATCTTCGTGAAAATTGGACCGCATCGTCGCTTCAAAAAAGATCAACTTAGTAAACTGACATCACCGACTCGAGAACAAGAAAATTGTTATACTGCGCCCTTGTAAGGCCCAAGCTCGAGTATGGCAGTAACTTGTGGTCACTTTACACCAGTAAACATCGCTCGCTAATTGAAAATGTCCAGCGGCGGGCAACCAAATTTATTCTGAACTATACCACCGGAATTGTCATACGCTGAAAGATTAACTAAAACAAACCTCATCCCACTAGAATTTCGTGGAGAGATCTCCGACAAGACATTACTCTTCAAATCTAGAAAGGGTCTCATCTCTAGCCCATAAAAGCTGTTCCTTACTTCAAAACTATGGCAAACTATACATCACCAGATAGCTTATGAACCAGAGATTTATATTAGATCGATTTTGAGTTTGCACATAGCGTTGCTATTGGTAACCTGGCTATCAAAAAGACCGCATGCTGTGAATTACCTACATGGAGTTGAGAAAAGATATCTTGTTATAGGATACAGAGTCTTATGTTATATATTGAAATTCATTGGTATATACAATAATGGTGGGGATGAGTTGGGGGTTTTGCAATATTTCAAAAACTGTAGTGTCTAGACCGATCTAAAAATCATAACATCAATCATTGTTCAATATTTTTAATATCTTTTAACCGAAACAAAATATGACAAAATCCTCAGCTCATCCCCAATAACTCATTTATTTCTACAACTCCTGAAAATTTCAAATTAATTGATCAAATGGTTCTTGAGATATCTTTTCTCAAAGTATAAAAAGTGCAATCAGAGAAAAACAACTTTAAAGTTCATAGTGATTAAACGAAGCTGAAATTATGGTAGAAATTTGTTTTCATGTGATCATTTGTTTTCATTTCACAGTCAGTTATTCGTTGAAACCTCCAGCTTCATAAGTGATCCCACTGCTTCTCGGAGGTCTTCCTCTCTTTGAACACGAAGGAGCTGAGAAGTCCTTGGGCGTCTTTTTTCCTTCTCGGTGGTCCTTAAATCGGCTTTATGACTCGATTTTCAAATACTATATATAGCGATACTGATCAAAAGCATCGCATTTAATCATGCACTCACTACTGATTTACCATTCCACGAGATTTCTGAAAGCCCTGTTCGTCTCTTGTATATTGACAAAATTAAAACAACTTTGTAGACTTCGTATTATGCGTTGGAAAATGAGCCTTTTCCATCTACCAATTATTTAAGCGGAACAATTGACCATGCTCATAATCAGAGAATGAGATTGCCAGGAGGGGCACGACCTTCTACAAGAGACTTCACGACCACGTCAGACATCTGATTAGCCTAGAACAGCATGGTTTTCTAAGTGGCCGTTCCTGTGTTACACAGCTTCTACAAACTCTACATTCCATTGGTCAGTTACTCGACAAGAACGTTCAGACGGATGTATTATATCTAGACTTCGCTAAGGCATTCGACTCTGTGGACCACGGCATTCTTCTAGAGAAACTCAAAAGCTACGGCATAACTGGCGAACTTCACGGGTGGTTCACCGACTATCTGCGTGGTCGCACTCAGCGCGTAATTGTAGAGGGTGCTGCTTCAAAATGGTCAACTGTCACCTCGGGTGTGCCACAGGGAAGCATTCTGGGTCCCATGCTCTTTGTACTATTCATTAACGACATCCCAGATGTAATACAAAACGACACTTCGACGGCCCTTTATGCAGATGATGTGAAGTTGTACAAGGGAATCAGATCTTTCGTAGACAGTGTACAGCTGCAAGAAGCGTTGACAAACGCCAACATTTGGAGTCAAGAGTCGAACATTAGCTTCAACTCATCTAAATGCAAAATCCTGACTGTCTCCCGTAAAAAATCGCGCATGCTGTTTGATTACCACCTAGGCTCTGCCGACCTGTTACGCGTCAACAAAGAGATCGATCTCGGAGTTAAAGTGACCAGTAACCTGTCCTGGGACTCCCACATCCATATGGTTACAGCCAAGGCCAACAAGTTGCTAGGGTTACTGAGAAGAACCTGACCCCTGCTGAAAGATTGCGCTGCTCGTAGAACACTGTACCTATCACTTGTCAAGTCACAGCTGTGCTATCCCACAAGGCAAAACCCGAGCGGATACAGAGACGGGCAACGAGATGGATCCTACAATGCAAGATAGGGGACATGCCTTATAAGGAACGCCTGCTGGTACTGAATCTGCTGCCCCTCTCTTATGACACTGAGGGAGATTAAAGATTTAATTTTCCTGTACAAGACTCTCTACGGACTCACCGACCTCGATGTTTCCAATTTTGTTTCTTTCGTTAGTCATAGCCGTACCCGTCTTTGTAATAACCCCAACCTGATTCTTAAAGTTCCGTCATGTAAAACAAAAACTTTTCAATCCTCCTACTTCAACTGAATCGTCCCACTCTGGAACTCTATTTGTAAAACAGCACCACCCAGTAGCTTCTGCAGTCTTAGCACCTTCAAGAGATTCCTTTCAAAAACTTATAAATTAGAACTAACCTCAACATTTGACATTCATATGCCATGTACATGGTCGTTAGTGCGTGACTGTCCCTGTCACAGGGTCTCAGTTTTGTAATATAGTTTTCTTATTTACTTTTAATTTTCAACGGGAGAGCGCCTCGCATGGGTCTCTGAGTCCCGTTCGCGCTCTTCCCGTTTGGGTAACCTACTTAACGTATGTTTTATATGTAGTTTCTGTTGTGTAGGTTTATTTAATGTAGAGTACCCAATAAAGCCGTTAAACTAAACTAAACTAAACTAGACCTGCTTTTCAATTGCCATTACGACCCTAGTGCATTGTGGGATATATTGAAGACTCTTTGAGAACTTTCAGGTAAACATGCTGTTGTTTGTGATATTAATACCCGAAGTCGACGAGACTCAACACATGTACTAAAGTAACTGTAATATTTTTTATAAGCTTTCTTGCCTGTATTTGTTTATTGCGATGTCATACAAAATAAAGTCGATGTTATTCGACAGTTTATTGTTTTATATACATGTATATCAAAAGTGTGTATTTCATATTTATATCGTCTATATCATTGATCATAAATAAGTGACTACTGTATGCAGTAAACAATACTAAACATGTTGCCATCGAATAACCCTGTTTCACTTGATATTTTACTTGTAAATGAGACTCTCTCAAAATGTTCTTTATCTCAGATAAAGAACATTTTGAGTCTCATTTACATTGACAATTTAGATTCATTTGAGGCTGGTTTCTAAGTTTCTTTGAGTTCTAATTTGATCACATAACTTTGAAAGGTGTTTACACTGACACACACTTTGATCAAACTATACAGTTTGATAGTTTGATCAAATAAACTTTGATAGTGACAGTGTAAACCAGGGTTTAAGGCTGGTTTATACTATCAAAGTTTCTTTGATCAAAATATAGTTTGCTCAAAGTGTTTGATAGTAAAACATCTTTCAAAGACTGCGGTTCCTTTGAAGTTCATTGATCAAATTAGAACATGCTCAATATACTTTGATCAAAGAAACATTGACAGTGTAAACCAGACCATCAACCATAGGTGTATGCTTGACAATTGTTTGTAGTTGTTCAAAGGGCCTGTTTCTATGGAAACAAGTTACATGGTGTTTATATTAATAATAATATAATAATGTTTACTATTTATATAGCGCAAATTAGCATGTGTATAATGATCAAATGCGCTTTACAACATCGACAATTTATTCTATTACCTTCAGCACCCCAATCAATTAACCTTAGCTATTTATTTTTACAGTTTTTATCATCATTAGTTTTCCTAACTATTTATCCTAACCCGCCCTGTCAACTTGGAGTCTAGTTACTTGTTTAGGAAATTTCTCCCCAGTCTTATTATATATTACTTACATATATCAATCGAACCAATACATCATTGTAATCTCCGCTCTCCTTCTGAGTCTCGGTAGCTCAATGGTTAGAATGTCTCACTAGCAATCAGAAAGTTACAGTTTCAATTCCTGTCTGGGACTCAGAATAATTTTTTTGAGGATATGAGCTTGACGATCGTCTATGTATCATCTGATTATTATTTTCATTATCACAATTATTACTATTACATCTCTTTGATGTGAAAAGAAACACTATAATTTTCGATTTAAAACATGAGACGTTTTGGTTGTCATGAAAACCAGAACTAGTACCATACTTGAAAAAAGCATGAAGTGCATTTGTTCCATTATCAAATTGTTGTGTGAAGTTTTAAAAGTGCAGTTCTGGGTTTTTTCCATGTAATCTCGGGCATACCATAGTGCAGTTTACCAAATGATTATGGCATCATTATATATCTTTTTTCAGTTACCAGTATTTTTATTAGTAGAAGTTTTAGCTGTATAAAGGAATTGCAAGTGGATTGCATTTGGATTGCTAATAAAGCTATCACTATATGTAAATGTAATCATAGTTGGTCGATCAAGATACAGTATCAATGGTCAATGAGATATGGTCTGGAAACTTAAGGGAAAATTTCAAAACGGTTAACAAATAATCTGCGATTAATGTCAGGCTGTACCTCGCCATGCTTAAATTCTTTGTTTTAGGTTTATTGCTCAGGCTACCTGTTGTAGCACCGAGTCTGGGTTTTGGCAGTCTTTTGTGTTATTTTCCTTTCTATGTTGCGATAATGGCTGACTCAGCAGTTATACCATAGTTCCCTGCGCATGCTAAAGTAGCCCGAGTTAACGCCTAGCGGGCGTCTTGTTTAGTTATAAAACATAAACAGGACTACTTCCGGAAATCGTTTTTTATCAGGTCAGCTGAACTGTGGAACACTCTCTCATCTAGTCTCAAATCCTACAATTCTCTCGCTCTATTTAAGTCTAGTCTCCACAAAATGTACTCTATCAAACTACCTGCCTATAGCCAATAAGTCTAAAATCCAATTGTATCTACCATTGGGACGTAAGTCCTGTTCCTTTCTCCTGTCACACCTGTCTTATTCGTTGTATTTGTATGTACTTTTTGTATTAATAGTAACTTGTAAATATACTGTGACAAATTCATTAAACAAAACTAAACTGTTTGACTCACTCATCATGTCACTGTTTTGCTATGGGATAGAAATATGGGGTTTCGCCTTGCAAATTAAATATCTGGAACGAATTGACAGGATTTTCAGGCGAGCTCATCGATATCGATATACATAAAAAAATCATTAAGATTTCCTGCCTGATTGAAGATAGAGACAAAATCTTATTTGAGAAGATTAATGTAAATAGATTTTAGTAAAAAAACGGTTTATTCAGGGTTTTTTCGGGTTTTTCCCGGTTTTAAACCCGAACTGCCTCACCCTATTAAATTATTGAACGCGTTGATTTCCTTAATTTCTACAGAGTTGCAATTTCAACAAAAATTATGACGACACCTCTCTGAGAGTCTTTTACGGTGGTAATCTTGGTATCAGGGACTGCAACGGTTGCTGTAAGCGTTGGTATTTTACATTTGATGGAGCAGAATGTAGTAAACCAATGGCCATTGATGGAGTTTTTTATATATGGAAAGGCTTGGGAACACAAGATATCGATCGTCATCGCCATATCGAAGGTTACTGTAACCAAGTTCCCAAAGGCCGCATCGAAGTTGGATTCTGGATTGGAAATTGTACAGGTTATGGAAATGCAGATGCTGCCAGTGGTTGGAACTCAGTGTCTCGCATTGTGATAGAAGAAGTCCCCCAACCTCGAAATTAATTCCTTAACACTATTTGATTGCCATGCACGAGTTGTTCTGCATGTATTTCTTTTAAAGTTTTGTATTTGAATTTATATTCAGGTTATAACATTTGCATGTATCTTGTTATATGTAACAGCGCCGCTCACTGCAAAATTTCAAGTGAATCTGGTGCATATATAGTCTTGGAGCTATAAACTCTTAAAGGGGAACTGTATCCAAAAAATAAATTACTTAAATAAAAAGCCTTTAACTATAATGTTTAGAAATGTTAATAATTTTATTGTATCTGCTCTTGTACTCGAGAAATAACGTTTTCATTCTAACCGCCATTTTAGAGTTTGTTCGACGGCTCAAGGTGATGTGCAGCGGTGATTTTAAAATGCCTAAAATGCGGGCGCATTCACCCGCAATCAGAACAGAAATGGCGGCCTTCGATTTACCAAAAATACGATAAAGGATAAACAAACCGAAATTTCTCTAAAACTAGAAATACGAATCCGCAATAATCCCCTCGCTCGCCTTTTCTACCACTATACCCCCACCCCACCCCTAGAGTTTATTTTCCCCACCATGGTCCCCAGTGCCAGACCGTCGTCTGTTGATAACAAATCCCGTAGCAACAAAACCACTTAGATTTTGAACGTTATCTCGGCCAATATTTGCTCAATTACCGAGTCTAAATACATAACATACGTGTCTATTATATTGCGAGAACGTGCATACCCTGCGTAAAAACGGTTTATGTACTTAGAAATTAGTCGGCGATCAGGCACGATATATAATTCGTCGTATATTATTTTGAACGTTATCTCGATCAATATTTAACCGTTTTCAATTCTGAAAACAGATTTGGAATCAAGTAACGATGGCAACGAGCGTTACAAAACGGCAAATAGCAACGGGGCAACGGTAGATAAATAGAAAGTTGATTTTACCTCAGTAACACCAGACATTGCTAACAATCCCAGTTCCGCTGAACCAAGAAGATCTCCTTTAGATAACACCTTCTCCCCCATGGCAATGTCGAACCCAACTGGTCTGCAAGAGTGATTCGTGAACAGTTATAAATCAGAGCAGGTTTTAGTCATTGGATATAGAAAACAAATATTTTGGAGATTTTTCGACTGATCTCGTTTCAGAAAAAAACCCGTTACGTTTAGAAGAAGTGTAAAAGAAATCTAATAATGAACATATTGCAATCTGATGGTCTGGGTCCAATCAGAGCTAGATTTGTACCACGTGATCAGACAATTTCTCATTATGTGTGTGAAGTTGATCGTCCAGGTTGTTGTAAAGACTATTGTTGGTGACTGACGTTTCGACGAACTCAGCGGCGGTCATCTTCAGGATCAAGTAAAGCGTGTTTGTCAGGGTTTGCCTATATATATGCCTGGTTCATTACGTCATCGTTTGTTTGTGTCATAATTAGTGTGAGTGGGTGTCGCGTCATGCGTTAAACGTGGGCCAATATTGTTTGTAAGCGTGGGCCAATATTGTTTGTAAGCGTGGGTATATTGTTTGTCGGTAGGTCTATTGTTCGTTGGTGCGTGCGAAGAAGTCTGTCTTTTGTATGGTGTCAGTAATTGTTGTGATCTGTTAAGTGGTTTATGTTCCAAGTTGGTATACCAACTTTGTAATGTAAGTCGCTGTTTGTAGTTTGTGCATTAAAGGCGATACATTCAGCCGAGTCCCAGTCAATATCGTGTTTTGTTTGTACGTGGTGTTCAGCTATGTGATTAGTCCTGTCCCGGTTTCTAGTACCTGTAGCTCGTTTGTGTTCAGCTAGTCGGATTTTTAGGTTTCTGCCGGTTTCACCAATATAAGTGTCCTGGCAGTCGGCGCATTTCAGGCTATCTTGTAGACTGCACCCTGTCCTTCGTGAGGCTGTTCTTTGTCTTTCACGACAGAGCGAACTTGACTCTGAAGATGACCGCCGCGCTGACGCCGTCGAAACGTCAGTCACCAACAATAGTCAGTCTTTCTCAAGACTACAACAACCTTTCTCACCCCTACTCCGCGAATACCACGCTCGCTCGAATACTACCTCGTACCCAGGGTTCTATCTCCGGGCAGGGGCGGGCGGCGGAGATAAGACCCTGGGTAAGAGGTTGGCTCGAAATGGTGGTATTCACTTGAATACCACGCGCGAAAATGAAAACGAGGCTGTCAACAATGGAGGAACAAGATGATGTTTCGCTCATTGTTTCGTCTTATTCAAGATTGTTTCGGTATAATATATTTCGAGGGATGATATATCCGCCCGAGCGGAAGGTCTATTATAAATGATAATAGTTTGATGTTACTCAGTAGCTACTCTGTAGTTAGTTTTCAGGATGTCTCCTTAGTTGTACCATGGATAGTAGAAAGACTAAAGTCTTTTTATTATCCATGGTTGTACTATGTCTTGCCTAGGTGCTGCGAATCTGGTGTTTACCTTATGTCTTGCCCAGGTGATGGTTTGGATAGAACGCCAATACGGACTTCTGTCTTTCCCTACAAACAATATAATTCCAGATTGTTTAGTGATAAGGGATAGAAAGAATTTCATTGGGTTTAGATAAAAGAAAGTGAAAGAATTTCATTTGGATCTCGATGGTTTCACACCTCATCCCGACTTTCAATCAGCCTTGTGTCTTCCACCTGCACCACAGCGTCGGCACCTCGTGGAAGGGGGGCCCCAGTCGTAATACGCATCACATTTCCTGACGTCACTGATAGATCTGGCTGTTACATAATCCAGAAAAAATATTAGAATCATTTCGTCGGTCCGACCGCGTCCGTCCGTCCATCAAAATCCATGACAAAAATTAATGTCATATAAAATATATGTCATTTATACATACACACCATATCTCCAGCTGTTACTGGACCAATCACTGTTCGTTCTCCGGGACCATCTGATGCTGCGGAAAGACACATAGAACTACTGTATAGCATATATTTGAAATGGGGGGCTGAGCCACCCAAAACATCAGGACAAGCGTTGCTACGTTTAATGAATCTTTTCCCAATTGTATTAGTACGACTATAGAGGCTAGGAGAGAAGCTACTTAAGGTAATCTACCTACGGGCTTCATCTACGCGAGATTTTACAAACGGGTGTAGCCTGAATATACTAGCCAACCCCTAAACCCTTGCCACGTGAGTGTTAGATTGGGATCAGATCCTTCTGTCAGTACTAGGCTTCGTAATCTTCACTGGTTGCCAGTGAGATCAAGGATTGTTTTTAAGATACTAATAATTACTTTCAAGGCTTTGCATGGCCAGGCGCCTGTTTATGTTACTGATTTGCTAACTAAATATAAACCTACTCGTGCTTTGGGATCATCTAACCGAAATCTGCTACTTCAGCCAAAATCTAAAATGGTGACTCATGGAGACAGAACATTCTCGGTCGCCGCACCAATACTGTGGAATTCATTACCACAGGAAATTAGAAGCATTGATACTTTTCTTTTTTAAAATTAATAGTTTTTTGTCCATATATTGGTAATATATGTAGTAGGCTTTATCTTATAATGAAACTGTAATTAGTTTTATAAGTAAAATTAAGAATATATTGTTGTAAGAGCATTGAGACTGTTGTATAATGCTCCTAATACGTCTTTTATTATTATTATTATTATTATTATATACAGTAACTCTGAAAACGTTTACAATAAAATGGCCAGCGGTGAGGAAACTCATGTGTTTGGATGCAGAAATGGTTTGTTTCGCCTCCCAGGACGAGGTACTTGAGAGTAGAATGACAGAAATTACTGAACAATATAATTCGTGACCAAGACTAAAAGTACGGTGGCCCACGAGGGATATACAATTTGTCACTTTTTTCTCACTATCAGTTTTGCCACGATTTTTTCCGCTTTTAGTCACTATTTTTGCCGCCTTTGCACTGCTTCTTCGGCCGCTATCTTTATGAAAAGGTCTATAACGCATATCTAATAGTATATATTACCAACAACTGCATATCCATCTTTGATTGAAGCTGCAAACTGGGGGAAAGGTTCTTTGGCAAAGATATCACAAGCCAAAACATCTCCAAGAGTGTCTAGGAAAAGCACGAATAATATAAACCAGATGACGACGTACCCTAGTGTAAACCAAAACTTATAAACGATGATAAGTAAGCACAGATGCAAAGGACAAAGAACAGACATAAGATTAGACTACTTGGTGCGAGCTTTTCAAGTCTAGTTTGTCTCCACCTAGTTAATGTAGACAGCCTACATCATGGTAACATGCAGATGAACAGATTAAAGAAATATCTAATGGTTTCCGTGTTTGAATAATGTGATCCAAACACGCAGGAAGTTGCGAGACTGGAGAAAAGCGTAGAAAAACACGAGCCGCTAGGCGAGTGTTTTTTAGCTTTTCGAAAGTCGAGCAACTTCCCAAGTGTTTGGATAACAGTATCCAAACACGGAAAAGCCATTAGGTATTTCTTTTATAAAATAATACAAGAGAACGAGGAGCAAAACTTAAGGAAATTTTTGCTGGGAAATTTCCATGTTTGGATGGCTTGATCCAAACACGGGTATTGACCAATCAGAGCCTACGTAGCATACATGTTATTTTATAATATGATTTACTCTATACTTTTTGTACTATATTTTTGTTCATTACACCCACCTTGAAGATTTTTCACGATTTTCGTTCCCAAAACCGTAGCGTGTTTTAAGACTATTGGTACTGCTTCGTTCATTGGCACCAGAGGATAGGGAGAGTGTCGATCTCTTTCTGCGACTTTTGATAGGTCGTATTTTTCTGCGAAAATATAAAAACTCTCGTAAATCAACAATACGTTTTCCACCCCGCTCAGGTTAATATGACTGGATCAACATAGGTGTGCAGCGCAGAGTCAAGTGGAGAGATATTCAAGCCTTCAGAACTTGAGAAAAAGGCAAAGATAGGTTTCCGAGATATTCATAAACATTTTCAATCTCCCCAGAGCTTCAAAAGATTACATCCAAGTCAGTAAATCCAGCCTTCGAAAAAAATCAATATTGGACTCAGCAAAAAAATGCCGAGCTTTGAATCCGACTCAGGTCGACATTTTTGGAGGCCACTTTCTACCTATAGAATTATACTTTCAAAGCTCCACCAAGCCCTAGAAGGTAGCCAAAGCATCTTAATAGCAGCAGGCATGATACGCTTGTTGATTATTTACCTTAGTTTCCGAAGTTTAAAACCCAAATATCAACGTTCTCCACGACTCGCGTATCAGAAGAAAAATAAGTATTTTTGCCAACATCGAAATAAGGAAAATAGATTTTTTTCAACGAGCAAGTTCTTGCACCACCTTCATTAACAAGGTATGTCGCTTATCATCATAAAATGTGGCATTTCTTCTCCTGAAAAGAGCTAGATTGAGCTCCGCAAAAACACGCCGTCCTCGGGGGTTTGAATGCCGACCTTTTTCGAGTGCTGGATTTTAAATCACGAGAGAACTTGAAGCAACTAAATTATTATCAAATTTATGAAGAACTACTCTGGTATGGACACTCTATATAACGGACAAATTGCTCTCTATATAATGGAAAAATTGCTCTCTACGGCAATTTTCAAAGCAACTGCCGTGGATACGTTAGTCTGCGATAGCAGCCTGCTTCTCGCCCGCACCCTTCCCCCCCCCCCCCCCCCCCCATGGATACGTAGGCTTATTGTCTGCCATATAAATGGCTACAAAAACCTGCACATTAAAAATATTTATCTTACTTTGTCCTGCAAGTTTCTTGTGTGGACACGTGTGAACATGTTTGAAAACAGTCTGAAAAATTGAGAACCAGTACATAGTATAAAAATAGGTCCGCGATGCGAACATGTGGGTACCGCATGGAACATTAACGCCTGGGTTAGTCTTGTCAATGAGCATGGAGTGTGACCAAAAGGGTGGCCCATTTTTACGAAACAAAAAGACTACGTAATCTAAACTGTGGAAAGATAAATCCAAATCTGTGATACTAACTGAAATATTAGTATTATTCATTTATACTTGGGCGTTTATCCCGACTATGGGATCACTGCCGTGGAGGCTCTTTATCATTATATTGATGTGGTGCCTTTAAACACAGAGAATATATTTGTAAATGCTAGGCTAAGGGAATTAGGGAAACTCCTGTATAAAACCTCCACTAATGTGTGGGAAAAGGGGAAGGAGAGCTCTCTAACCTTGGTTGGTTATCTTCCTTTTTTTTGACTAGCTTACATGTAGCAATGTAAACAAATCATGGTGAAAAATGTACATCTGATTTGTGTACAGTATCGAATTATTAAATTCTTACATTTTGATGGTTAGAAGTGGGCTGTGTTGCAGCTAACTCCTGATGCACTTTGCTCACATTCTTCTGGTCACCACGTAACAAGTCTGTAAGGGGTAGTATTTTGTCAAAAGTATGGGAAGTTGGGAAAAGGACAGAAGAAAAAAAAAAGGAGGATACAAAGGAAGCCACAAGAATAAATTCCTGTACAGCAAAACTGCTGCATGCCAAGACTAATGTACACTGTATAGCACCATTACTTCACTGTAACATACCATACTACACTATACTATACAGACATCAAAATATGTTAATATCTTACCAAAAGCATGAGGTAAGGCAGGAGCAATGAAACTAAAACATTCCTGGAATGCAAACAGCAAAAGAGAGCATTTTTTCAGACTTTTACATATTATCCTCAAGACTAATCACCTCAAGCTTGTGATCTAATTGTATCAAATCGTGTTATATTTTGGAATTGGTTATATTTTTTCGTTTTCTGAACTACCGTATATTGTTGGCTGGTAATGTAATTTATTCTCAAACTAACTCTTTTTCTATCTTTATCTCTCTTCCTAGTTCCTACTTTTCACATTTAAATTTACCCTGAGTTTGTCCTCAGTAATTGGCCAGTAACTGTCCATCAGTAAAACTGGACAAGTGGTCCATAGTACAGTACACTGTATACCTGTGAAGCTTTAGTACTTCCTGGGAGATTGATGATGAGAGTCTGCCCTCTAATTCCACAAACTGGTCTATTAATTTAAAGCACATGAACGGAAAAAACCCATCAATTTAATTAGTTTCAAAGTGCATGCAAGTGCATATTGCACAGTATATAAAAGTAATGTAATGTACTTGTGATGTAATGTATGTAATTTAATGTAATGTAATATGTAATGTAATATGTAATGTAATATGTAATGTGATATGTAATGTAATATGTAATGCAATATGTAATGCAATATGTAATGTAATATGTAATGTAATATGTAATGTAATGTAATGTAATGTAATGTAATGTAATGTAATGTAATGTAATGTAATGTAATGTAATGCAATGCAATGCAATGTAATGTAATGTAATGTAATGTGATGTGATGTAATGTACTTGTGATGTAATTTACTTGTGATGTAATGTACTTGTGATGTAATGTAATGTAATTTAATGTAATGTAATATGTAATGCAATATGTAATGTAATATGTAATGTAATATGTAATGCAATGTAATGTAATGTAATGTAATGTAATGTGATATGTGATGTGATGCAATGCAATATGATGTGATGTAATGTGGATATCCAGATTAAATATTATTATTATTATGGACAATTTAGATTAAAATAGTACTTGAAAGATTCAAGGTTCAAGTATATATTATGTGGAACCAAATACTATATAATGGTTAAATTTATGAATCTAACCTAGATAACATTGCCATAGGGGTAACCTCTAAGGACTTTGTAATCATTTGCAATGATAATCCAGGAGCTTCGCGATCAATGACAGATTTTGTGGCCTGAAATCAAAACAAATATGACTGTCATGTGTACATATCTGTTTGTTACAAATTATCTGTCTACTTAAGCAGATGAATAACAGAGATCTAATGTACAAGCTTTTCATTGAGTATATACTGATAGAACATTATATTAATACCTCTGGCGTGACATCTCTTGGTGAAAAACCTGTGCCACCAGTTGTTAAAATTAGGTTAACGCCATCAACATCAACCCAATGCAAAAGTATGGCCTATCTCAAAAAACACAATAAAACCATTTGAAATTTTCCACTGAGCTCTGCATTGTACTTCACTATACTGAATTGCACTATTTCACTGCTGTGCTAGTACTTAGTTTACGGTGCACTATAATACTATAACATATCATATGTCATATATTGTAATATCAATTGCTCATATATTATATGAGTATATATATATGATATAACTGTATCATATAA
This sequence comes from Chrysogorgia sp. JL179-B06, assembly GCA_035772405.1. Lineage (NCBI taxonomy): Eukaryota > Metazoa > Cnidaria > Anthozoa > Scleralcyonacea > Chrysogorgiidae > Chrysogorgia > Chrysogorgia sp. JL179-B06. The sequence continues at coordinate 188,952 of JAYKKM010000517.1, read as the reverse complement.
CATATAACATATATCATATAACTGTATGGTACAAATAAATATACATAAACCATTTCCAGTTATGTAAGTGTTTTTTCCACGCTTTTTCAAATTTGATGTTTCATCTCATTTTTGGAGACCAAAGTTCTTTCTTATACCAGTCACTTTACTGCAAGGTGCTGTATCACCTTGCATTGTACTGCAATACAATGCATATTCAGGGTTCTATGTAGGATTCATCTGGGGGAGAAGCAAGGATGTAGCAAGGATTCGGAAAGGGGGAAGCGAGCACCAAAGGCGCGAGCGTCTAGGGGGTTCGGAAAATTTTGAAATGTACAATCTCTGAAATGCCATTTCCTGTATTTCGGGGGAAGATTTTACACAATTCTGAAGGTTTGGAAAAGTCATATAAAACACTATAAAACAACACTTTCCAGGATTTTAAGTACATTTGATATTGTTTATTATCGTGTGGCCAGCAGATTGTCATATAGTGTCTTGGACTGACTGGGTATACTTACTTCATGTACACCGACCTGAATGATCACAACTTTTTTGGGGGGAAGCTGAGCTGTTTGGGGGGGGCGAAGCTTCCAGCCCTCAAACCCCCAGATGGAACCCTGCATATGTATATAGTACACTTGCAGTACAATATTGTATGGTATACTATATTGTACCATACCTTACTGTACCATACCGTACTGTAAACACAGTATGGTACAGTATATGGTATAGTATGTATGGCACAGTGCATTGTGCTGTACATACTGTACAACATTGCATTGTATTTCAATGTAATGTACCGGCCAAAACATTAGATGATAGACACACTGAATATTTATGTATATAATGCTTGAATTTCAAAATTGACATGCACTGGCACAATATGTAAAAACGTTTATCTGTTGACCTTTATTTGATTCACATCATCTGGAACACACTTCTCACCAATATCACTGATTGCCAAACTGCAAATAAAAGAAGTTAGAAGCAAAATGCACAAGGCAAAATGCACAAGGCGTTTTAATAGTTGCTTTAGTAAATTAAACATTCTCATCGCGTGGAAACAAGGTGAACTTTCCACTGATACTTGACACTATTATGTTTAATATACCTTTTTGTTTCTCTCAAAAGTTTCTTCAAATTAGGTCCACTTTTGTCTTCGGCTGTACCACGCGAGCAACTGTCACTGACTGCAAAAAATTAGAGCATGCATACATAATAACAGTGATTTCGATTATAATATATTAAAATCCTCAATTTGATATTTAAGAGACGTAAAATTGAGACAAACCTGTAAGAATAGCAGCAGAAATCGATTTTTCGTCCGCCATATTGGAAAATGAGAAAATGGAGGGACTGGTACCAAATGACAGAAAAATAGGTTGGTTTTTGTTATCACTAGCAATTGACTTGACAGTATGTTCTAACTTCCTTCTTCACTGTTCAAAGTGCTGGTAATCACTCGCACTCAAAGCTATCCGAATACAAAAGAGTCTGCAAGAAAGCTTGTGTATATCTTCAAAGTAAAAATATTTAAAGATATTTGGAATAAGAAGTGTGAAGTTGATTATGCTGGTTATTGCAGTCTTGAGAAATCAAACAAGTCATCCACAACAGTCTTTCTGAAGACTGCAACAACCTGGACGATCAACGTCACACTTCTAAAGCCTGTGAGTAGATGCCATCCATCAAAGCTCCAAAATTGAGAGGCCTGAGAACGAAGCTTACACAAGCTCAGTTGTCTTATGTCTCCAGTGCTTGAAGGTCATCATGACCAGCGGGCCAGACGTAAATTTGGGCAGTCAGATATTCAAGATATACATTTGGGCGGTCAATCATTTCCCCTTAATTTGTGCGTTAAAAACAAGAGTGTTCTTTTCTTGATTTACTCATGACATGGCCATAGACATTTGTTAAAAGTTGAAATCAAGTCACCAGTAAATAGCTTTTCTGTTCAAAAAGGGATCAATAAAATTGTATTGTATTGTATTGTATGGTATAGACATGTCACGCAGATGCCGCCCAACTGTTGCTCAACACTTAATTTAGTCAGTGTAATTTTGCTAGTGAAAAAAATGCCAAGGTCTGACCACCACATTGAACAAGCAAAACAGCAAGCAATGCAATGCAACAAACAATGCCGTTTTGGCAATATTGTACTTCCATGGTTCGTTAAAATATGACTGGTCATGCTGACCTCACATAACTGATTTCGGGTGGTCAAATCATGAAAGTCGGGGGTCAATGACCCCTGACCCCCTGTTGTTGATTTTGGAGCTGAGACGGATGGACGGTCTTGTTGATGGACAGAGCAAAAATATATATTCGATATATCGCGCGCATTCGATAGATTTACGTTTTTCTCAAGTCTTGCAACCTCCCGCGTGTTTGGATCACAGTATCCAAAAAAACAGAAAACCAAGAAACCTTTTTAATAACGTAATTACGTTTCCTAACGTATAGTGTGTAACGTGTCGTCTTACAACATAGCGTAACGTCTTACAACATAGTATAACGTCTTACAACATAGCGTAACGTCTTACATCATAGTGTAATGTCTTACAACGCAGTGTAATGTCTTACAACATAGCGTAACATCTTACACTCCATAGTCGTAATGTAAAGTAAATGGTTTGAACCTAGGAGTATTATTATACATGTGTGAAGTTGATCATCCAGGTTGTTGTAGTCTTGAGAAAGACTATTGTTGGTGACTGACGTTTCGACGGCCTCAGCGGCGGTCATCTAATTCAGAGTCAAGTGAAACGTCGACAGTCACCAACAATAGTCTTTCTCTAGACTACAACAACCTGGATGATCAACCTCACACATCTAATAGCGTAATGTCTTAGTTGTCTTACAACATATATAGCACAATGTCTTACAAGTAGCGTAACGTCTTACAACATAGTGTAACGTCTCACAACATAGCGTCACGTCTCACAACATAGTGTAACGTCTCACAACATAGCGTAACGTCTCACAACATAGCGGAACGTCTCACAACATAGCGGAACGTCCTACAAGATTGCGTAACGTCTTGCAACGTAGCGTAACGTTTTACAACATAGCGTAATGTCCGTGTATTTTAGCACGCGCGCATACTAGTCTGAGTAGTCTCCATGCATGTTGAGAAGTCTGCTGCGCTTGATAGTAATTTTCATGGACTGAAGGTTGATTCAACTAACAGTCCACAGGTGTATTGTATAGGAGATGTTTATGTTGGGTAAATTAATTTAGGACTGCCCCTTGACTAATGCAGGTCTTGGTTCAAACTTAAGTTTGGCTGCCACTGTAGAATGTGATGCTAGCATAATGGATGGAAAGACATCTAATTTTGGAGCTGTAGGAGCTTTAAAAGGTGCGGAGAAATTTGTCTTCGTAAAGTAGTTCTAATTGCTACATGTAACACAAGGATTTGGTTGCGTAAAAACCGAATAAACGAGATTAATAATCGGAATATTTTTACAGGTATTCAAAATCCAATCATGGTTGCAAAGAGATTAATCGAAGAACAGAGTATTCTTTACCGTCGGGTCGAGTACCACCAATGTAAGATGATCATTAACTAACCCCCATTCAGACTTGCATCTAAACCAAAATAATAGCAGTGTGCAAAAGGCAAACAAATCATCTTAAACCACATATTCTTGTGTATTATTTTGTGGTGAAGTTTTTTATGTGGCGAAGGAGCGCATGATTGGGCAATTAACCACGGAATACCAGAAGTGTTGGAGAACTCGTTGATTACAGATTTACAGGTACAGTTCAGACTTTCGGTCTCATTTATCACTGCACAAATTGGTTATCACTGCACTTTAAAATAATCCCTGGCAAGCACAAAATACTCGTTCTATAGGTCCCTCGTGTTCACGCCAGCTATGGAAAATTTAAAAATATCTTACCTTCTAATTTTACTCCACCTCCGTCAACTGTAATTGTCGATGACGTAAAGATCACTGAGCCTAAAGAGATCAGTGATCCTTTTGACACATACTTTTCTTCTTTTACTGAAAATCTTGGAATAATTATTCCAACAAATCAAAACTATATCCATATATCTTAATAGCATAAATACTTCGGTGAATCCAAGTTTTCTATCCCTTTAATGAACATTGCTGATGTAATTAGACTATTAAATGACTTGGATTCGAACAAGGCAACTGGTCTTGATGGCATTCCGGCTTACTTTGTCAAGATTTCGATCAACTCTATAGCTCCTGTTATCCTTCGGATCATGGAATTTGAGTATTGACTCTGGTATTTTCCCAGAAATGTGGAAAAAAGCTAAACTGATTCCAATTTATAAAAACAGGAGAGCGTACAGAAAGAAGAAACCATAGACCAATTTCTCTTTTAGCAGTTATTTCAAAAGTACTTGAACGACATGTTTATATAAATAATAACTTTTATTAATAACCATCTTTAGATGATAAATACAATGGTTTTACAGAAGATAAAGGAATATAAAAATGCTACAAAATATCTAAGAATATGAAATATATATACAAATGTACAATGTAAGAAATTGTTATAATTTTAGAAATATTTAAGAATTTATAAAAGTCTTAACGAGCGTGTTAAAAAGGATTGTTTATGTCTTTCAGTTCCAGAGAGTGGCATAGCAGGCTTGTATATACTTCCGGATCTAAGATTATATTTATGATTATTATTGGTAATAAACTTAGAACATGGGTGGTTTTCCTCATCAATAATTATTTGCAGTTCACGCTTTGTCGCTTCGATATGCGCCTCGTGCTAAGCTTTTCAAGAGAGTCTCTTGGTATTCCTATGATAGATAGACTTCTGTTCTGAACTTTCTCAACTTCTTCTATAAGGTAGTTTGGCAAGCCACCTCAAATATAGGGGCTGCATATTCAAGGAGTGGTCTTATTTTAGAACAGAACATATATAGTAATGCCAATGTCAACAGGAAGTCTTGCCTTCCTACATTCTCGCACGTGAAAGAGCCTCTTGTTTGCCTTGCCCGTGATTTCTTCGACGTGGCTGTTCCACTTTAAGTTTTTCTGGCAGTATACTCCCAGGAGCTTAAATTTAAGGACTCTTTCAATAGGATTATTTTCCAGAGTGATGGCGTTGGGTTCAGGCATATTTTTAAATGTGATCCACATCCAATTCATATTAGTATGAATTATTTGTTATCTAATATTCTTTCGCCATATCAACATGGTTTTAGAGCCTAACATTCTTGTGAGTCGTCCCTTATAATGATTTACGAATACTTTTTAAACAGTTTTGAACAAGGTCAATTATGAATGGTATGACTTTGATTGATTTCTCTAAAGCATTTGACCTTGTTGACCATCAAATTCTAATTTACAAACTAATAATACTCATCAAGTGCAAATCAAATTTACTTTGTCAAATCCAGCTCCTATCAAATCTGGTGTACCGCAAGGTTCGATTCTAGGACACCTTTTATTCTTAATTTATATTAATGACCGACCTCCCCTATGTTTGACTGACTCGAGTCCATTTCTGTTTGCGGACGATTCAACTTTGATTACTCGTGGACTCTCTGATGACGAAATAAGTAATTCATTAGAAAAAGATCTCTATTCCACGTCTCAGTTGGCTAATTTTAATAATATGGCTCTTAAACGTTAAGAAAACTGAAACTATGATTTTATACTCCAGCAGGCGAAAATCTTCCGAGCCTTCTCCGTTAGTCATCAAACTAAATGAAAAAAATATTGAGGATGTGAAGACTGTTAAGTTGCTTGGAATCACATTTGACTAGCGTCTTAAATGGGATCACGTACAAATCCTTATCACTAATATTTATAACATTGTTAACTCCCAACTATACCTGTTGAAACGTATTCGTAATAATCTTATCCATCGCTGATGTATTCAATTTTATTAAGCTTTGATTCATCCCTATTTTTTGTATTGCTGCATTATCTGGGGTAATGTCAGTAATGAGCTTCCTAAATGACTTATTAAAGCTACAAAAACGAGCCGCTAGACTAATAACACTCCCCTCGTGTTCACGCCAGCTATGGAAATTTTAAAAATATCTTACCTTCTAATTTTACTCCACCTCCGTCAACTCTAATTGTTCATGACGTAAATATCACTGAGCCTAAAGAGATCATTGATCTTTTTCAGTTAACGCATGGTTTTTCTTCTATTACTGAAAATCTTGGCATAATTATTCAAACAAATCAAAACTATATCCATATATTTTAATAGCATAAATACTTCGGTGAATCCAAGTTTTCTATCCCTTTAATGAACATTGCTGATGTAATTATAGACTATTAAATGACTTGGATTCGAACAAGGCAACTGGTCTTGATGGCATTCCGGCTTACTTTGTCAAGATTTCGATCAACTCTATAGCTCCTGTTACCTTCGGATATGGAATTTGAGTATTGACTCTAGTATTTTCCCAGAAATGTGGAAAAAAGCTAAACTGATTCCAATTTGTAAAACAGGAAAGCGTACAGAAAGAAGAAACCATAGACCAATTTATCTTTTAGGAGTTATTTCAAAAGTACTTGAACGACATGTTTATATAAATAATAACTTTATTAATAACCATCTTTAGATGATAAATATATAATGGTTTTACAGAAGATAATAATGCATCTAAACCAAAATAATAACAGTGTGCAAAAGCCAAACACATCAACTTAAACCACATATTCTTGTGTATTATTTTGTGGTGAAGTTTTTTATGTGGCGAAGGAGCGCATGATTGGGCTTAACCACGGAATACCAGAAGTGTTGGAGAACTCGTTGATTACAGATTTACAGGTACAGTTCAGACTTTCGGTCTCATTTATCACTGCACAAATTGGTTATCACTGCACTTTAAAATAATCCCTGGCAAGCACAAAATACTGGTTCTATAGGTCCCTCGTGTTCACACCAGCTATGGAAAATCTTACCTTCTAATTTTACTCTACCTCCGTCAACTGTAATTGTCGATGACGTAAAGATCACTGAGCCTAAAGAGATCAGTGATCTTTTTAACGCATACTTTTCTTCTATTACTGAAAATCTTGGCATAATTTTTCCAACAAATCAAAACTATATCCATATTTCTTAATAGCATAAATACTTCGGTGAATCCAAGTTTTCTATCCCTTTAATGAACATTGCTGATGTAATTAGACTATTAAATGACTTGGACTGGTCTTGATGGCATTCCGGCTTACTTTGTCAAGATTTCGATCAACTCTATAGCTCCTGTTATCCTTCGGATATGGAATTTGAGTATTGATTCTTGAAAAAAGCTAAACTGATTCCAATTTATAAAACAGGAGAGCGTACAGAAAGAGGAAACCATAGACCAATTTCTCTTTTAGCAGTTATTTCAAAAGTTATTTGAAAAGAACTACCATGAGAAAATCTTAGTAATCAGTTTAAAACTACCATATAGCGACCTTTTGGAATCTAGTATCGCACAGATGCCAACTACGGAATACACTTCACACTAATTGAATGCATTTTACGCTCAGACGCGCAGGGATTTTTCTAAAAGCTATTTTCTCAGCAGTGAGAAAACATTATCGCTTACCTCTGCTTCTGAAGCACGCTTTTGGGACGACAAATACGTTTACCTTTTTGGATACTTTTCAACTCTGTTGCTGTGAAAGACCAACATCGCGCGTAGATTATACAGTGCTGATCTGCTTTAGTGAGTTTTTTGGTAAGTTAAGATGCCAGTAAATACATGCACTAATCACACGAAATGCATAACCGCTACATAGGTTTTAAAATCGTATAGGAGCCAAGTCCAAGGTATAAATATTCAGAGAGATTCATACTCGATGCGTTATACTTTTGTGTCATTTGTGTATTATATAATTTGTGTATTACTAAGATTTTCTCACGGTGGTTCTTTTCAAATAAGCAGTGTTACTATATTTATCGACCAATGAGAAAGATTGCAGAAAGATTGACGAGATGAGGTAACGTAACTCGTAAGCCATATTATTTCAACAGATGTTTTCAGGCAAAACACTTGACATCATCTTCGATCGTTAAGACGTCCAGTCACGTTCTGAAGACAAACATGGCGGCCGCAGAATCTCGCAAAGGTACTAGTAAGCAAAGGGACTGAAAGAGAAAAAATATTCGTATGACAGCGCGCGGTCACATAATAATAATAATAATAATAATAATAAAAACTTTATTTCATGAGGGTAATGAGTATATACATTTTTACTATTGAAGTATTCTACCTAATGGCTCTCTTTTAAATAAATTCTAGAGATAAATACATTATATAAATATAAAAAATTAACTAGATAAGAAACATCGACATTTTACAATATGTTTGCAAGAATTAGAAGAAAACTTATTAACATGATCTACGGTAAAGTTTAAATTAATGAAAAATTCTTTTAGTTTAGTTTTAAAGGAGCTGAGTGAATGATCATCAAGAATACTCTTCAACTCATTAGGATAATTTTGACTTTGCCATCTCTGTTTTCACCTGAGGAAGTTTTAGATCAGTGATAGATGACATGGTGTTTACATCATGAGAATCCCTCGGGAAGGATAATAAATTACATAAATCTTGCGGCCAAGACGTTTTCAAAGTGTTAAACACCAGCAAGATTTTTCTCATTTTAATAAGATTATGTATATATAGGAATCCATCTCAATTGGCGGAATAATTGAATAGAAGGAGCATCATGTTTTTTATCAAGTATCAGTCTAGCGGCTCGTTTTTGTAGTTTTAATAAGTCATTTAGAAGCTCATTACTGGCATTACCCCAGATAATACAGCAATACAAAAAATAGGGATGAATCAAAGCTTAATAAACTTGAATACGTCAGCGATGGATAAGATTATTACGAATACGTTTCAACAGGTATAGTCGGGAGTTAACAATGTTATAAATATTAGTGATAAGGATTTGTACGTGATCCCATTTAAGACGCTAGTCAAATGTGATTCCAAGCAACTTAACAGTCTTCACATCCTCAATATTTTTTTCATTTAGTTTGATGACTAACGGAGAAGGCTCGGAAGATTTTCGCCTGCTGGAGTATAAAATTATAGTTTTAGTTTTCTTAACGTTTAAGAGCCATATTATTAAAATTAGCCAACTGAGACGTGGAATAGAGATCTTTTTCTAACGAATTACTTATTTCGTCATCAGGGAGTCCACGAGTAATCAAAGTTGAATCGTCCGCAAACAGAAATGGACTCGAGTCAGTCAAACATAGGGGAGGTCGGTCATTAATATAAATTAAGAATAAAAGGTGTCCTAGAATCGAACCTTGCGGTACACCAGATTTGATAGGAGCTGGATTTGACAAAGTAAATTTGATTTGCACTTGATGAGTATTATTAGTTTGTAAATTAGAATTTGATGGTCAACAAGGTCAAATGCTTTAGAGAAATCAATCAAAGTCATACCATTCATAATTGACCTTGTTCAAAACTGTTTAAAAAGTATTCGTAAATCATTATAAGGGACGACTCACAAGAATGTTAGGCTCTAAAACCATGTTGATATGGCGAAAGAATATTAGATAACAAATAATTCATACTAATATGAATTGGATGTGGATCACATTTAAAAATATGCCTGAACCCAACGCCATCACTCTGGAAAATAATCCTATTGAAAGAGTCCTTAAATTTAAGCTCCTGGGAGTATACTGCCAGAAAAACTTAAAGTGGAACAGCCACGTCGAAGAAATCACGGGCAAGGCAAACAAGAGGATCTTTCACGTGCGAGAATAATGTAGGAAGGCAAGACTTCCTGTTGACATTGGCATTACTATAATGTTCTGTTCTAAAATAAGACCACTCCTTGAATATGCAGCTTGAAACTACCAAACTACCTTATAGAAGAAGTTGAGAAAGTTCAGAAGTCTATCTATCATAGGAATACCAAGAGACTCTCTTGAAAAGCTTAGCACGAGGCGCATATCGAAGCGACAAAGCGTGAACTGCAAATAATTATTGATGAGGAAAACCACCCATGTTCTAAGTTTATTACTAATAATAATCATAAATATGATCTCAGATCAGGAAGTATATACAAGCCTGCTATGCCACTCTCTGGAACTGAAAGACATAAACAATCCTTTTTACCACGCTCGTTAAGACATTTATAAATTCTTAAATATTTCTAAAATTATAACAATTTCTTACATTGTACATTTGTATATATATTTCATATTCTTAGATATTTTGTAACATTTTTATATTCATTTATCTTCTGTAAAACCATTATATATATCATCTAAAGATGGTTATTAATAAAGTTATTATTATATTATTTATAAAAACATGTCGTTCAAGTAATCCTTGTTACGTTATAAATTAATCCTTATTATTGCGAATTCATATAAAGTGCGATCATGAATGATACAGTATGGTGACAGATTGTGATAGCGGTATGAAACCAAGCGTACGTCACCGCAGTATTACTATATTTATCGACCAATGAAACTTGTGACCCAAGAATTTCTCACCAAAGATTTACATACGAAGACCATTTGGCGCCAACAATTAGCGGATACAATTAAACCAGATTAATTAATTAATTAATTAATTCAGCGACTATAAATTAAGATAGGCAGGCATGTTTCTCAACAATTGTACTCAAGACCCCGATCTGAACACAGCAAAGATTTTCCTCGAGTCAAGACAAGAAAATGAGTTTCAAACATCATGTTTTTTCTTTTGCGGTGATTCTTCTGATACAAGCGACAGTCGACGCCGTCAATATCAAAACATCGCAAGATAACCTCGGAGATAACAACATGGCCGACAAGGTAAAGTGTCACGCTGTTCATGTTTGCATCAAGAGATTTTTTCCTATATTTGAATCAAACGTTTATCCAGGTTTTTGACGAATTTTCGGTAAGGTGCAGTGTCCTTCACCATAATATGATAGGAGAGGACAATCATGCAAAAGCGCAAAAGTTTTCCAACTCCCCGACGGCGGAGCAGAGCCCAATAATTTTCATTTTTCATCAAAAGAGTAAAAAACTTCCCACGAAGAAAGAAAGAACAATGTCGTCTCATTGGGAGTTGTTAAAGACTTTGATCTGCATTTCACTCACTCTGACGAAGGGCCTTCACTCAAAACGTTAGATCTCCTACACACTATTTCAACAATACACCAACCTTTAGTTTTCGAGTTTTGTATTTGTATTTCTAAATATGTTCAAACGTTTTGAAAAATCAAACAGAATTGTATATGCTTTTATTACATCAAAGCTAGCCTGCGGGTTACCCTCAACTGAGATTCAAAAACTACAACGCATACAAAATTCAGCATCAAGATTAGTAGTTAGAGTCAAAGGCAGGGAGCACATTCTATATTTTATACTGATGATTTACACTGGTTACCAATTAGAGAAAGGATAATTTTTAAAGTATTATTGGTTACATTTAAGGCTTTACATGGCCTTGCGCCATCTTACATAAGTAATCTTTTGCAAAAGTCGAAGTTTGCGTTCTTTCACCAACAGTTTACTAGGTGTTCCCACATCAAACTTACCAGCTTATGGGGATCATGCGTTCTCCGTCACTGCGCCAAAGCTATGGAACTCGATCCCAATCCAAGTCAGAACTGCAGACTCTCTTTCTAAATTTGAGACTTTTTAAAAACTTATTTGTTTAATGTTAGGTTTTCTTAAACTTTGTAAATAGGTAATAAACGCTATTGTTGCTCTTTTTTCACCAAACCTGACTTTAAATAAACGATCGCTGTTCCAGGTGAGATATTTCCGGCCCCAAACACGAGAGAGGAACAATGTCGTCTCATTGAGAGACTGCTTCATTTTAAATTGAACCAGACGGTTCAGCGTGTTTTTTACAGAATATCGGATTTCAAATAAACACTTTTCATGCACTAGTGTTTAATTTAATTTTTTTGTTCTCAATTGTATCCTCAGGTTGATGCGAAAGTTGATGTTGTTCCTCCAGGTCCAGTTGGAGCCAAAGGAGAACCAGGATCAGACGGACTTAATTTAACGACGATATCAAACTGGAAACAATGCGTTTGGCAAACTTATGATGGTCAAGGTAATGGATTGATAAAGGTTAGTGTGAACGCACCTTAGAAATTTTAATTACTCGGGCTACTTGTGGTAGCCGAGACTAGGTTTCGGTGGCTTTCCTGTATTTTCCTGTCGACAAATTGTAATTATTGCATCATCCCGTCAGGCCTTGCGAAACTAAGGCAAATTGCGTGCTCGATTTTTCGATTTTTTCTTCTCGACAGCTTTGCCTTTTATCGAATTGAGGTGTTTTCCGACGGTATTGGTGTATTCATGAGTAGTTGATCAGTAATGTTGCTGACAAGGTTTGTCCATGAAGACAGAATAGACTAATTTATTACAGATGCAAAAAATTGCGTGGTTTGACTTGAAGAGCCACAGTATTGAGTATATCAAAGAACATATACATACTGTTTACCTATTACCGGCTTGCTGTTTGGTCCAAATAATGTCCAAGCTCGAGTATGGCAGTAACTTGTGGTCACCTTACACCAGTAAACATCGCTCGCTAATTGAAAATGTCCAGCGGCGGGCAACCAAATTTATTCTGAACTATCCACCGGAATTGTCATACGCTGAAAATTAACCAAAACAAACCTCATCCCACTAGAATTTCGTAGAGAGATCTCCGACTTGACATTACTCTTCAAATCTAGAAAGGGTCTCATCTCTACCGACGTTAACAATTGTTTAAGCACTTTTGAAACAAAATACAAATCGCGAAATTATGATCCTAATAACTTTAATTTAGTCATAAAACATAAACAGGACTACTTCCGGAAATCGTTTTTTATCAGGTCAGCTGAACTGTGGAACACTCTCCCCCTACAATTCTCTCGCTCTATTTAAGTCTAGTCTCCACAAAATGTACTCTATCAAGCCAATAAGTCTAAAATCCAATTGTATCTACCATTGGGACGTAAGTCCTGTTCCTTTCTCCTGTCACACCTGTCTTATTCGTTATATTTGTATGTACTTTTTGTATTAATAGTAACTTGTAAATATACAGTACTGTGACAAATTCATCAAACTAAACTAAACTGTTTGACTCACTCATCATGTCACTGTTTTGCTATGGGATAGATATATGGGGTTTCGCCTTGCAAATTGAATACCTGGAACGAATTGACAGGTTTTTCAGGCGAGCTCATCGATATCGATTTTCATAAAAAAATTATTAAGATTTCCTGCCTGATTGAAGATAGAGACAAAATCTTATTTGAGAAGATTAATGTAAATAGATTTTAGTAAAAAAACGGTTTATTCAGGGTTTTTTCGGGTTTTAAACCCGAACTGCCTCACCCTATTAAATTATTGCAACGCGTTGCGTCGAAATCTCAATACTTATGCAAGATTGATTTCCTTAATTTCTACAGAGTTGCAATATCAGCAAAAATTATGACGACACCTCTCTGAGAGTCTTTTACGGCGGTAATCTTGGTATCAGGGACTGCGACGGTTGCTGTAAGCGTTGGTATTTTACATTTAATGGAGCAGAATGTAGTGAACCAATGGCCATTGATGGAGTTTTATATTTATGGAAAGGCTTGGGAACACAAGATGTCTCTCGTCAACACCATATCGAAGGTTACTGTAACCAAGTTCCCAAAGGCAACGTTGAAGTTGGATTCTGGATTGGAAATTGTGAAGGTTATGACAATGTAGATGCTTCCACTGGTTGGAACTCAGTGTCTCGCATTGCGATAGAAGAAGTCCCCCAGCCTCGAAATTGATTGCCATGAGTTGTTCTGCATGTATTTATTTTAATGTTTTGTATTTGAATTTATATTTGCATGTATCTTGTTATATGTAACAGCACCGCTCACTGCAAAATTGCAAGTGAATCTGGTGCATAGTCGATAGTCTTGGAGCTATAAACTCTTAAAGGGGAACTGTATCCAAAAAATAAATTACTTTTAAATAAAAGGCTTTTAACTATAATGTTTAGAAATGTTAATAATTTTACTGTATCTGCTCTTGTACTCGACAAATAACGTTTTCAATTTCATTCTTTTTTGGTTTTTGGTTTTGGAGTAGGTAATGAGAACCACAATGATGTCCTGTATAATGTAAATGTAGAAAACTGTGGGGACGGGGATTAGAATGATAAGCGCATATAGTCAATAGCTATAATGCGTATCATATTGCAACGCGCGCTGGACATGAAGTGTGAACTGAATAATATGCATGAATAAAACACAGAAACAGAGAATAAAGATGCGTATAATTGTAAAATGTATAGCATAACATGCGGGATAACCCTGTACGCATTTCGACCTTTATTGGTCTCTTCAGCAGGGTATCGGGTTGGCAGTTGATGTTATTCTCGTTAGAAGATAAATAATAATGCACGGAGTAAACCAAATATATATGTAACTGTAAGGAAAAAAAGTGATTGCTTACCAAACGTGTTTTGGTTTCTTGAGAGTCCAACGCGGCGTGCCATGGTCTGATTGGGATTTGGGAAGGTTCGTAGCTAGTAATTCTGAGGACGTGTTGTAGCGTCAAATGCTAATTGCGACTGAGAGCGTTTGTTAGATGGTAATAGAATATATATGCGAGTTGCGTTATTAGTTACCAGGTCTAAGTGCGTGTTGGTGGTAAGGGGGTTAGTCCGTGTGTTTGGGGGATAGTAGGGGAGTTAATAATTGTAAGAATACGAAGAGAGGTTGGGAATGTAGATGGAGACTGTAAGGTAGTGTGGTGATAGTATAGTGATGATAGAATGATTAAGGGCAGGCTGTATATCTATGTATGTACATGTATGTATTGGAAAACTGGTAAAAGTGGATGGGCAAAAGAACCATATGTGTGAAGAATAGCAATAAGGTAAGTTGTGGAAATTGAGTGGGCAACTAGAATGGGTCCATAGGAACAAGTCCTATAATACAGTGGGATACAAGTAGTGGGTATTGTGTGTGGGACTGGAGTAAGGGTAGGGACCTGTGTCAAAATGAGTGTTTACCAGTGCGAGCCAAAGATGCAGTAGTAATATATAATACGTTAAAGACTGTTGATGTATTCAAAAGTGTAGTATAGTATTGACTAATTGATGAAGGAAAGCTATATAATATTACATGTTTATCCACAATATATACATATATAACAAAATAGTGAAAGTAGATGAACAGTGGAGCCACGTAGTGTGTGAGGAATGACCCACAGGTAAGGTGGATGAGTAGAGATGGATAACTCATGTAGGTCCATATTCGTAAGATGCAGTCCCATTAGGGTATGGGTTAGTGGGTTTTATTGAAGGATAGGGGGAAGGGGTTAGGACATGCATCAAACTGAAAGAAGGAACCATGAGTAACCTACCAGCCCAATGTAACCTTGGGTGGTATAGTGTGTGTATACTGTATATGCTATGAATAATAGGAGTATTGAAATTATAGATGGTCTGAACATATACATGTATGTATAATATGGAAAATCTACCATATTAAATCATTAAGGAGGCGCCAGGCGGTGATTTTAAAATGCTTAAAACCCGCAATCAGAACAGAAATGGCGGCCTTCGATTTACCAAAAATAGGATAAACAAACCCAAATTTCTCTAAAACGAGAAATACGAATCCGCAATAATAATCCCCTTGCTCGCCTTTTCTACCACTATACCCCCCACCCCACCCCTAAAGTTTCTTTTCCCCATCATGGTCCCCGTAGCAACAAAACCCGACGCAGATTTTGAACGTTATCTCGGCCAATATTTGCTCAATCTCAATTCTGAAAACAGTTTTGGAATTACCGAGTCTAAACACTTAACATACGTGTCTATTATATTACGAGAACGCGCATACCCTTCGTAAAAACGATTTGTGTACTTAGAAATTAGTCGGAGATCAGGCACGATTCGTCGTATATTATTTTGAACGTTATCTCGATCAATATTTAACCGTTTTGAATTCTGAAAACAGATTTGGAATTAGCTAGTCTAAATACATAACATCCGTGTTTGGTTTACTATATGAGAACGTGCCGCTTCACGCAACCTCGTACCCCCAGGCTTTTCACACGCTCGGCGGACTCGCTGAGCGAAAACCCTGGTACACGCATAAATATCTCACAAGTTGTTACACCATTGTTGCCTGAACAACATTGTTGAATGAACAACATTGTTCATCATTGTTTCAACATGTTGTTACAGCTTGTTGAAACAACAATGGTTGTTCACGCATGTTGGAATGTTCACAAGTGTTAATTTATCATGCTGGAACAATGCTGTTATATCATGCATGTAAGTGTAACATCGTGTTGGAACAACTTGTTCACCAGGCCTCATTAATATTTTTTTGTGCCTGCAAGCAGAATTTAGAAGTTGGAAATGTGCCTGCAAAAATTTTGTGTGCAAAGTGCGAACCATGGGAAACAAGGGTTTGGAAAACTTCACGACACTTGCACTCATGGCTTCCGAAAACAAACGCTTTGTGTCAATTTCCAACGGCCAGCTGACAATGGTAGTATATGACAAGTAGATTTCAAAATCTTTGTGACAAAACACTTGCAATTAAATTCTCAAACTCGTTAAAACTCCTCGTGCGTTAAAAGGTTCACTCGTTTTCGGCTCGCCTTTTCAAAAGACACTCGATCTCACTTTGATATCCCAGAAAAGTTCTCCGTCTCGTATTTGAAATATAACTTCCAAACATCACACATCAGAAAAATTCAAATTGAATTGGATGTAGTCTGGCCACCACGACTTGGAACTTAAATGGCTGCTGAAACTGTCATTCTTCATGGTCATTAAGTTAGGTCTCAAGCGAGCAAATCGAAGTGGGGAAAGTTGCCGCAAACGATATTATTTGTTCGTTGTCTATGAGCGTACCTTAGTTTGCACGCGACGCGATCATTCATTTCTTTTTATTTCCGTGACAGGCTTTTCAACGAAAAACTTGCATTGCATGCAATAAAACCTGAAAAATCTTATATCGCGACATGCTCCTGACAAAAAATATTATTTTGAAAACGTATATACGTCATGTAAAAACAGCTAATGAACTAAAAAATAATATCTCTGTGCCTGCACAAACTTTCTGAATTATAAATAGTGCCTGCGAACGTCATACTTTGTAAACACAGTTTTAATAATTAGCTAAAAATCAGCAAACAATTTGTGCCTGCACAAATTGAAAATGTGCCTGCGAGCGGCGCTCGCGCACTTTAATGAGGCCTGTTGTTCACGTCTGTTGGTTCATCATTCATGAACATGCGTGTTGGAACATACGTGAACAACTTGTTGACAACTTGTTGACAACTTGTGCGTTTTTACGCGTGTAGACGCTGGTCACGTGAACTGCTAAACGATTTTGTGTCAGGGGAAGGGTGGTCTTAAACACGTTGAGTTGACGAAGCAACAAATTCTTATAGAAAAAGCGGAGTGTGCTTTCGCCGATGGTTTTTCCTTTGAAGTCTTCACGTTGTTGTTACCACAAGCGTGTATTGTAAAGATGTTGTTGCAATTTTCCCTACGGACTATGACGAATCGTTAATTTTCCATCTGTTGCCAATGTTGTTGTTGTTCAATGCAATGCGATTCGTTTTCTGCTGTTTTACTTATTGTAACGCCATTAAATTCTTTAATCCATAACCATATCAGACGGTTATTGTCGGCGGGATTTAGAGTATCAATTTTCAACGCAAAAAGCAAAGGAAATATTGGAAATATAGACGAAGTTGAAGTTGAAGAGCTTCAATATGATTTTTGATCTCGTTTTTTATAAGGATAAACTTATGGGCGCTCAATACAACTTTTACTCGCACAGAATCATTCTTGTCTTGCAAATTTGCTCGAGAATTATTACACAGCAAGCTGTATCAAGAAAGAGTGTGTGTCATCGCTAAATTATAGAATACCCGTCCACTTGCGCTATTTGTGTCTGCAATCTGTTAACAGTAATAATAAAAGGGTCAAATTACGGAAAGTTCATCACAGGCAATTGCTTCGTTCAACAAGTATACACAATATAAACCTTCGACATTATATTTAAAGAGATTTTAGAGCAACCTGGTTTGTATTTCTGCTTTTAAATGCGGATTCAAAAATGGATGGGTATTCTATAAATGCTCGTATTTCTACGGTTAAATAATGTTTTGAAAACTTTGCATCGTCAACGCTGCGATAAAGGCGACAAGCGTTGGAAAAGTCGCCAGAAGAGAAAAGGGAGAATAATGATGTAACGTTATTTAATATCGACATATTCCTAGACATATTCCAATAATCCTAAACTCCCACGTACCGCGCGAGCAACTGTCACTGACTGCAAAAAATTAGCGCATGCATACATAATAACAGTGATATAATAACAGTGATTTAGATTATAATATTAAACTCCTCAATTTGATATTTAACGGACGTAAAATTAAGACAAACCTGTAAGAATAGCAGCAGAAATCGATTTTTCGTCCGCCATATTGGAAAATGAGAAAATAGAGGGACTGGTACCAAATGACAGAAAGATGGAGGAGGGAACAAGTGTTGGTTTTATTGGAGTGCATTTAGGTAGGTTTTTGTCTTTATCACTAAGCAATTGACTTGACAGTATGTTCTAACTTCCTTCTTCACTGTTCAAGGTGCTGGTAATCACTCGCACTCAAGGCTATCCGAATACAAAAGAGTCTGCAAGAAAGCTTGTAGGAAGGTATATCTTGAAAGTAAAAATATTTAAAGATATTTGGTATAAGAAGTGTGAAGTTGATTGTGCTGGTTATTGCAGTCTTGAGAAATCAAACAAGTCATCCACAACAGTCTTTTTGAAGACTGCAACAACCTGGACGATCAACGTCATACTTCTAAAGCCTGTGAGTAGATGCCATCCACCAAAACTCCAAAATTGAGAAGCCTGAGAACGAAGCTTTAATACACAAGCTTGTCTTATGTCTCCAGTGCTTGAAATAACGCTGGCAAGTTTGGCGGTCATCATGACCAGCCAGACGTAAATTTGGGTGGTCAGATATTCAAGATATAATATTTGGGCGGTCAGATATAACATTTGGGCAGTCAGATATAACATTTGGACAGTCAATCATTTCCCCTTAATTTGTGCATTAAAAACAAT
The DNA here is from genome assembly GCA_035772405.1 of Chrysogorgia sp. JL179-B06. Lineage (NCBI taxonomy): Eukaryota > Metazoa > Cnidaria > Anthozoa > Scleralcyonacea > Chrysogorgiidae > Chrysogorgia > Chrysogorgia sp. JL179-B06. The sequence goes on along the minus strand of JAYKKM010000517.1, from coordinate 169,909 downwards.
AGAGTCTTCTTTCCTTTATTAGATTCGCCATTATAACATAATATATTACGGAGTATAGATATATATTATGGCAGGGTAACCGCAACAGCAAAATGCCAATTACTGCGAGCCCAAAAATTAAAAATAATAAAATTATATGAAATACTAACTACAAAACCTACAATAACAACATAAATACCAACTAAAGATACTAATTACAGCAAGAAATGGGAGTGGGATGCATAAGGCTGCGAGAGATTCCTTGATTTACTCATGACATTTGGCCATAGACATTTTGTTAAAAGGTGAAGTCAAGTCACTAGAAATTGTATAGACATGTCATACAGATGCCGCCCAGTTGTTGTTCAATGCTTAATTCAGTCGGTGTAATTTTGCTAGTGAAAAATGCCAAGGTCTGACCAATGGCCACCACATATTGAACAAACAAAATGGCAAACAATGCAACGCAAGCAATGTAATGCAACAAATAATGCCGTTTTGGCAATATTGTACTTCCATGGTTTGTTAAAATATGACTGGGGCCAAGTAAAAAAAATTATGTGGTTCCGGTTACATCTTGAAAAAAATTAGGGTAGGTAGGTCGGGATTTTATTTTTTTTGAGAAAAGTTTTTGGTCAATTGCCACACAGGCCATCATCTTGTTCCATTATATTGTTGTGGAAGAATGACTGCCTGGGAACTAATTTAGCAAAATGGCGATTGTACTTACAAAGCCAGCAACGGTGGCAGGTCACGTAGTGATCTTATTTTACGATTTTACCAGGGTAAAACTTATTTTGTCATTAAAGTCTAAGTAAAAACGATAAAACCTACCTTTTTTATGGCTAATAGTCCTTTGGCGCAAAAATATTGTGCAAAAATGTCACAAAATTTACAAGGCCGGCTGAGCTGAGCTAGGGTCAGTCGGGTAACCGGAACCACACAATTTTTTTTATTTGGCCTGGTCAATGACCCCTGACCGCAGACAGATCTTATGTTGACCAAGTTCTTACGGTGACTGGATAAGAGCCATTTATTATATTTGGAATGATGATACATGTAATTGTATTTGTAATGTTTGTTGTTTAATACAAAATATTTTTTATAGGCAATGGAAGCTATCAAACTGAAGAAGACTGCTGTGGAATCACTGTCAATTGCAATTAAAATACTTGAGGTTATTTAACTACAGTGACTTTGCCGCGGACTTCTCAACACTAGTGCTCTTGTGGCACATGCTCGCATCCCGGTCTTGTTGATGGACAGAGCAAAAAAATGCATTCGATATATCGCGTGCATTCGATAGATTTACGTTTCTCGCAACCTCCCGCGTGTTTGGATCACACTATAACGTAACGTTTCCTAACGTATAGTGTGTAACGTGTCGTCTTACAATGTATCGTAACGTCTTACAACATAGTATAACGTCTTACAACATAGTGTTACAACGTAGTGTAACGTCTTACAACGTAGCGTAACGTCTTACAACGTAGCGTAACGCCTTACAACATAGCGTAACGTCTTACAACATAGCGTAATGTCTTACAACATAGCGTAACGTCTTACAACATAGCGTAACGTTTTACAACATAGCGTATAATGTCTTACAACATAGTGTAACGTCTTACATAATAGTGTAATGTCTTACAACGTGGTGTAATGTACTAATGTCTTACAACATAGCGTAACATCCTACAACATATGGTTTGTAAATGGTTTGAACCTAGGAGTATCATTAGATGTGTGAAGTTGATCATCCAGGTTGTTGTAGTCTTGAGAAAGACTATTATTGGTGACTGGCGTTTCGATCGACGGCCTCAGCGGCGGACCAAGAATAGTCTTTCTCAAGACTACAACAACCTGGATGATCAACTTCACACATCTAATAGCGTAATGTCTTACAACATAGCGCAATGTCTTACATATAGCGTAACGTCTCACAACATAACGTAACGTCCCACAACATAGCGTAACGTCTCACAACATAGTGTAACGTCCTACAAGATTGCGTAACGTTTTACAACATAGCGTAATGTCCGTGTATTTTAGCACGCGCATATACGACATATACTAGTCTCCACGTTGAGAAGTCTGCTGCGCTTGACAGTAATTTTCGTGGACTGAAGGTTTATTCAACTAACAGTCCACAGGTTGATTGTATAGGAGATGTTTATGTTGGGTAAATTAATTTAGGACTGCCCCCTGACTAATGCAGGTCTTGGTTCAAACTTAAGTTTGGCTGCCACTGTAGAATGTGATGCTAGCATAATGGATGGAAAGACATCTAATTTTGGAGCCGTTGGAGCTTTAAAAGGTGCAGAGAATCTTAATTTGTCTTCGTAAAGTAGTTATAATTACTACATGTAACACAAGGATTTGGTTGCGTAAAAATCGAATAAACGAGATTAATAATCGGAATATTTTTACAGGTATTCAAAATCCAATCATGGTTGCAAAGAGATTAATCGAAGAGCAGAGTATTCCTTTACCGTCGGGTCGAGTACCACCAATGTAAGATGATCATTAACTAACCCCCATTCAGACTTAACACGCATCTAAACCAAAATAATAGCAGTGTGCAAAAGCCAAACACATCATCTTAAACCACGTATTCTTGTGTATTATTTTGTGGTGAAGTTTTTTATGTGGCGAAGGAGCGCATGATTGGGCAATTAACCACGGAATACCAGAAGTGTTGGAGAACTCGTTGATTACAGGTACAGTTCAGACTTTCGGGAGCAGTTTCAAAATGTTATAAAAGTGTTGTCTGCATAGGCAGTATTAAAATACAAATTAAAATCTTTAAAAGATTGGATAGCTCAACAGGACAGACAAGCTATAAAACAGGGTACTATAAAACTGGATACTGATGGAGGAGAAATTACGACTGCGTTTGTCTCAACTCTTTTGTCATTGATTGTAGGTGGTTTAGCGACGAAGCTGATTTCTGGGAGGGAAACGGAACTACACGACACGAAACTGTACGGAACGACACGAAACGGAACTACACGAAACGGAACTACACGAAACGGAACGAAACGGAACTACACGAAACAGAACTGAACGAAACGGAACTACACGAAGCGGAACTGCACGAAACGGAACGGAACTACAAGAAACGAAACTCTACGAAGTGGAACTGCACGAAACGGAACTGCACGAAACGGAACTGCACGAAACGGAACTGCACGAAACGGAACTACACGAAACGAGGTATAGTTTGAAGCTATTCTGTCTTGAAAAATATTGAATGTTGACCACCGATACTTTTTCTACGGTATCTTTTGTTGTGCAGAAAATGCTTTGAGAACATTCAAGAAATACAAGAAGTTTGCTAAAGAAGACGAAGTAATGAAACGAAAGAGCGATAATGCATGTGGTAGTAAACCGAGAAAAATGCTCAAAGTAGATGACAAGAAGCTCGAGGATTTACATTGCATGGTACGTTGTTTATATGAAAGATCTCGTGGCTCGATACTAAACAACTTTGTGTTCGTCTGACGATAAGCATAAACCTTCGAGTCTATCTCGATTGCTCAGATTATGTTTCAAAGCCTATGACAGAGTTCGACTCCTGTAAACCTGCATTGAGTTACCGGGCTCCATGGGTGGCAGAGCATAGCATGGGGTAGAAGGGGTGGCAGAGCATGGGGTAGAAGGGGTGGCAGAGCATGGGGTAGAGGGGTGGCAGAGCATGGGGTAGAAGGGGTGGCAGAGCATGGGGTAGAAGGGGTGGCAGAGCATGGGGTAGAAGGGGTGGCAGACTACTAGCTCGTTTATGATAATTTTTGTAGGGTAATCTCTTAGACACAGTCGGTGCTGTATGTCTGGATAGCTTCGGTAATCTTTGCTCTGGTGTGTCAAGTGGTGGGTTATTGCTAAAATATCCAGGGCGGATTGGACAGGTGAGCGATTTTACTCTTTCTTTGTGTCATTGATTCATATATATATCTATGAGTTGTTGTTACAACTTGTGATAAGGTTGTACTGTAGGCTTGTTCGAATTTCTGTAATTTTCACTGTGTAGGCTGCTGTCTATGGCTCTGGATGTTGGTCCTCAAATATTACCCAAGATACTCCATCGGGTTTCGCGTGTTCTTCTTCAGGTGGGTTTAGTTAGCATTCGGTTACAGATTATCTTATTGGCTTGAGTTTTTTTTCCTTTTACGATTATCATGCGAATAAATCGAATTAAATATGATAAACTAGTCTAGGTAAAATGAAACTCCTATGGGTGTCAAGCTGCGACATAAGCCATGGCCGCGAGCATGGTGCATGGTATGAGCGTGAACATTGGCATGAGAATTGGCATGAGCATGTGATGAGCACGAATATAAGTATGAGCATAGGCATGAGCATAGGGCATAGGTATGAGCATGAGCATAGGCGCGAGCATGAGCATAGGTATAAGCAGTGGCGGATATTCACGTTTTAAGGTGGTGGGGCAAAGCCTCCCAAAATGTCCGACAAGTTTGGTTGCTAAGTAACAAATTTTATTTGAAAATTTCCAACAAATTGGCAATTATATATATATATATATATATATATATATATATATATATATATATATATATATATATATATATATATATATATATATATATATATATATATATATATATATATATATATATATATATATATATATATATATATATATATATAAATTTTATTTGAAAATTTCCGACAAATTGGCAATTTGACGAAAGGTGGGGGGGGGGGGGCGGCTGCCCCCCCATCCCACCACAATTTCCGCCACTGGGTATAAGCATGAGCACATATGCATGAGCATAAGCATAGGCATGAGCATAGGCATGAGCATAGGCATGAGCATAAGCATAGGCATGAGCATAAGCATAGGCATGAGCATAGACATGAGCATAGGCATGAGCATAGGCATGAGCATAGGCATGAGCATATAGGCATGAGCATAAGCATAGGCATGAGCATAAGCATAGGCATGAGCATAGGCATGAGCATGAGCATAGGCATGAGCATAGGCATGAGCATGAGCATGAGCATAGGCATGAGCATAGGCACGAGCATAGGCATGAGCATATAGGCATGAGCATAGGCATGAGCATAGGCATGAGCATAAGCATAGGCATGGGCATAAGCATAGGCATGAGCATAAGCATAGGCATGAGCATAGACATGAGCATAGGCATGAGCATATGCATGAGCATAGGCATGAGCATAAGCATAAGCATAGGCATGAGCATAGGCACGAGTGTGAGCATGAGCATAGGCACGAGTATGAGCATAGGTATAAGCATGAGCATAAGCATAGGCATGAGCATAGGCATGAGCATAGGCATGAGCGTAGGCATGAGCATAGGCATGAGCATAGGCACGAGCATGAGCATGAGCATAAGCATAGGCATAGGCACGAGCATAAGCATAGGCATAGGCATGAGCATAGGCATGAGTATGAGCATGAGCATGAGCATAGGCACGAGTATGAGCATGAGCATAAGCATAGGCATGAGCATAGGCATGAGCGTAGGCATAGGCATGAGCATAAGCATAGGCATAGGCATGAGCATAGGCATAGGCATGAGCATAGGCACGAGCATGAGCATAGGCACGAGCATGAGCATAGGCATGAGCATAGGCACGAGCATGAGCATAGGCATGAGCATAGGCATGAGCATAAGCATAGGCATAGGCATGAGCATGAGCATAGGCACGAGCATGAGCATAGGCATGAGCATAGGCATGAGCATAAGCATAGGCATGCTCATTCATACTCGTGCCTATGCTCATGCCCATGAGCGAGGGGCATTTCACTCCAAAAAAGCGTACGGGATTTTCGGATTTCTAAAAATCCGCGGATTTTTTAGCGGATTTTTCCCGGATTTTTTAGCGGATTTTTCAAGAGAAAATCTGTTGGATTTTCCGGATTTGTTTGGATTTTCTGGATTTGTTCGGATTTTCCGGATTTTTTCCGGATTTTTTTAAATTATAGAGTTATAGAGCTAGGTAACGTTTTGAACAAATAATCAATAGATAGCTTAAGTTCTACGACGTCGACGTTATGGCAGGACGTCAGGGTCGAGCAGAGGACTGGGACTAGGACCACAGCCTTCAGAAACTAACGAAGGCTGTGGCATGCAGTCATTTTGTTTAAAATTCAAACAAGTCCATTATTCTTTCAAAAACAGTAAAAGACAATGGTGAATAACTTTTGGTTTTGTAATTAATCATATTAATATTATTAACATAATATATTTTATAACATAATTATATTTTACAACATGTTATTTTTATAACATTTTATAACGTGGCAAAGAACCTTTACGAGTAAATTACACCAAGTACTTCATATATTTTTTGTGGATTTGCGGATTTTTGAAGGATTTTGAAGGATTTCTGTGGATTTTTTAAGGATTTCTGTGGATTTTTGAAGGATTTCTGTGGTTTTTAAAGGATTTTTCGGATTTTTTGGATTTTGAAGGATTTCAACGGATTTTGAGGATTTCATGGATTTTTCGGATTTTTCCCGGATTTTTTCCGGATTTTTTGACGAAGTGTACGGGATTTTTGGAGTGAAATGCCCCTCGCCCATGAGCACAGGCATGAGTATGAGCATGAGCATAGGCATGAGCACGACCATTGGCATGAGTATGAGCATGAACATAGGCATGAGCACGATCACGAGGTTGGCACGAGCATAGTATGAGTATTAGCTGCAGTTTGACATCGTTGAGGCTTGAGACGTCCGTGTATCTTACTTACATTATTTTAATGGATTTATGTTAGGGTGTGGGGAGCAGTTAATAAAAACGATGTTGTGCAAGGAATGTGGCGATCTCTGTTCTGATAGGTGAGATGATCGCAATTAATCTATTGTGTTTGTGTTGTTGTTATGAACTTCTTGTCTCTGTATTCTATATGAAAGTTTCAAGTTGTAGTTTGGTATCCCTTGGTGAGTATGCATTTATTTCGTTGTTGATAATAATGGTGGTGATGATGGTGATAATGGGGTTATGATGGTGATGGTGGTGATAATGGTGGTGACGATGGTGATAATGGTGGTGACGATGGTGATGATGGGGTTATGATGGTGATGGTGGTGATAATGGTGGTGATGATGGTGATGGTGGTGACGATCGTAACGATGATGCTAATGGGGTTTATGGTAATGGTGACGTTGGTAATGATGATGCATGGTTATGCTGTGGTTATGATGGTGACGATGATGATAATGGGGTTATGATGGTGATGGTGATGGTGGTGACGATCGTAACGATGATGATGCTAATGGTGACGTTGGTAATGATGATGATGCATGGTTATGCTGTGGTTATGATGGTGACGATAATGATTGTGGTAATAACTACCACAATCATGACGATGGTTGATGATGATATGATAATAGTAGCAGTAACACAAAGAATGATTTTCCCAAAATATTACGTACCTTTGATGCAAACTAGTTCCGGAACGTGATTCGACGATCGATCATTACATTATTTTTCAGGAATGTTAATAGAGATGGAATTTTGACGTTAAAAGAACTCTTACAAAGCAAGTTTCTAGGTGAGGAACGTCAATTATTACTTCACTGTTAACAAAATACTCATAACACAACTTTATTCATAGAAAAACCAAAAAAAATTCCAGTTCTGTATGAAAGATTATTAATTTAGCTTATCATTTTTTTGTTTTTTCCTGATTTATCTTTTTCGAATAAGCGCCGTATCGTGGATGTGAAGGTGCGGCGCTTAATCTAGAGAGGTGCTTATTAACTTATTTCTACTTCTGGATGTGGGTCGCTTAATCATAGTCAATCGAGATATGGTCTGGAAACTTGGCAAACCTCAAAGCGACTATAATGAGCTACGTTTTGATGTTGAACCGTACCTTACACTGTGCACATCCTTTGTTTTAGGTTTATTAATATTTAAACAACACGGTTGAGCGATTAAACCCAAACGATTCTATTGGATGATTGCTTCATTATACTAAAATACAACAGGTTCAGTGACCGTGCGCCGTGCACAAAATTGCATAAAGACGAACAAAAAGATAGAACAAAGACTTTAGCTGAGTTTCCAGAGTCCAGACCATATCTCGATTGACTATGGCTTAATGGAGAGCGGCGTTTAATATGAGCATTTACGGTACGCTGCGAGGGCCATACGCGTTTTCCGGATCAGTATTAGGTTTTTGGCGTGTAATTTTTTTTGGTTGATTTGAATGAAAATAAAAGTGCTAGGTAGCTCTGGACGTCACCTTTCGCTTATCTAAAGGAAGTATAGAAAAATACGAAAAATGAGTTTCATGTAAAGTTCTTATTGTTATATGCTCTAAGGAATAACTTTCTCTTTGATCGGCAACATTTTGAATTTCTTCTCAAGGTTCTTCTCGGCTTCTTGCAACCGGCGATAAACTAGCCGGCATCATTCTTCTCAGATGTCACGGTGAAGATTTGCCCCAAGGTACGAGTACATTAAAGTACCTATATGAAACAAACATTTTTATTTGATATTTTCACTGGCAAAGGATTAAAAAATAGGTTTCTGTTGTTAAAACGTAATATTGTGTCCTTTTAGTGGGGATAGGTGTGCATAAGAAGGGTTAAGTAGGGATAGCTGTGGATAAGAAGGGTTAAGTGGGGGTATGTGTGGATAAGAAGGGTAAGGTGGGGATGGGGAAGGATAAGAAGGGTTAAGTGGGCATAGGTGTGGATAAGAAGGGTTATCAATCAAACATGATGAACTTTATGCGACAAATTCCGCGCGGCCAGAAATATGTGCATAATAGGCCTGTGACGTAAACACCTTTGCAGCCAACCTGTGGTCGGGCTGTAAACAATCGCGTTTGCAAAGGTATTTACGTCACTACTAGTCTCAGTACCCTTATAAATTGTCACATAAATCAGGGTAGAAAGAGTAAGTGGAAATAGGGATTTTCCAGTGGCTTAGTGGCTTGAACAATAATTTAAAAAATATTTTTAGTTTTCAATATTTTTCCTTCAAAAATATCAAATAAAAATGTTCGTGTCATAGGCACTTTAAGATTTCATGATTTGTGCGTACTGCGTATAGCTTTGGTCATCAAGCGATATATTATATGATGTGATTACTAATCGCTAGAAACTTAATATAATTCAGAACAAGATTCCATATTTTTTTCCAGTCTCCAAAAGCGTGGACATCGAGTTCACATGGGGTCATACCACACAGACAATGGTTGTAGGTTATATGAGCGTTGCAGATCCCAAACCCAAGGTATGAATTCTATAAATTAGGACAACGTTCGTACGTGGATGAAGAGGTCGTATATATATATATATATATACTTTTATATAATAGCTCATATTGTGGATGTCTACATATATAATTTTTTCAATTTTTAGTTTCAGCTTACAAAGTTGGACCCAGGTTGCATTCCTGGAAATTCCGTTGTGGTACAAGGTGTCATAGAAAATCAATGTCTAAGATCAAGCGAGGCAACAAAGACTAGCACAAGCAGTTAGCACTCTTCGTTTGGCCGCCTTGCCAGATCCAATCCGTACTAATCGTACTAATACAATCCGTTTGGGATCGGATCGATCTATTTAGAACCGTCGGTATACAGTAAAAGGGGTCATTTGTAAACTAAACTAAACTAAACTAAAACAAAATCATATGTTATTTGCACTATGTTTGCCAGACAACCTGGAACTTTGTGCTGTGCAATCCATTACAAATATTTCTCATGTGAAATGAAACATTTTACATGTGACATTTCTTTATAAATGTTAATTTTTGATAATTCCATGCATGTCGGTGAAAACATGTGAAATTTAAAAGCAACGAATGGAAATCCGGCTTAAAGGCAGATTTTCATTTTGCGCTTTTTGTCGCGCGAACGACTTTTCGCGATCGCGTAAGCATGCGTAATGATCAACATCACTCATTTCAATATATGTATATTAAAAAATCTCTTCATCACTACGCTTTGTGAAACAGAAATAGCGATCGCAAAAGGTCAATCGCGCGATAAAAAGCACCGAATGGAAAACCGCGTTTACATGTCCTAGTGCAGATAAGCTGCTGTCGCGCGATTTGTCACCTTATAAGTCTCAATAAACAATAAATTAGTGCAGCAGGTGTTTTTCGGCGGTTCGCGCGCGCACTTCATTATATGCCCACACTCTGTTTGCATGCATTGGACCTGCTCGCTGAAGTGTTCATCAAATCAACAACCTTTAACAAAAGTTTAAAAATCAACGAGATAGTCGCTGGGTTAGTCGATACATCGCACGTTCGTTCTTCGTTCAAAGGTAAGCCCCGCGCTGGAAACACTCATGTTCATACTCGCGTTTGTATTAGTACATCATTATATTACTTCGCACGATAAGGCGGCTTTCAAAAATTCGCCGTCTCCTGCATCGGCACCGGTAAGACAATTAATGGACATGGAGTACGTCATAATCGCTCAAGGTTATTTTCTAAGGTTTTAAGAAGCTCTACAGGAACAAAAATCCTATAACCACAACCCAAATGAAAACTTTAGTTGTAACTACAAAATATAGAAATACTAATCCTTCTTCTAAAACTAAACGTTTCAATAATGCATGAATATATTCTGTGTCCACGGTAGACAGAAAGTAGGAGGCCAAAATTCGGATAGCTTGCTTCGAAATAAGCTTTTCCATTGAATAGAACACCTCTTGTGTCGGGTAGATTCTTCATGAACGTTTTCAGGTCATTCGCGGGTTATAAGCATCGGAGTTTTTATAATTTGTGATCTCGTTGCGAATGTGATGCATAATTTCTTACCATGACAACATATTGAGTTAAGTCGGTTTTCCAGTAGGCGAGTTTGTTAGAGCCAACCCGGCAACATTTCTGTTGTGATAATTGAATAGGTCGCCATCAGGTCCAGCCGAGCGCTCATAAGACAATAGAAAAGTCGCTTTTCGTGAACAAATTCGACCAGTGGAAAACCGCAGCTGCATTAAGCATATTTATTCTCTTGGTTACGATGTGCAGTCGACATACATATTGCGAGCATGTAATAAAATGCCTACAATAAGTAGGAAATCCGTTTTTAGTTTTGTTCTTTTCGGACGTGCAGTAGAATTCGAACGGGAAGTGACAGCGATAATTGTGAAATATAATTTCCGAATGTAACTGTTTTCCCTGAGGTAACGGCTCTTTGTTATTAGAGATTTTAAGATCTACGACGCTGCCCTCAAAACGTTAACAGGCAGTGAATTTAAGCATTTGAAAGAAGCCATCGTAAATTGACTACAGTATATGAGGTTTGAAGTTTGTTTTATGACCTCCAAAACGCTCCAGTTCTCATTGAAAGCTAGATTGTAGTGTTTGAGCTGATGTCAGCATTAAAGAACAGCTTTCACCTCTCAGCGAGTTCACGTCGTCCTAAAAACGTGAAAATGCTCAGAGTAGCGACAAATTCAACACCGGGATGCTTAACTAGCGAAAGCAAACGCAGATTCCGAAAGCATTCTCAACGAAGTAGTATACTAGAAGATAGCTTCACGTTGAGGGCCAGCATGGCGGCATAGTTGTTTTTGTTAGTAGAGTTTTTACTCCCACTCGTCGCGTCTTTCATTGTGCATGCTTTTGTTGGTTATAAAGCTGTTAAACGCTGGACGATTTTTAACGTCTCCGGCTCGCCAATTCGTTCACAATCGTTCAAAAATGCCGCAAGTTACGCGCTACATCGACTTTCAACGGCAACAATGTTGCGCTAAGAATCGTCGTAAAAAATCAACTTTTGGGTTATAAGCGTGAGAAGTCCGTTTTCTTTTCATCTTAATCTTTTAAACAACAATTTTACCTTTGTTTGCAATTTGACGGTCCAGCTCGAATCATCAGAAAACGTTTCCGGTGTGACGTTCTATAACCATTGACCTATACCGAGACTCAGATGGAGAGTGTTACTGATATATATTGTGACTCACGTAGTCGCAATAGTCAATCTGGAAACTCGACAAACTGCAAAGCGGTTAACAGATGATCTGTTGGATCTTATTATATTTATTCTATTACGGTACCTCGCCGTGTACAAATCCTTTGTTTTACGTTTATTAATATTTATATGGCACGGTTGATCATTGAACCCAAACGTCCAATTCCGCCCGCTCCCTCAAACGTAACGCCTGCCACGCAGGCTACTATTGGATTATCTTCATTATACCAAATAAACAATGTGGTCATTAATTAACCGTTTAAATTTGCATAGACTATACAAAGACTTTCGTCGGGTGTCCAAGCCGTACCGCCATTGACTATATGCTACCACACAGGAACAGTCAGTGGAGGTATATGGCAGCATATACAGGGACCGCGGAGCAGGGGGGCTGGGAGCCAAACGTGATTTTTATATAGCGATTTTCATATAGCCCTAATTATAGCGTTCGCTAGCCCCCCAATCCAAAAATTGTTCCAGGCTTGCTCCCACATCTGTATATAATGCTTCCGGCGCGAAAGTAACCGCGAATTCAGAGAACTCTAATAATCCTCAAACTGTAACGTCGGCTCCCCGAAAGTATAACGGCAAATTCAACAGATGTTTGTGACATATAATTTCCAGGCTTTTTTACGTTTTTGAAAGAACGATTGTTTTCTATTTTCAGTTACAAATTCACTCTAGGATAACGTCGAGTTGTTGCCGACGGTGAGCTCCGATGGTAGGTCGACGCATGTCGATCTGCAGCCTGTTGGTTTTATGGGTGTTTTGCAGCATCACCTTGACCTGGGATGCCCCAGTCTTCCATCCCTACCACGAGCACTATCTGTCCCGGGGCACTTTCCATGGTATCGACGTCTTCACGGAAAGCCTGAACAGCGCGAACGGGCCGGAGATGTTCATGGAGAAGTTTTACGTCTGCTACGACAGGGACGGTCGAAAGACGTACTTCAAAAAGCTGGACGAGTCGTACTTCTCGAACAGGCGTTTCTGGGTTATCACCGCTACTGGACACTTCGTGGCTTCGATGAAAACCTGTTAGTGCCTGCATGAGGGGTTACGCAAGGCCTTGTTTTTACTTGAGCATAAGCATAACGTCTGCAGGCAGAACGAAGGAACGAAGCTGCCGTGGGCGTCAAGCTGTGACATAAGCACAATCCCATGCGGGGCGTTAGGGTGAAACTCTTGGCCCCCGCCTAGAGTTTACGATTAGGATATGAAATTACCAATTACGGATAATCAAAGAGTAATAATCTAAACATCAGTATTGCTTTTCTTTATAATAATAATTATAAAACCTTTATTTCAAGAGTTATTTATTAAACATTATTACCGTCTAAGGTATTCTACCTGGCCCTCGATAATACAAAATAAATTAAATACAGTCGACTCCCGATAACTCGAAACTTCAAGGGAAATAGAAAAGCTGGGAGTTGAGATAGATAGATAGATAGATAGATAGATGGATAGATAGATTGATAGATTATTTAATAAGTTACGACGTTGCAGTTTTACACTGAATTGCGCAACTTTTACAAAGATTAATCAATTTAACAAATTTACTAACTAAAACTATCAGATGTCAAGAGTCAAAATCCTATATTAAAAGTTAAAATCTATATCTATAGAAATCTATATAATATAATAGTCCTCACTATTCATATAGTGTGTTGGTACAACTACGCATAATAAATGAGTCCGAGAACCTTTTTGTTCTTACTAATGGAGTGAATATTTCCTATTTTTCCTAAGATTGTATATGGAATTGTTATTAGCCTTTGGGATCAAGTGATAGATCTTATTATCTGGGTTCTCGGATATAGACTGGAACAGTTTCTTTGTTATAGCGCCGTGGTGGTCTTTAATAGGAGGTATTCCCGCTAATGTCAGTGCATCAGCGTAAAGTTTTCCTTTTGAGAACAAATGACCGGAAATAAGGAAAATCGGTGTTTACTGTGTATTTCTATTCATAGTGTCATTTTAATATTTCTACTCATACAGTGTCATTATTACGGCCGTGTCATTTTAAGGAGTTAAGCGGCAAAGCTTGATGACGATACTAAGCTGGCGAAATCTGAACTTGGACTAACACATTTTTTGTAATTCAAAAAAAGACAGAATACACGGCTGCTTCAAAATAAATTCAATTTTTTGGACAACTACCGTATTTTTTTACTTGTCACGTCTTGACAAACGTGGTTCGAGTTATCGAGGGTAAAATTATATAGAAAATGACCTGAAGGGAAACGAAAATTGCTTCGAGTTAGCGCGGGAGATTCGAGTTACCGAGGGTAAAATTACAGTAAATGTATGACGGAAACAATGGCGAAGCTGGCCGCGTAGCAACTGGTCATGCTATGCTAATTTATAAACATCTGCATATTTTGAAAACATATTTCTAAAGATCTGAATATGCAAATCGTTTCAAAATGTGCATAGCATGACCAGTTGCTATGGCCAACTTCGCTACTGGACGGAAATCCAGGGGAAATCGATTTTGGTTCGAGTCAGTGCAAGGTTCGAGTTAGGGAGGGTTTGAGTTATCGGGAGTCGACTGTACATATAATTAAAAATAAGTACGTGTAACACTAAATTAGTAGGTGTAGTACCTATGTAGTGTTACAAAAAAGTTTCAGAACTGGCCGCATGCTTATGTGGCGCACATCGCAAATTATCATACAGTACGTCTGTAGATTCTGCGCGAGGAGTTCTTAAGTGATAAAGCTTCACCATGACTTTGTAAAAATTCTGGTCTTGTGTTGTCTTGTCTTGACGTGAACAAGGAGTGTTTGAAAATGTTGATCCCGAAAGTATTCTTCACATTGTCACGATTGCTTCCAAGGACAGCAGTTTCTGAGTTTCTGCATCACGTTGGACAAAACAACAACTTTATTATTTCTCATCGTTCTGCTTCATCTTTTTAACTGGTCGTCTATCAGCGTCCTTCTCGACTTCTTCACTACTGTCGTCTTCAAACCCATTCTCGTCTATAAAGAACATTTCGTTTCATTAAAAAAGGTTACCAAACAATATTATTGTGTTAGATGGGCGGATGAATGAAAGAGGTGGGTGTATGGAAAAAATGAAAGAGGTATGGGTGGGTATGGTATTTGGATGGATGGATGGGAAGAGGGAGGGATCATTAGATTTATCAATGCATATCATGGATAGTTGATTGGGATAATTTGTTGGTTGCCAAACCACCCACCAACTAACCATCCACCAACCATTGGTTGGTGGATGGTTAGTTGGTGGGTGGTTTGGCTGGTTGATACAGTTGGTTGGTGGTTGGGACAGTTGGATGGTGAGGTTAGTTGGTTGACTGGTGGTTGGTGGATCGATGGGACGGTTGGTTGGTTGACAGTTGGTTGGTGGTTGGGACAGCTGGTTGGTTGTCTTGTTCTTGGGACAGCTGGTGGGTTGGGTGGTTAACAGTTGGTTGGTGGCTGAATGGCAGACTGTTTGGTAAGTATTGTAAGTAGATAGTATGGATGGGTGAGAGTGGACTTAGCAGAATGGACACGTTTGTATATGTAAGTGTATTTTTCTATGCTTTGTATATGTGTATACATGTAGTGTGCAACAGAGACCGGTACTCCGATCTGTAGTATGATATACTATAGTTTTGATGGCGTATTTATCCGTTGAATAGAACTTATTCACCGGATAAGTTTTCCGGGCTTTGAACAATCGGCCCAAGGATTGACTGTACCTCCATCGCCATCACTATCTGTTGCAGTTGTGCGACATCCTTTGTCTAAATTCCCAGCATTGCTTTTCTCTTCATTGATAATCTCAGTCAGTTTACTGTTTACGTTCGCTTGAAGCGTACTCACTGAAGCAATTGCATCTTTTAATGTTATGGAAGGCGAAGATGTTGAAAAGACAACAACTTCGCCACTTTTGGTTGTGAGCTTTGCCTCCGCCATATTTGTTGATAATTTGCTGAGCCCAAATTATCATACGACCAGCGGAGACCCTCGAGAATTCAAAATGGCGGCCTCCTTTGGCTAAGTTATTTTTTACTTGAAATCATCGTTTAATAGTTAGCTGAAAAATATGGCGAATACGAATGAGGAAATGACAATAATTCATTGGTGGTTTGACAGATGGGGAAAGCCGGAAAGGCACATTTTTTATAGTAAATTACTAACAAAAGTACAAACGATGCAGGCGATGCAGTATTGCAGTCAGATGTCAATCCGCAAATGTCGTTAATGTTGAACGGTTTTCAGTCGTTGACGATAGACCGCGGTTCTGCCTCGGTCTTTGACTGCCAGCTTCGGTTGTTCGAAGGATGGTTTGCCAAGTGGACCTCGCACGAACGAGAACTATTGGGGGAAGAGCGAAAACGCGCGCGAGGGAAAACACGCACGAATACAAAGCAAAGATAGCAAAGTTATGCAAGACGTTTATCAAGAACTAAGTCAATTGTCATTGGGTCGTAATTTTCCCACAAAAGCATGACAGTATGACACCCAACCTCGTACCCAGGGTTTTCACACCGATCCCCAAACCGCGCTATCTATCCTGTACGGTTTGGAGCCGTTGACTATGAGGGTCTGGTAACGAGAATGGGTAAAAGCCGCAAAACTGTCAAGCGACTCAACTCAAGCAAACGCAATGCTACAACCAGAAACGACGAAAACTTTATAGAACCGAATAAGTTATGCTACTACAAATAACGAAATACAAGTGTAAATTGCCAAGGGTTTTTAAAACTTTTTTATAATTAAATTTAATGAACGCTAAGCGACCAATGTTGCCTGGCCAAGGAGTGCGCAACGTTTCTTTGAGACAATGTTCCCCGTCAACGAAAATATTGTCGAGAAGTGACAAAGTGTCCAAGGACGGTCGGCAAGAAAGATCAGTACGAGAGAGCTAGACGCGTCAACTGAAGCAGGGCCATTCATTTTTGTGGCGATACCAATAGTCCAATAATTCCTGAGTATAAATTATGACTTTGGCGTCTCTGTTAATTTGGCCGTTTGCAGTAGCTGAAATGGTTTGATTCAACACATTCAGCAAACTCAGTGTTGCCATTATCTGTGAACAAAGCTTCGTCGAAATTGTCATATTTTTGTCATTCTGACTAGTTCCAGCCGGAGCGGAAAGAAAACAACCCAACTCCGGCTCCGGCCTGTTTGCACAAAAAACGCTGAAGCTCCGGCAGCGCTCCGGGGCACAGCACTAATTTTTACGAACTACAAAAAAACACAGACTTCAAAACCACTTTAGCCTGATTCCTCAGTACCCCGTTTCTCCAAAAGAAAATCACAGAATTCAAGCTCGAGTTCACTGTCGTTAACGTGATGGTCCACCTCACAAAAAGCGTGTTATCAAAGTTGTTTTGGGCTCGGGCTGCCGTGATCGCTTGTGGTAGCAAACAGAAGAACAGACAAACAACAAGAAGAAGACAAGATTTGGCCAGTTTGATATCCTTTAAATGTTGTTTGCGCCGTGAGTTTTCACTCGTGGTGTCTTCTGAAGGTTGTATTGGGCGAGAAGATGTGGCGGCAATAAAAATCCTTATATAAATATACACCGTTGTCACCAGAAAAACCATGATAACTCCAGCTGAAAACGTTGCCAATGCTCGTTTAAAGAAGAAGGATAAAACCAACATCATTATACATAAAACGTAAAGACAAACGGCGTACAGTAATAGTTTTTTCTTAGTTACTTTGTTTCGGTGAACCATTGGATGTACAATGCCCATGTATCGCTCGATATTCATTGCGGATAAGTTCGTTATGGAAAAAAGCGGCAACAGCAGTAGAATTTTCCTCATGATGAAAACCTGGAGCCCACAATTTGCAGTGCCCATTATTTCGCTGGCTAAAAAGAAGGTGAACAAAGAACTGGCTATCATTCCAAGTCCGAGGTCGATAAACGATTGAACCATGATGAGGAAGTAACACACTTTTTTTCTCAACGAAGAAGATTTCCAAAAAGTCACTACAGTCAGAGCGTTGAGAGCGACAGTCGCGACTGCCAGGATGACATTGACAACGCAAACAGCCACATGGTTCGCCAGGTAACTGCTGGAAGGAAAAACGATGACAATGTTAATTTTCTCATCGAACATGTAACAACGTTTGTAAAATGAAGACGAGTTCATCTCTCTTCGACTTCGCTCGATATCAAGTGTGTTTGCAGATCTTAATCTGACTATATGTAACCGTTTTAACCTGGCTGTTTTATGGAGAAAGCCTTTCTGTGATTGGTTGATACTACTGATACGCGATATTTCATATTTCCAATTAAAGTAATTATATCCAATATGTAATTATGTTTCAAACGTATAGTGTCACTCTAATATCTTTCTCATAGTTAAAAAGTTACCGCCAAACGACAGAAAGAAATGCCATTCGTTATTTGTAAATGATCTTCTTGCTGAGTTCATGCTAGTCTATATTATACTATATAAATATATATATATAGAATATATAGCAAAGTGAAAAGGTGGTAAACTGCCACATTTTTATATTTTAGTGACCAGATACTGACGTTTCGATCGGAGCCCTTCATCAGAGTAAGGGCTCCGCTCGAAACGTCAGTATCTCGTCACTAAATTCTTGGCAGTTTACCACCTTTTCACTTTGCTATATATTCAAAACACTGTCTACGCAGCACTCTACTTTTTATATATAGAATAACTGGACACGGTTACACTTTTGACATTACTGTTTATTGCACACAGTTCTGTTTCGTACAGGCGAACCTGCACTCATCAGTGCTAGACATTTAGTCTAGCACTGATGAGTGCAGGTTCACCTGTACGAAACAGAACTGTATGCAATAAACTAACTCATGTCAAAAGTGTAACCGTGTCCAGTTATTCTATATATTTGCTCTACCGATGGTATCGAGCACTCTCGAAACACAAACACAAGATCTCTATTTGATATATATATATATATATATATATATATAATATAAAAACAGTGAACCTTCTTCCACCAAAGTTAAAAAACATGTAAAAATTGATCAAGATAACTTTCAAAAACTTTACGTTTATATATATATATATATGTTTGAGCACTCTGGCATGGTTTTTGATGTCCCACATTTGTGTGGCATCAAGGGTGACTGTAAATAGCAGTTATCTTCATCCTGCTCATTGCAGCACTACACTGATGAGGCCCAAAAGGCCGAAACGGTACCGTCTGTAACCGTCTTCGAAACAACAATTTTACCCGCTTTGCCGGCTGTTTGTCGTTAATTTCGGCGTATCTCGGGAAGCTTACACTCTGTAATATTGTTGGCGTATGTGGGCGTTGCAAAGGTGAAAAAGATCGGATTAAAGTGAACGAGTAATCAATGGCTTTCGTTTTAAACTCCCTCATGAGTGCAATATATTTTATCCTGTAATCAAGTGCATGAAAGGGACGCGGTGCCGTGGTCTTACTCTGATGAAGGACTCCGCTTGAAACGTCAGTATTTCGTTCCTAAAAATCTCGGCAGTTCACCACCTTTTCACTTCACTGTAATTATGCTAAAATTAAGCTGTTTTAAAACTGTTATATGACAATTGGCGAAAAAGTGGGGGCAGCTGCCTTGCCCCATAGCCGGGAGCGGAGATAAGACCCTGGGTACGAGGTTGGCCCCATAGTCGATCCTCAGAAAATTATGATTATATGCTGATTGCCGATCCAGAATCATTTTTCTGAGGATATGAGCTTGACAATCGTCCATGTCGTCTGTCTACTCCGAGCTCTCCCAAATTCACTATACAGCAGATTAACACTAATTGTCCCATAGTGTTAAAACGTCGAGTACTGCTGCGTGGCCGCAGTGTTTGGAATATATTGCACATTTTCATTATTAATTGCTACGCGTTCCTGCGACCTCGAAATCAACGACGTCGTCATTAAAAATAATTATTCATGTGAAACAAACGCCAAAATTAAGGCCTAGGCCGGTCCAGGATCCTCGTTCTGTTTAAAATTAACGCCACTCTGAACATTTTCACTCCGTCTTCAGGACGACGGTAACTCACGGAAAGATGAGAACTGTTCATTAAGATTAACCAACACAGACACTGCAATAGTTTACTAGTACTGAAGTGTTTTACAAGTGGTTAGGATTAAGATTGAGATTAGGGTTACCATTAGATGTTCTAGAAATTGAGACATCCCTTTGCCTTCGAAGCCTATATTTTAAAAAAAAATTTTTTTAAATGTCGACCGTAAACTACGAGTGCCTAGCAAATGAAGCTGTTTTATTAAATACTGAACTAGTTATAGTTTCTTCACCCAAATTGACCTTTTCTTTTTTCCTTGTTTTTATTGCCGCCATATCAAAACGATCGATAGCCACTGAGACGCGTCTCTTTCACTTTCCGACATTTTTTTTGTTCACGCCATTTGCTTCGTGCGATGCGAGGCGGCTTGTTATCCGCAGGCTAGCCAATTGCACGCAATTTTATGTTGCCTATAGTGATTTTATATTTCGTAAAAATCGGGAGGTCGGGGATGACGAATTAGCGAAATTTACCGCGAATCACGTAAATATTCGTCAGTGTCGGCTCGACAAATCGTAGTGTGTAAGAATAGGCTTTTCCGTGCGCTGCTATGGGGGCTGGGGGCCAAATTCGCTGCATGACGTCACGGATGTTCGTTTTTCGCCCCGCCCCCTTTTAGTCCCCAGGCTCCTGTAGTATAAATAAGCTCCGAATTCTCTGGAAAAGTTGGGAAAACACGAAAATCAAAATAGAAGGCCTAGTGTCTAGGCTGCTGTCTTGGCTGATCAGTTCTAAAACTAGCAACCCCAAATTAACAGCCCTCGGCCCCTCTGAAAGTATTCAACTGCCCATCTTAAAATAGCCACGCTAATAGAGGCCACCTCTTGAAATAGCTGCCCAGTTACTTTCGAGATTCTGCAGTACTTAAAATATAAATGGTCACACGTAGATGAATGATTCAAAAAAAATATTAATGTTCTTAAATTCAAAACCTCAATCAAACAAATTCAGCTTGGCCAGATAAACTTTGGTGATCATTCCCTTTATTCTCATTACTGGTACCTCTGCTTATATCATTGATATTATCAGGAGAAGTTAGGGTTAACTGATGTCGATCTGTGCACACTGCAAACTAGGCTTTTTTAACACCATACTCAAAACTGAGATACATATAATCATTATATACAATGGAGAAGTCATTGTCTCAGTCTGTAGTATCTGTTCATTGGTTTGAGTGATTTCCAGCCCTTCTGGCCCCAAAGATTTCTGCTGGACCTGATTGCTCTCGGCATTATAGTTCAGTTAAGTTCAATGAGAACACATCATTCTAAATTTTCTTTAGCTTGTGCACCAGGGTCTTGTTTTTCAACTTGTAGTGCCTTCACCTTCCAGACAGGTTCAGATGATTGAACATTTTGTTTAATTGCCTCGTATAATTGTCTGTTTCTTTTGTGACTGGCAGCCATGTTTTCATCTTGATCAATTGACAGCCTCTGATGAACAATAGTAAAAGAGAACATTTTGTGAGCTAATTCCATATACTAGTGAACACAAGCTCTGATTTTCCCAACCTCATTCCTGGGGTTGGGGGGGGGGGGGGATAACTGATAAGGCCCTGGGTACAAGGCTGTGATTTTCCTGCCTTTTTGTGTAGGGCCTGGGAGCGATACGGTCTTTGAGAAAGTCTAATTTCACCTCCATCATCTGCTCTTTGCTTGGAGATAGAAAAACCATGATTCCCCAACCTCCAAAAAGAACTCCTCCAACAACAACGATTCCAGAAAGAAGGATGTGGTATTAGCTTGACACAGTAGAGTCAGCCCGAGTCAGCAGTCTTCGTTAGTCAGCAGGAGTCGACCTTCCTGACAAAATTAGAAAATGGCGCTGAGCGATGAGGACATCAAGGGCTGTTTACATGAACCAGATTTGGCAACGAAAGATTTCATCATGCAGCAGACTATGCTTCGTGTGAAAGATCCAAAGGTGTCTTTGGATTTCTACACCCGAATTCTTGGAATGAGGTTGGTGTTAATAGTGTTTATATTAACTATGGACTTGGTTTGCCGACGGCACGCATGTTGCCGAGTTGACAAATACTATATTACTATTTGCTTGAAACGGTCAGAGAAAAAGCAAAAGAATGAACGCGCATGCAGCATGCTACTCATGCAAGTAAAGACGAAAGAAACAATTTTTGAAAGGTGCATGCGGGGACAAGAAAGTTTGCAAAATTGCGCAGGTTTTTTCTATCAGCTGTATCACAGTATTTGCGCATCCAAATTGCGTAAAATGCGCGGGTGGCGAATGGGTAAAAATGTTGAGAAAAAGCTGTTTGAGTCAAATTTTCGTCAAAATTTCTTCAAAATACGGGGCACAGGTGGATAGATCCTCACGCAGTGCACGCTGCCTCGTAACCCGGCGGTAGTGAAACGCGTGTGCAAGAAATTATGGGATAGGCGCGCTCGTCTCAATCCTTGTACGCATGCGTACTGGCACGCATGCATACAGCGAGGGGCTGTTGGGCTCGCCCCGCTCATCTGCTTTACCAGTACGTGCACGTACAAGGATTGAGACGAGCGCGCCTATCCCATCATTTATAGTCAATAAAAATTGAGAGAATTATCTGGTACTTTACTCTGTATTAGGCTTCTGGGGAAATTTGATTTTCCAGATATGAAATTCACGCTATACTTTGTTGGTTATGAGAAGGAAGAGGACATACCACAAGGGAAAGATGAAAGGATTAAATGGTGTTTTTCAAGGAAAGGCACTGTTGAATTAACTCAGTGAGTATAACATTACAATGTGAATCATGAGATAAAGTCATGATCCTTCAGACTATTTAGTGATGTTGAGTTTCTTTTTTCCGGAATGTTATTTAATTTACAATATTTTATTGCATTAATTTATATATAATAAGATATAAATTAAGGTTAATGACTTAGCAACATCGTTCACAGAGCTATCACATACTGACGATGGTCAATACACCATTGTGTACACGAGCAAGGAACTGTCGCAAGAGTACAACCTTTGTTCAACCAAGAACAAAGACACATTATCCTGCCCCAACCCCAGGTTCACCAGTCACTTTAGTCATTCTAGCATTTACTTCCCTGGAATTTTTTATTTAATTTATTTAAACAAATTTGCCCAAAGGCAGGTGCAACTACAAAAGGACACGAGGTCCCATACTAGATAGTACACCTAATAAGAATAATCCTACACGGGTAGTGTCACTAAAAGAAAGAAAAATTTTCCCCACCCACCTCCCTTCTAACTTCAGCCTAGTAATAAATAATAACTCTCATTTTGTACATATCTCAATGGTTTTTTAGAAATTACTTAGCACGTACTAGAGAAAACATTTTGTAATATCTGTAAAAAAATTCAAATAAAAATTTAATAGGGGAGGGAAGTGGTGTCCCCCAGGCCACACTTCACCCACGGTGAAGGCCAGGACATGAGGGCAAGGTCCTTCCCAAAAGGAGTGAGGACCCAGACTCTCACTCCGACCTTGTTCTCCCGTTTCTGAAAACCCAGACCCTCAGAACTGCAATAGATCGATTGCAAATATGGCGGCGATGTCATAAAAACGAGGCTTTTCGGTGGTTACCGTTGCTAGGACCCAAATCACGTTGATTGATTGGCTGTTGTTTTTGGTCCAACAATTGTGATCCAATCGACTAACATGATTCGGGCCCTAGCAACGGTAACCACTGAAAAGCCTCATTTCCATGACATCGCCACCATATTTGCAATCGGTCTCGTCACCCATATTTTCCACACGATTTGCGTAGAATCGTTAAGTTGACGTTTCTCAATTTTTCAGCAACTGGGGTACTGAAAATGACCCGAACTTCAGCTACCATAATGGTAATAGCGAACCAAAGGGGTTTGGTAAGTTTATGGAAAGGATGCATGTTACTATATATCACAGATGGATTTGTGATTTGGCAATGAGCATTCTTTGCACATTATTGTTAAAGGCCATATTGGAATAGAAGTCCCAGATGTAGACAAGAGCTGTGAAAGATTTGAAAAACTTCAAGTGAAGTTTATCAAAAAACCAAATGATGGTAAATATTTAACACTGAATCTTTTTCACAAATTATCACAAATCATTGTGAAATTCACAAGATCAATAAATATCCTACATGACATATATACACTTGTAGGACAGCACCGGCGATCAGAACATCCAGATAGCATGAAGTGCACATGTGGCCAGAGTGATCAAACTGCCACAAGGATAGTAAGCATTGCATTATCGCTAAAGGACACCGATAGCAGAATATATATATACATGTACTAAAAAAGCAACAAGTGCGTCTTCTTGTTCCCTGTATTCGCACGTGGTCAAACTTCTTGCTTGTTGATTGTAACGTATTTCGCGTTTGGGACGCTAAAAAGTGGTCGCTGATGAGACTTGTTTCCTGTATTCGCGAGCTGTCAAAATTCTTGTATGTTTACAGTTACAGTTTGCATATACTGTACAGTACATGCAAGCACACATCACATATTAAACCTTACAGTTTGCTTATACAGTAGATACAAACACACGTCACATAGTCATGACTTGTTTTCTTTTCAGGAAAAATGAAAGGCTTGGCCTTCATCCAAGATCCTGATGGATACTGGATAGAAGTACTGAATAGAGACAACTTGGTTAAAGTTGTCAGCCAATTCAGTTAGATAATTATGGTCATTAGTTACCGGTACTGTAATAAAAGGTATCACTAATATATTGGCATAAATTGAGAGAGTGTTTGCAGTGACGAGGGCAGAGGGGCTTTCATTCAAAACGCTAGACCTTACCATACACTATTTCAGCAGTGCAACTAACCTCTTAGAGTTCTCGATTTTGAAAGTAAATTTGTTTGGGTATACCTCAGGTTATTAGATATTCAGAATAAAGAATATTATACTAGCTGTCAGTAATAGCAGGCTTATAATGAAGCGGTTGTAATCCTATGCTAAATATACTTAAAGATACTTAACGACCACAGCGCACCCGGCCTAGGAACTTTTTCGTGAGAGGAAGTGCTAGTGAAGATACCTACACTCTTCGTAATCATACGACAGACTTAACACTGCCCGAGCCAGAGGGAATTCCTAAAAAAGATCATTAAATATAGCGGCGCTATGCTTTGGAATCAGACACACCCCTCATGCAAATCAGCCCAATGTTGTTGGAGTTGTTTCTTCGAAATTTAGGAATTACTACTTCTAAGCATCTGGATTCGCAGTGAACCCGTGAATTTGTAGCTAGCTTCGTTTTTGCCGTTGAATCCGGGAATGTAATGTGAGTAATTTTGAATCCTCACTAGCGAATCCGAAAAAATCCGAGCAGGGGCCGCGTGGCTCTCAAACGAGAACCTGGGAAATACTGAGTTGCAAGGGACCATACAAACAAAACTAATTTCGTTGAAAACTCTTTTTTTCAAAAATAATTCTGGTTTTATGATCTCCTATATGTGTTATATCTACCACACATGTCTATGTTACCACTGCATGTCTATGGATACCACACATGTCTATGAGCTGGGAGACACAGGTTCAAATCCTGTGTCGGACCACCATTCAGGGTCTTAAAAAATAACTGAGGAGAAAAAATAAGAAATAAAAAGAAATAAAATAAATAAATAATAAAATAAATAATAATAATAAAAGAAAAAAAATTATTACCTTCGCAATAATACCAGCAAATGGTAAGACTTGGAATGGCCCTCGGAACCCCCATTAATTAAAAAATAGTAGCCTTAAATTCAAACTATTGCATGGTCGCCGGTTTTGACCGTTGTTTGCAGACTTTACACGCCAAGATGTTTTTACCTGATAGAGGTAAACGGCGGTCATTGACCGCCGGTGAGGCGGTCTTTCTCAATAGAGTCTTTCTCAATAGAGTCTTTCTCAAGACTACAACAACCTGGACGATCAACTTCACACATCTAAATGATACTCCTCAGTAGATTATAGGTTAATACTTTACAAACTCGTTTACAAAGAACCTAATCTGATATTTATAAAAAATCTCTCTGAAAGTTCACTCAAAAAGTAATGGTTCATAAATGACATGCATGCACTGTTCGATATATCTAGTATCTACTAACCGTTCCAACCTGCTTTCTTTATATCTGCCATATATCTACTCGGTTCCAACATGCTTTCCTTACAACGTATTTTAATGCTCTATATATGCATGCAGAATATCTGTTACTATACGGTCTTTATTATTGAAGGTGAATCACAAAATAAGGCAAAATTTGATCTGAATTCTCAATGATAATCATTTCTCCGCTAGCATTTGTCGCTCCAGCTCCTGCACCAGCTTGGTTTAATAAGACCTTTTTGCAATTGAAATTTGGCGGAATATTTCCTCCTCCATGATCAACGAATTCTTTTCCCGGTAGGATACGACATAGCAGTAGTCCATCGCCATATCCCATACTAATGCCCGGGTACTCCGAGAAGTAGTTGCCTCTTCCATAAGCCTGTCTCCTAGCGTAGCTACCTTGCAAGTTATTCTTCAGGATGCTGTCTATGTTGGCTGCGTTGGTTCCATGATAGGCAAGAATTTCCCCATCAGGAATGCCTGCACTCTTAAATGATTGCTTCGTTGCTTTAAACTTGTCTTCGAGGTCCTTGTTGATGACGATATCAATAGACTTGATTGTAGCCTGCTGTGGGCAGCTGGGACGTTGTCTCGCGCTCATTCTCAAGAAGTGTGATTCTGCAATACAGTAATAAGACTCAAATGGATCACTGAGATTTACAGTTCTTGACGCCACGACATTTTTTTTGAAAAACTTCTCTTTTGCGGGAAATAATGAGTGCAGTGGAGGCGCCACGCTTGTATCAGAAAAGTGAATGATGTATTGAGGAAGAGCTTGGGCTGAGTTAAAGATGACAAACTCGTCGTTCTTCACTTGTGTGTTTCGTGGTGCAAACACAGAATCACGCCCCTCGGAGTGAAGCTTCTCTTTGGTCAACGTGTGGTCTGCTTTCGTTACTGTCTTAGACTTGCCAAGTATGACCTGACAGAGCAAGAGTTTTTTAGACCCTTTCGTGTACATCGTCTGTGCGCTCTTCGATGAATCTGTCGCAAAGTATATTCCTTGTCCATACATGCCGGGGGTCTTTCCTGGTGGAGGCTTTGCAGGAGGCATCCTAAATCCATTCTTTATAATGCCATCGACACCTGCATCGTCGGTACCGTGAAACTTTGTGTCGATATGATCACCAAACGCCTTCGATTTTGCCTCTTCAAATTTCTTTTCCAGCTCCAGGTTGGTGACTTTCTCGATTTTCGTCACGGTTGGGTACCAGTTGTGAGAAGGTTGAATGTACTTCATAACCTGATCTTCGACTTTCTGATACTCGGCTGCTGTAGCACCGCTCTTGGAAATCGGATCTATAGAGAAAGGTGGTACGTCTTTTTCGCGGATTTTGTCCTCAAGATCCTTAACTCTTTGCTTTGCCGCGGCGTGGAATTGCTTCATCTTTGCCTTGAAAATGTCACCACAAAGTTTGCAATCTCCCTTCTCGCAATTCTCCCCGCAAGTGTTTTGGCAAGGGTGGCCACATTTTCGGTTTTTGTTACAAGGTCTAAACGAACACATGACCTCGCTTTCTTTCTGGTGGCATAATTTCTCGATGTCGTGACAGCAGACGCCCTTAACATACACCTTGTACGTACACTTCCAGTTGATTATCTCCGAACACTTTTTCTTTTTGGGGGAAGGATGATCACAACCCGGAAATGTGTAGTCGATCATGGTTTGGCAGTTGTTGTGCTCGTGGGGTTTACCACAGACGCGGGGACACTTGTGTTTCCTACATGTATTTGTCTTCTGGCATGGTTGGCTACACGAGACATCTTCTATCTTTTTGTGGCATTTCTTCTTCGTTGGATGTCCACACTTTGGAAAGACAACATCCACCATAACGTTACATTGAAGATCAGACATTTTCACGTGGCACTTTTTGCTTGTCCGATGTCGACACGGCAAAACTACATCTAACTCGACCTGACAAAGGAGATCAGACATATTTTGGTAACATTTACGTGTGACAAGATGGCGACATCCTGAGAATATATCTGGAACAGCAACCGAGCATCTGGGATGGGGATGTTTGGGGAAACATGGTTTCTGGCATAAGTGACCGACAATATTACAAGGAAGTTGATCATCACATCGCTGTTTACACAACTTGGTTGGTTGGTCTACGATAGCTATAACACTCTGGGCATTCGCAGCCGGGAATCTGGATAATTCCTTGTGTTTCGGACACTGAAGAGGGATTGCATCACCCACACAGCCTTGTTCGTTCATTTGGTTGATAAGACCTCTCCAGCAGGATTGTTTGGCTGCCATTAGTGTGTCTGCACTCCCAACGAAATACATTCCACACTTCGCTCTTGACTGCGCCACGCAGCGCCGATTCCTATCTTTCAGGAATCCAATCCCGCCATCAGGATTGGATCTGACAAGGGAAATAAGAATGTACTTATTTTCATCCCCTTGAAACATGTCGATAGTCTGGACCTGCACGAAGCCATCAACCAGCTGTTCAGAGTTCAAACCATCAACCAGCTGATCTGCAGCGACTTGGAAAAGCTCTGGACGCTTTGCCTTTTCCCTTTTCAGCATGTCTCTGAGATGCTTTATCTGCCCTTGGTAAGCAGATAGGACTGTGATGTCAGACGGATGGCAACCATTGTTGAGGAGATACAAGACCAGAGACACGACCCTTTCAGCCTCCTTGGGATTGGTGAAGGTTCGGTCTTTGACTTCAGGATCGTTGTGAGACCAGAAGAACATCGACTTCTCAAGGCATTTCAAGGGATAGTTTTTCTCTACCATATCAAGGTTGTTCTCCAGACGAGGGTAGATGTCGTGCAAAAGAGCTGCAAACTCTGGACGCATTCGATTTTGTTTGGTAAGGGACTCGTATGGAAATCCCGTGTTGATAAGCCTTTCCATCATCGAGACGTCGAAATTATAATTCTTACACAGCTCGTAGGTGTTGACTTGCGGTCTCAGTTGTTGATGGTCTCCAATAAGGATAAGATGCTCTATGGCAGGAGTCAAGGCAGCCAGAAGACTTGGTTCGAGAATTTCAGCAGCTTCTTCCACGATAACCACACTCGGTCCAATGTGGTGAAGGATGTCATGATGGATGGAGGCACCAGTGATCGTCACACCGATTATCTTTTTTGTTGATAAAATTCGGACTTTTCGCTGCATCTCGAGCTCTTGTTTTCGATTATTTAACTTATCAAGCTGTTCAAGAAGCTCGTCTAGCTCCATGGAGGTATTTGAAGCCTTTTCCTTGAGCAAGCAGTAAAGAAATTGCATTCTCTCGATCTCGTTCAAATCCCACACGTTCTTTACTAAGAGTATGTTTGGACTTGTCTCCATGTTGGCTGGATAATCCGAGAGTTTTATCAAAATGTCTTGGCTCTTCTGTTTCTGGAGATCAAAGAGGACAAGATTTTCTGCTCGTCTTTTTCCCTGCCTCTCCTCCATTGGTGTCATTCTCGCGTCGAGTAATTCCTTCACGTACTCCTCATCATAGTCTCCGTCATCGGCACCGTCATCATTTGATCCATCTCCGGGTTTTTCTTGTTCCCTTTCTTTCTTAATTTCAAGGATAAATTCAGCTTGGAATTTCTTCAGACGCTGAAGTTGGGTTTTATCAGGAAGCCACGTCTTCAATGCTTTTTCAAACAGCTGGTAGCAATGCCAATGTACTTGGTTCTGGTTGCGTTTTGGAGCCCCAGATCGGATGCAATGCAAAAGAAACATTTTGAGGGAGCCAAATTCCTTTGTTATATTCTTGTTATATTCTCTGCAAACCGGTTCATTCTTGTTCCAACCTGCGTCAAGGAGGAGCGATTCCATTTGTTCATCTGATAGCTCATCAACCAAAGTCTCCCGGGTGAAGTAACAGCTATTTTGAACTGCACCAGACATGCCTTTAATCTGCGACGCCAGCGCTTCGATTTCCTCTCTCGTTTCTTGGATTTCGACAAATTGTGCTTTCGCACATTTGTTGTCTCTCATAATTGATTGCAGATTGCACGCTTCCAGCTGTGGCTCTTTGGATCTCCCACCAATGCGAACAAGATCGTCCTGTCTGCAAAACGCAAGCATGTGCACGAGGAATTCGTCAAGTGCATGGTTCTTGTAGGTCAAGAGCAGTATTGGCTTGGAAAGTTTAGGCTGCAGTGATAGCAAAAGTTGGACTATTTTCACTCCAATGAATGTCTTCCCGCATCCGGGTGGACCCTGGATGATTGCCAGCCTGCTTTTCAGAGCGTGAACCAATGCTTCGCACTGGCTTGCTTCTAGTTTGGTTCTTGAGTTACAGTTGAATGTCTGCAGAAATTTCATTACCTCCATCTTCTCTTCAAAATTACCTTCCTCGAAGTAGCAATAGCGTCGGCTGTTTGCAGCAGAACGAGTACAAACTGGAGAAGTGTCCAACGTTTCTGCATCTTCAAGATAGTCGGGCAGTCCAGGTTGAACACACGCGCTGACAATCTCCTGCTGGAGCGGAAAGCTCTCAATGTCAAACGCTTTGAGACTGCTGAGGACTGGTCTCAGCGCATGGAAATACGTGGGTGATTCTACCATGATTGCTGTACCACCATGAGCTTGGAGAGAGGCGATAATTTGACTCGGGGTCTTGCGATTGTAATCAATCAACTCGACCATGATTACCTGAGAGGTTTTAAGCAGTTTTGGATCTCTGTTGGACACCGTTGCCCAAATAACTTCGTCGAACTTCCTGTTTGGCGAGATGCAAAGCAGGTTACCATACATCAACTGTGGAGATGCTTCCCACTTCTGTACTTTCTTGGCAGGCTTGAAATGGATAGCAAGGGAAAACCTCGAATTGAATATCTCGTACCCAGCCAAGTGTAAATTATAATATACGTTCATGTCCCGTAGATCCAGTTCACAAGCTTTTAGCTGTTTGATGCCGTGCTGAATAGCAGAGAACGTTTCTGCTCGAAGAAGTCTGAAGTAGATATCCATGTATTCCTCTCCACTTCCATATGGGTCCTTTGTCTTAACAGGGGAAAGATGTTTGTCATTCTCAACTAGGCCTCCAGCGAGTTCTTGGTTTGTTGGTATCAAAGGTAATTCCTGCCACACATCCATATCTGGAGTGCACGAGTTTCCGTGAATTAGTGTGGTTGATAGCAGATTGTACAAGAAGCGCTGGGTTCTCGCTGTTGGTGTTGTCTCACTTGCAGCGAGAATTGTTGGCAAGAGGCTGCGGGCAACCTGTGGGACATGGTCCAGTGCATCTTGACAAAAGCGAGGAACAAGTTGTGATATTGGTGTTTGGAAGAGGCAGCCTCCACGATTCTCTCTTGCATCGATGATGAAATGAGCTCCTCTGATTATTGCTGGAAGACACGTCTCGCTTGAGCTTTGGAAAATTGTTCCCGTCAGCACACTGTTCATCATCTCTTCCAAAAGGGTTTTATAGGGTTTTCCAACGGTCAGAATGTGAGTGAGAAGATGTAGAAGATCTCTGATGTAAGTTTCTCTTTCACTCTTTTTGGTAAAATTAGCTGATCCCATGAAACTCCACATGGCTGTACTTGGCAGGGTTTCAACAAGTGCTTGGTTGCAATTGGGGGACTGCAAAGTATCGAGAAATGTCTCGAGGTACTCGCGTAGGTCTTCATAGCTACGTCGATACAAATACTGTGACACACGTACTTTTCTTGCCATTGGCTTCTCCTTGTCTCGGTCGCCCAGAATAAACTCCAATTCGTCACCATGCTGCAAAGGTAAGAGAAATCCAGAAATGTTATCTGGATACATGAAGACATCCCTTGTCGAATTGTAGCCTTCTGGTAGTTGTGTCGTTGGTTTGATGAAATAAGCTTTGGGATTTCTGATTGGGCAGAGTATCCCCTTGTGCCATTGTGAAGTGACTTGAGATTTTATTCCCATTTTCTTGTTTGTTGCCATTGATAAAGATGGAGATGATGTACTACTTTGTTTTCATATGTTATGACTTGCGCTGATGATTCTTTTCTCTTTCCTCTTCAACCATTTGCTTTAGTTTCACCCATATTATTCATAATTTGGGGTCTGTGGTGCAGACTAGCTTCAGAGGCTATGAATTATGTGTTTTTTCAAGGATACATGTAGCTAGCTGTTGGAATACAACCACTGCTTCTGTAAGTCTGTTCGAATCCTCTGAATCTTCTGTTTAGTGAGCTGAGAGTTTGGGTTGGATCTAAACTCAGGCAAAAGCTGGTCCACTGTAACAATTAAAACACACCACTTGTTAATAATTTTTAACAACTTTTTACAAGTAAAAGGGTTGGTCAGTAAAAATGGGTTGTAGGTTAAAGTTATGGAAAATCGAGATGATTATGAAAATTACAAAATGCAGTATGATTCGAGAGACAGCAATTGATTTAATGAAAAAATTGGGGGATTTAGTTAGGACACTTTAAAACTGCATATGAACTTGGCTTTTGGTTAAATAGCCTTTGCAATTTTGCACATCAATTTCATAGACCTTTTGTGGGATTTTAGTAACAAAAGATTGTGAGTCCAAACTCGCTAACAGACATTCTGCTCATGTCACCAAGAGTGCCATATAGGGGATGGCCACGAACCTCTAATTTTTTAATGACTTCATTAGCTATTAACATGAACATTTTTACAAGCTAGATATTCGCAGCTGGTTGCTACTCGTATTGGTTTTTACTGATTTTTCTATACATGCACTACAGATACAATTCTACTACATGATTGTAGAATTTAAAACAGAAAATTTGTAAATACGTTTGCTAATTCAGTATATAGGTACTGTACTACTCATAGCTAGAAAAGTACAACTAATTTCTTAATGAATGTATGAACAGGGACGTAGCGAAGGCAATGCATTTGGAGGCAATGCAACTGGTGACCCAGTTTTGCCGACAAATTGGGCGTGGCATGGGCGTGGTCATGATGATTTAAATATGAATTTATTAAATTTGAAATTATGATCTTATCGATCAACACCGATCTCGAGCGCTGTAAGCGCTAGTCTTTCTAGGGGGTCGGCGGCATGCCCTCCGGAAAATTTTAAAATATAGGATCCCGCAAATGGCATTTCCTGCATTCTGAGTGGTGATTTTCAGTCAGTTCAGAAGTTTATAAAATTTCGTATTTTGGACTGTTTTTTTTATGTTGACAACATACGTACAGCATTTTGGGGGAAGATTGTAAACACCTCATTCCGGCTAAATTTACGCCACATATCAACACGTACCCAATAATTTCAAAACATCTCCATGGTACTTTTTGTTGTGTTGTTACCGATAATCGTCATCAAATGTTTGCTTGCAAGCAAGACATGCCAGCTTAATTTTCTTCCGCTTGCGTTTCAGTTGGTTGTTGTACATAACTTTCCAATCCAATATATTTGTTTAAATGTTTCAGCTAATTGTTCTTATCTTAAATATTTCTATCAGAGCGAGTCATCTTAAATCTTATGTGCGCTACCGCTACAATGCCCGAAACGTTATTACTGGTTGCGCATTTGCCCACGAAATATTGAGAGGCTGTTGTGTACTTGCACAATCGTGATTTCCGACGCAAATTCTGGTGGTGCTATACAGCCATATATTGTGCTTTTGGAGAGACGATTGGCATTTCCGGATTGATTAAAAAGTGCGGCTCTACGTAAAACGCTAAATCTTCCCAGCATTTTTGTCGGAGTTTGACCAGGGGTCGGTAATTATTCGGCATTTGTCGCCCCTTTTAACCAAGGATTTGTTGGCGATTTTTCGTTTTTTTTGTCGATGTTTGCTGACTTTTGTCGGCACATTTTGCCGTTTCCGTTAAAAAGTTCGCCCAAACATAAAGTTTATTCTCATTAGATCGCAGGTCCAAATTTGCCGAGATAAATCCGATTTGTGCCGACAAGAGCAACATTGGGGGGGTGCGACACCCCCCCGCACCCCCCCTTCGCTACGCCCCTGTGTATGAATGAAACAAGTTTATCGCAACGCCTCTTTTTGACAACATCCATATGACCACACCCATTTTGACCACGCCCATTTTACGGAAAATTTGATGCCTGCTCTAGTTTTAGTACGAGGCATTGTTTAGACAAACACTGTCATTCCTCATATTAAGGTCGTCATGCCAAATACATAACCAGAACAAAGTCAACAGCAGGTATCCAGAAAACAAGAAAATTACATTTTATGAAATAAGGATAAAAGGTCTGGAACCTAGTATGTTTCCATGGTAACTAAACAAACATCAGTGGTGAGTCGAGCACTTGAAGGACAACATTGCTGCCATGTTTCATCTTTTTTTTAGACAACGGTGAATATAAAGAAAAAAATTAAACAAATTTCGTCATTATTCAAAACCTACTTCCGAAGGGTACACATGGAATATCGATTTTTCATTTCATAGCCAGCGACGTGCGGAGGCATTTTATGACAGACGGTTTCCCTTTCTAGCTTACGATATTAAAACATACGGTGCAGTTTAGCGTTCGAACGGCATTTAGCGTACGAACGGTTGTAGTCAACCATTCGAACGGTTCTAGTCAGCCGTTCGAACGCCGTTTAGCAGTGTTCGAACGGTCTCAGTCAGTCGTTCGAACGGTTCTAGTTAGCGGTTCGATGTTCGAATGTTTACCGAACGCTGTTCGAATGCTTACCGAATGCCGTTCGAACGTCACACACATATTGTATATATTGATTATATATTGATATATATATATTGATTATATATTGATTATATATTGGTACATATATTTTGTATAGTTTAAAACACTTTAACATCACAACATAGGTGATTTCAGATATTTTTGATGTTTGTTGACAGTTAAAATATTATGCTATGTTGTATATTAAAATACTATAAAGCTTGAGCCAAGTATGGACAGTGTTAATGTATAGTTTAAAACACTACGAGCAGCAGTGTTTTATGAATGAGTTATTGAAAATGAGCTAAAATCTTTGTTTAAAATTATCTGAGTTAGGTTTAGATAAAATATTGTAGACTAAGAGAGGAAGCTAGTTGAAAAATCTAGTATGAGACTGAGTATGTTTTTTAGAGACAGAGTATTCCTTGCGAGATGAACCTCACCTTCAACTTTAGCTTTGGTCGATTTTACTGGAGTTCAGGCAGCCGTCCACATATACGTAATTGTAAGTATCATTTAACGTTTCTTCTTCCTTGAAAAAACCGCCCAATTCTTGGTAATTACGTAATGAGCCTCAAATTCCTGGAACTGACTACAAATTGTCCCGAAACGTAACGTAGATGCACCGTAAAACTACACACTGTATAAGAACTTTCATCTATTCTTTATAACAATACTTCTCTTTCCACCTGTTTCTCAATCGCAACATAGCTGACAGCTGGTAAAGACCTTGCTGCATCATCGGCATCTTCAATTCGTACACAGACCGTACACAGACTACGTCATAGACACATCAAGGTTGTTTTCTCGGGATTCAGAAGTTTTCCAGGAACAAAAACTCTAACCATATGATGATAATGCACTAGTCAGTGGATTGAGTGGAATCCCCCGCGCACCCCCAGTCCCGGGATTAGCGCGGCTTTAGCGGGTGAATTGACCAACAATGCCGCGCACTCAAAATATAGTCGGGAAATCATCGCGGATTTAGCAGGGTTTTGTTAGCTCGCAATATATTGGGATTTACGCGTATATAGAAGAGCTTGAGGAGAAGTTCGGAAGATGACATTTACGTTCTGAATATGGCCTATATGGAACTGGAAGAACCTACAGCAGCAGCAGAGACTAAGAAATGCCTGTTTGACTAAGAAATAATGTTTCTATTAAAGTGCCCCTAACCTCAAAATGTTTTACTGTCTTATTTGGAAGAACTTTTAAAATGATAAAGTAACTTCTTTTGAAGATTTTCACTTCTTCGCTTTCTTTTTTAGATATATCACTTTGTTTGATATGCAAATATCTGGAATTTCGTCACACATGCATAATGAGTTATCAGAGTATGTTATATATCTTTGCGTAATTGCGTTCATGAAATAAAAACACTAAAGTGTGAATAACACGTGTGTGCGTTTCTCCCACGACACCAAACTTCTTGATTTTAAATGATTTCGTTCGAGAACGAAAGAGATATACACATTTCTCCAATAAGTCATTATGCATGTGTGACGAAATTCCATACATTTGCATATCAAACAAACTGATATATATCTCAAAAAGAAAGCAAAGAAACGAAAATCTTCAAAAGAAGTTACTTTATCATTTTAAAAGTTCTTCCAAACAAGACAACATTTTGAGGTTATGGACACTTTAAATACTCCTCAAATATAGTAGCTTTATGACAAAACAAATGTATAATTTACTACCAACAATCAGCGAGAACCCAAGTGTGCAAACAAAAGTGTGGCCGGCCCAATAGAGGAATGAAAATAATCCTATTAAATACAAGCTCTAACCCTATCAATATCTACGATAACCTTTGCAGTTATCAGATGCATAGCCACTTTATAGTGCTTTAATATATTCCTAATTCTTGACGATATTTTTCATTCGAAATCAATTTTTTTTATATGAGCGCGTACCGGTACTGCTTTCTTAAACTATTTTATCTGGTGGAGTGCCCCAGTGTCTGGGATGAGAATAGGGGGTCTAAATCCCCGGTCTTCCCCGGGTCTGGGGGTGCGCGGCGCGGGTTTCCACTGCCGGACTAGTGCATAATCTCTTGTTTAGTGGTATGGGTTCGCTATATTCCTGCAAGATGAACTACTTACGTGCCTCTTTTTTGGCCCAGAGCCTGCGTTCCTTTTGGCCTGCGCACGAGATTGCCACTCCCTTTGGCCACGAATTTGAGGCTCATTACGTAATGTACCAAGAATTGGGCGGTTTTAAAAGGAAGAAGAAATGTTAAATAACGTATATGTGGACGGCTGAACTCCAGTAAAATCGACCAAAGCTAAAGTTGAAGGTGAGGTTAATCTCGTAAGGAATACTCTTAAACTAGGAGTTCTTTAATATCAGAAGTGAAATGCTGCCTCTGCCTCTGGACTGACGCAGTAGCAGTGACGAGGTTGGAGCAGTGTTCAGGATCAGGCATGCCAGCAGAATTATGCTAGAAATTTTCTATAGCATATAGCGGATCAAATAAATAGACTGTAGTCTGTAGAATATACACCACATTGTAATATTAAAATAACATACGGTAATCATATGGCGCGTTTATAATGTCAAAATTCAATGTGACCATTTGAACGCCATACAACTAGCCTCGCGTAGCTTAATTCCTCTTTCTTCCTCTCTTAGTCTACAATATTTTAGAACTTTTCAGTCATTATCTAAACCTAACTCAGATAATTTTAAACACAAAGGAAAATTATGACCGTAACGTGTCTTGATATGTGATAAAGATTCGTCCTGATTTACATAAACTTTTCCTTCGATTTTCTCGGTGAAAATGTCTTGAATCACTGAAATAACAGTGTTTTATCGGGTCTAAAACACTGCTGCTCGTGTTTTAAACTGTACAATAACACTGTCCATACCCAATTAACTCAAGATTTATATATATTTTTTATAGCATAATCTATTGTCAACAAACATCAAAATCTGAAATCACCTACGTTGTGATCATAGGCGTACGAGACTTGGGGGGGGGGGGGCTGGGGGACCCCCCAGCTGTCCAAAAAATTAGCTCTATTCGGGCAAAAATGGTCTTGTTACTCGGGCAAAAAGGGTCCTAATATTTGAATGCAACTTAATGACATTATAACAGATTCTCATTGAGGGAAATCTGGGATTTCATTGTTGTTCTTCGTTTAGCAATGGTTAAAAGTGGCATATAGCCAGGCCTTGGCATATAGCCAGGCCGGGCGTTGTCTAAACGTAATATCGTATATTCAACTTGAATGTACCTAAT
Source organism: Chrysogorgia sp. JL179-B06 (assembly GCA_035772405.1). NCBI lineage: Eukaryota > Metazoa > Cnidaria > Anthozoa > Scleralcyonacea > Chrysogorgiidae > Chrysogorgia > Chrysogorgia sp. JL179-B06. The sequence goes on along the minus strand of JAYKKM010000517.1, from coordinate 132,092 downwards.
ACATTTGGTTTTGTGGCTAATTGCTTTTCCTTCCTTCTCTTCTGCTGTCGCGCGTTCCAGGAGAGATATCCACGCAGTCTAAATTTGGAAAATCTGTGTTACTTTAACGGTAATTAAATACTTTGAATCCCGCACGGTGCCGCGGCTGCAAAAAACGAGAAAAGTGCCCTCAAATTGCAGGAAATACACTTTCAGGGAATCAAAAATTCATGTTTCCAATGCATGTTCATATACATTAATGAAAAACGTGCATGTGTAATAATGCTTAGGCTAAACGATAGCAATTCGTGTTCTTCAGTAATATTGACGTCATCATTTATTCGGGCAAGTTATGCTCAGCCCCCCTACAAAATTTTGCCCGTACGCCTATGGTTGTGATGTGATTTAATAGATGTTAAAGTGTTTTAAACCGTAACTATACAAAATATATTTAACAAATAGATTCCATTTTCCCGTTGTCTGTTCAGTTATAGATGCACAGATGTCGTCAGAACGTAGTAAGAACAAAAAAGTGGCCCACGAGACGGAGTCGAGTGGGTCACTGATGTTCTTACCATGTTCTGACCATGTTCTGACATCCTCTGTGTATCTATAACTGAACAGACAACGGGAAAATGAAATCTATTTGTTTTATACAATCAAAAACATCCCCAAAGGTTTATCAAAGCTGTTGTGGCATGGAAAAAGAAAAACACAGCTGCTGACGTGATTTGACGCCATCCATGTATCTGTCCCTAATAATAGATCATGGGCAAGAACCAATGAAAATGCGTATATAAGTCACGTGATTGTATAAATGCCAATTTATATCATAATCTGCATGACTTTCATCTCTCAAGAAATCTTGACTGATGACAGAATGAGCTCACAATGCCAACTTGACACCCATTCTGAATGCTATTGACTCAACCCTAACCATCTAAAATTCACAAGTCATTCATTCAAGTTTGGTCTGGTTGTTAATATGGAGGGGATAGTGTAAGAGAGTCTTCAATCTGTTTGGCTGTAGTAAAGTAGGTAGTAAATTGCAGGGCCCCTGGCAAATTTATGGTTGCCTCACATCTGCCAGCCCCCAAAGAAAAAAAACAAGTCAGAGAGAGACTATAAAGACCATTAAAATTAACCAATGCAAGTAGCAACCAGCTGCGAAAAGCTAGCTTGTAAAAATGTTCATGTTAATAGCTGTACTCAATCTATATTGCTGGAAGTCTGGTTCTATTTCTAAGATATTTACAATCAATGATTTTAAATTAATTTATATGTTTACTGTATTATAGATTTTGGAATGATTCTATTAAAATATTTTCTAATTTTCTTATAACGTACAATAAAGTCATTTACGAAAATTAGAGGTTCGGGGCCATCAACAATGGCATGCCTGCACTCTTGCTGACATGAGCAGAATTTCTGTTGGCGAGTTTGGACAGTTGGACTCGCAATCTTTTGTTACCAAAATCCCACAAAAAGGTCTGTGAAATTAATGCCAAAATGGTGCCTAAAATCCTGCAAAATTGCAAAGGCCATTTAACCAAAGAGTGTTACCTTTGGTTTGCAAGTGGTTCCATTAGATGTGCAACATGTTAGCGTTGGTGCCAGTTTCATTAGGTGGCTAACCCCCCCAATTGTTTTTCATTAAATCAATTGCACAATGACGTTTGAAATTGTGCAACTTTTCCTCTAATTTTATTTTAAAGAGCATTATCTCGTATTTCCAACGGTCAACTCCTTTGAAACTTTGCAAGAGCAGTTATATTATATTTTTGAATGTTTTATTGTAATTACTATGAATATGGCTTTATAGAATTTTTTAAATTTGAATATGTTTATATGCAGTTTGTTTGTTTACTTCGCAAAGTTTAAAACATTTGACCCTACGGAATTCACAAAAACGTCCCAAGAATTTCAATTGTGGAAGATCGCTAACTAACGCATGTGCAGTTGTTGTCGCGAGAGACAATACATGAAACGCGTCGTATTTCACGGGAGGTTTCGTTTCCTACTAGTTCTCAATACTCCTGGTTCTCTTTGGATGTGCTGTTACTTATATCGAACCGTCAGAATTCACGTTTGTTTAAATAATCTGTGTTGATGTGGTCATTGACGATAGCAGTAGTTAATTTGGCGGTTATTTCCTCCAGAATTTGGTAAATAACTTCATGAATTCGTTGTAGTGCTGCCATGTTTTTGTGATAACTCGATTTCATATAAGTTCATTGGGACCTGTTGGACATTAAGCTTTGATGTAACGTTTAATGTGAGAGATTTAATACAAACTATGGTTAATTTAAACAGGTCTTCTAACTTTGGCATTTATAGTCCTCGTAATTCAAAAGTTGTGAAAACAAAGTATTTTGCATGGATATAAAACGTCTTAACGTCAAATACATGTACTTTGTCATTCTTTTTTTCTGTTTTGCAAGAATACGATATTCTGAGTTGTGACTCAATATATTTTTCTTACTTAAAAAGTGGCCCTAACCTCAATTTTTTTTATTGTCTTATTTGGAAGAACTTTTAAAATGATAAAGTAACTACTTTTGAATATTTTCGATTCTTCGCTTTCTTTTTGAGATATATCAGTTTGTTTGATATGCAAATGTCTGGAATTTCGTCACACATGCATAATGACTTATTGGAGAAATGTGTATATCACTTTCATTCTCGAACGAAATCCTTTAAAATCAAGACGTTTGGTGTTGCGGGAGAAACACGCGCACGTGTTATTCACACTTTAGTGTTCTTATTTGATGAACGCAAAGATATATAAGATTCTCTGATAACTCATATGTATGTGTGACGTAAATTCCGGACATTTGCATATCAAACAAACTGATATATCTCAAAAAGAAAGCGAAGAAACGAAAATCTTCAAAAGAAGTTACTTTATCATTTTAAAAGTTCTTCCAAATAAAACAATAAAACATTTTGAGGTTAGGGGCACTTTAATATTTTTCCCTTTACAAAGTCTGCTCGATAAAAAAGACAGTTACGAGCGGCCAACCTCGTACCCAGTGTCTTATCTCCGCTCCCCGCCCACAAATGTTTGACTTGCTTGAGCACGCGCGTGAGCGCCGAGCAGCCGCGACGCCATATTTAGTTACCAATCCCCCGTTAGAGAGGAAACTTTAACCCACAACCCATTTTTAGTGACCTGAACCCATTTACTTGTAAAAAAGTTGTTAGATAAAATTATTAACAAGTGGTGTGTTTTAATTGTTACAGTGGACCAGCTTTTGCCTGAGTTTAGATCCAACCCAAACTTTCAGCTCACTAAACAGAAGATTCGGAGGCTTGGGATTGGAACAGAAGCACTGGTTGTACTCCAACAGCTACATGTAGATATACTTGAAAAAAACACACAATTCATACAGTACTAGCACAACACCGGAAATAAATAATAAATGCAAAGTTGATAAATCAAAGACGAACAGACATGATGAATCAAGCTATGGATTTTTCAGCAATTTATACGGCTCCTTATCAAACAAATATGAAAAGTACACGAACAGAACCAACTTCATCGTCGTCCCAGATTGCTGTAGCTGAAAAGGTAAATGTTGATGAAAAGCCAGCGGGTATATTCTCTTTCTTCAGAGCACTTCAGCAACGTTTCCGCAACAGCCCTGCAAGCTCAGCAACCGAAAGTAAAACTACAGAGCAGAATAGTGTTACACATGTTGTTCGGAATCAACAGCAAACAAACTCCAAAAAGGAAGCTAGTACAGAGGTTTTTCAGTCATACCACCCAAAAATCGCTGCAAGCCCAGCAACCGAAAGTAAAACTACAGAGAAGAATAGTGTTACACATGTTGTTCGGAATCAACAGCAAACAAACTCCAAAAAGGAAGCTAGTACAGAGGTTTTTCAGTCATACCACCCAAAAATCCCTGCAAGCTCAGCAACCGAAAGTAAAACTACAGAGAAGAATAGTGTTACACATGTTGTTCGGAATCAACAGCAAACAAACTCCAAAAAGGAAGCTAGTACAGAGGTTTTTCAGTCATACCACCCAAAAATCGCTGCAAGCCCAGCAACCGAAAGTAAAACTACAGAGAAGAATAGTGTTACACATGTTGTTCGGAATCAACAGCAAACAAACTCCAAAAAGGAAGCTAGTACAGAGGTTTTTCAGTCATACCACCCAAAAATCGCTGCAAGCCCAGCAACCGAAAGTAAAACTACAGAGAAGAATAGTGTTACACATGTTGTTCGGAATCAACAGCAAACAAACTCCAAAAAGGAAGCTAGTACAGAGGTTTTTCAGTCATACCACCCAAAAATCGCTGCAAGCCCAGCAACCGAAAGTAAAACTACAGAGAAGAATAGTGTTACACATGTTGTTCGGAATCAACAGCAAACAAACTCCAAAAAGGAAGCTAGTACAGAGGTTTTTCAGTCATACCACCCAAAAATCCCTGCAAGCTCAGCAACCGAAAGTAAAACTACAGAGAAGAATAGTGTTACACATGTTGTTCGGAATCAACAGCAAACAAACTCCAAAAAGGAAGCTAGTACAGAGGTTTTTCAGTCTCTTCTTGCATACCACCACAAAATCCCTTCGTTCACATACCAGCACGCACCAGAAGTAAAGAGGTCAGATTTACAAAGCGATACACATCTTTCTAAACCAGCTTCGGATGCAGCGCCCTCTCTGACTTGTCTTGGTTTTACTTGGTCAGATTTATCCCAATCCTCAACAAGAACCAGTGACGCTGAAGAATATCATCAGCATTTAAAAATTGGTGGATCTATGTCTCAAACTGCTTCAAATCTCAAGGTGTCTAAAGCATCAATACAGAGTGCTACGACAAGTACTAAATCTGCAGTTGGTCCACAATGTAGCTCAGTTTTTCAGCCGGTAAGAGATGGTCCATGGTCAAATGATACCAGGACAGTGGACAGTGATTTCTTAGAGCGTGTAGTGGAAACCATGGAGACGACCAATCTGAATCAACCAGTTAAAACAAAAGATCCCAGCTCTGAAGCTATGCCACGCCCCAGACCACAAACTATGAATAAAGCACGTGGTCGAAGAACGAATAGAAAAAAATCATCAACGCGAGTAACACATGAAATTAGTACATCGTCTCCATCTTTATCAACGGCAACAAACAAGAAAATGGGAATAAAATCTCAAGTCACTTCACAATGGCACAAGGGAAGACTCTGCCCAATCAGAAATCCCAAAGCTTATTTCATCAAACCAACGACGAAACTACCAGAAGGCTATACTTCTAAGGATGTCTTCATGCATCCAGATAACATTTCTGGATTCCTCTTACCTTTGCAGCATGGTGACGAATTGGAGTTTATTCTGGGCGACCGAGACAAGGAGAAGCCAATGGCAAGAAAAGTACGTGTGTCACAATATTTGTATCGACGTAGCTATGAAGACCTGCGCGAGTACCTCGAGACATTTCTCGATACTTTGCAGTCTTCCAATTGCAACCAAGCACTTGTTGAAACCCTGCCAAGTACAGCCATGTGGCGTTTCTTGGGATCAGCTAATTTTACCAAAAAGAGTGAAAGAGAAACTTACATCCGAGATCTTCTACATCTCCTCACTCACATTCTGACCGTTGGAAAACCTTATAAAACCCTTTTAGAAGAGATGATGAACAGTGTGCTAATGGGAACAATTTTCCAAAGCTCAAGCGAGACGTGTCTTCCAGCAATAATCAGAGGAGGTCATTTCATCATCGATGCAAGAGAGAATCGTGGAGGCTGCCACTTCCAAACACCAATATCACAACTTGTTCCTCGCTTTTGTCAAGATGCACTGGACCATGTCCCACAGGTTGCCCGCAGCCTCTTGCCAACAATTCTTGCTGCAAGTGAGACAACACCAACAGAGAGAACGCAGCGCTTCTTGTACAATCTGCTATCAACCACACTAATTCACGGAAACTCGTGCGCTCCAGATATGGATGTGTGGCAGGAATTACCTTTGATACCAACAAACCAAGAACTCGCTGGAGGCCTAGTTGAGAATGACAAACATCTTTCCCCTGTTAAGACAAGGGACACTTATGGAAGTGCAGAGGAATACATGGATATCTACTTCAGACTTCTTCGAGCAGAAACGTTCTCTGCTATTCAGCACGGCATCAAACAGCTAAAGGCCTGTAAACTGGATCTACGGGACATGAACGTATATTATAATTTACACTTGGCTGGGTACGAGATATTCAATTCGAGATTTTCCCTTGCTATCCATTTCAAGCCTGCCAAGAAAGTACAGAAGTGGGAAGCATCTCCACAGTTGATGTATGGTAACCTGCTTTGCATCTCCCCAAACAGGAAGTTCGACGAAGTTATTTGGGCGACGGTGTCCAACAGAGATCCAGAACTGCTTAAAACCTCTCAGGTAATCATGGTGGAGTTGATTGATTACAATCGCAAGACCCCGAGTCAAATTATCGCCTCTCTCCAAGCTCATGGTGGTACAGCAATCATGGTAGAATCACCCACGTATTTCCATGCGCTGAGACCAGTCCTCAGCAGTCTCAAAGCGTTTGACATTGAGAGCTTTCCGCTCCAGCAGGAGATTGTCAGCGCGTGTGTTCAACCTGGACTGCCCGACTATCTTGTAGATGCAGAAACGTTGGACACTTCTTCGGTTTGTACTCGTTCTCCTGCAGATAGCCGACGCTATTGCTGCGTCGAGGAAGGTAATTTTGGAGGGAAGATGGAGGTAATGGAATTTCTGCAGACATTCAACTGTAACTCAAGAACCAAACTAGAAGCAAGCCAGTGCGAAGCATTGATTCACGCTTTGAAAAGCAGGCTGGCAATCATCCAGGGTCCACCCGGATGCGGGAAGACGTTCATTGGAGTGAAAATAGTCCAACTTTTGCTATCACTGCAGCCTAAGCTTTCCAAGCCAATACTGCTCCTGACCTACAAGAACCATGCACTTGACGAATTCCTCGTGCACATGCTTGAGTTTTGCAGACAGGACGATCTTGTTCGCATAGGTGGGAGATCCAAAGAGCCAAAGCTGGAAGCGTGCAATCTGCAATCAATTATGAAAGACAACAAATGTGCGAAAGCACAATTTGTCGAAATCCAAGAGACGAGAGACGAAATCGAAGCGCTGGCGTCGCAGATTAAAGGCATGTCTGGTGCAGTTGATAATAGCTGTTACTTCACCCGGGAGACTTTGGTTGATGAGCTATCAGATGAACAAATGGAATCGCTCCTCCTTGATGCAGGTTGTAACAAGAATGAACCGGTTTACAGAGAATATAACAAGAATATAACAAAGGAATTTGGCTCCCTCAAAATGTTTCTTTTGCATTGCATCCGATCTGGGGCTCCAAAACGCAACCAGAACCAAGTACATTGGCATTGCTACCAGCTGTTTGAAAAAGCATTGAAGTCGTGGCTTCCTGATAAAACCCAACTTCAGCGTCTGAAGAAATTCCAAGCTGAATTTATCCTTGAAATTAAGAAAGAAAGGGAACAAGAAAAACCCGGAGATGGATCAAATGATGACGGTGCCGATGACGGAGACTATGATGAGGAGTACGTGAAGGAATTACTCGACGCGAGAATGACACCAATGGAGGAGAGGCAGGGAAAAAGACAAGCAGAAAATCTTGTGCTCTTTGATCTCCAGAAACAGAAGAGCCAAGACATTTTGATAAAACTCTCGGATTATCCAGCCAACATGGAGACAAGTCCAAACATACTCTTAGTAAAGAACGTGTGGGATTTGAACGAGATCGAGAGAATGCAATTTCTTTACTGCTTGCTCAAGGAAAAGGCTTCAAATACCTCCATGGAGCTAGACGAGCTTCTTGAACAGCTTGATAAGTTAAAGAATCGAAAACAAGAGCTCGAGATGCAGCGAAAAGTCCGCGTTTTATCAGCAAAGAAGATAATAGGTGTGACGATCACTGGTGCCTCCATCCATCATGACATCCTTCACCACATTGGACCGAGTGTGGTTATCGTGGAAGAAGCTGCTGAAATTCTCGAACCAAGTCTTCTGGCTGCATTGACTCCTGCCATAGAGCATCTTATCCTTATTGGAGACCATCAGCAACTGAGACCGCAAGTCAACACCTACGAGCTGTGTAAGAATTACCATTTCGACGTCTCGATGATGGAAAGGCTTATCAACACGGGATTTCCATACGAGTCCCTTACCAAACAAAATCGAATGCGTCCAGAGTTTGCAGCTCTTTTGCACGACATCTACCCTCGTCTGGAGAACAACCTTGATATGGTAGAGAAAAACTATCCCTTGAAATGCCTTGAGAAGTCGATGTTCTTCTGGTCTCACAACGACCCTGAAGTCAAAGACCGAACATTCACCAATGCCAAGGAGGCTGAAAGGGTCGTGTCTCTGGTCTTGTATCTCCTCAACAATGGTTGCCATCCGTCTGACATCACAGTCCTATCTGCTTACCAAGGGCAGATAAAGCATCTCAGAGACATGCTGAAAAGGGAAAAGACAAAGCGCCCAGAGCTTTTCCAAGTCGCTGATCAGTTGAACTCTGATCGCGGGCTGGTTGATGGCTTCGTACAGGTCCAGACTATCGACATGTTTCAAGGGGATGAAAATAAGTACATTCTTATTTCCCTTGTCAGATCCAATCCTGATGGCGGGATTGGATTCCTGAGAGAGAGGAATCGGCGCTGCGTAGCTCAGTCAAGAGCGAAGTGTGGAATGTATTTCGTTGGGAGTGCAGACACACTAATGGAAGCTAAACAATCCTGCTGGAGAGGTCTTATCAACCAAATGAAGGAACAAGGCTGTGTGGGTGATGCCATCCCTCTCCAATGTCCGAAACACAAGGAATTATCCAGATTCCAGGCTGCGAATGCCCAGGGTATTATAGCTATTGTAGACCAACCAACCAAGTTGTGTAAACAGCGATGTGATGATCAACTTCCTTGCAATATTATTGGTCACCTATGCAAGAAACCATGTTTTCCCAAACATTCCCACCCCAGATGCTCGGTTGCTGTTCAAGATATATTCTCAGGATGTCGCCATCCTGTCACACGTAAATGTTACGAAAAGATGTCGGATCTCCTTTGTCAGGTCGAGTTAGATGTAGTTTTGCCGTGTCGACATCGGACAAGCAAAAAGTGCCACGTGAAAATGTCTGATCTTCAATGTATCGTTATGGTGGATGTTGTCTTTCCAAAGTGTGGACATCCAACGAAGAAGAAATGCCACAAAAAGATAGAAGATGTTTCGTGCAGCCAACCATGCCAGAAGACAAATACATGTGGGAAACACAAGTGTCCCAGCGTCTGTGGTAAACCCCACGAGCACAACAACTGCCAAACCATGATCGACTACACATTTCCGGGCTGTGATCATCCTTCCCCCAAAAAGAAAAAGTGTTCGGAGATAATCAACTGGAAGTGTACGTACAAGGTGTATGTTAAGGGAGCCTGCTGTCACGACATCGAGAAATTATGCCACCAGAAAGAAAGCGAGGTCATGTGTTCGTTTAAACCTTGTAAGAAAAATCGAAAATGTGGCCACCCTTGCCAAAACACTTGCGGGGAGAATTGCGAGAAGGGAGATTGCAAACTTTGTGGTGACATTTTCAAGGCAAAGATGAAGCAATTCCACGCCGCGGCAAAGCAAAGAGTTAAGGATCTTGAGGACAAGATCGGCGAAAAAGACGTACTACCTTTCTCTAGAGATCCGATTTCCAAGAGCGGTGCTACCGCAGCCGAGTATCAAAAAGTCGAGGATCAGGTTATGAAGTACATTCAACCTTGTCACAACTGGTACCCAACCGTGACGAAAATCGAGAAAGTCACCAACCTGGAGCTGGAAAAGAAATTTGAAGAGGCAAAATCGAAGGCATTTGGTGATCATATCGACACAAAGTTTCACGGTACAGACGATGCAGGTGTCGATGGCATTATAAAGAATGGATTTAGGATGCCTCCTGCAAAGCCTCCACCAGGAAAGACCCCCGGCATGTATGGACAAGGAATATACTTTGCGACAGATTCATCGAAGAGCGCACAGACGATTTACACCAAAGGGTCTAAAAAACTCTTGCTATGTCAGGTCATACTTGGCAAGTCTAAGACAGTAACGAAAGCAGACCACACGTTGACCAAAGAGAAGCTTCACTCCGAGGAGCGTGATTCTGTGTTTGCACCACGAAACACACAAGTGAATAACGACGAGTTTGTCATCTTTAACCCAGCCCAGGCTCTTCCTCAATACATCATTCACTTTTCTGATACAAGCGTGGCGCCTCCACTGCACTCATTATTTCCCGCAAAAGTGAAGTTTTACAAAAAAAATGTCGTAGCATCAAGAATTGTAGATTTCAGTGATCCATTTACGACTTATTACCTTATTGCAGAATCACACTTCTTGAGGATGAGCGCGAGACAACATCCCAGCTGCCCACAGCAGGCTACAATCAAGTCTATTGATATCGTCATCAACAAGGACCTCGAAGACAAGTTTAAAGCAACGAAGCAATCATTTAAGAGTGCAGGCATTCCTGATGGGGAAATTCTTGCCTATCATGGAACCAACGCAGCCAACATAGACAGCATCCTGAAGAATAACTTGCAAGGTAGCTACGCTAGGAGACAGGCTTATGGAAGAGGCAACTACTTCTCGGAGTACCCGGGCATTAGTATGGGATATGGCGATGGACTATTGCTATGTCGTATCCTACCGGGAAAAGAATTCATTGATCATGGAGGAGGAAATATTCCGCCAAATTACAATTGCAAAAAGGTCCTATTAAACCAAGCTGGTGGTGGAGCTGGCGCGACAAATGCTGCTGGTGGAGCTGGAGCGACAAATGCTAGCGGAGAAATGATTATCATTGAGAATTCAGATCAAATTTTGCCTTATTTTGTGATTCACCTTCAATAATAAAGACCGCAGTAACAGATATTCTGCATGCATATATTTAAGAAATAAAAAACGTGTCGCGTGTGATTATCGAGTTATAATGGCACGAGAGATGCGTGTAAAACACGAGGCGATAGCCGAGTGTTTTACTCGCTTCTTGAGTGCCATTATAACTCGATAATCACACAAGACAAAGTTTTTTATTTCTTTTATAAAAGAACACCATTAAATTAACAATAAAGCCATGAAAAATGTAGGTTTACCTGTTATAAGAGACGTTGCTATGTGCGTTGCTAGGAAGCCTTTGATGAAAACACGTTGGTGATTTTAGCGATGAAATGCAGTTAAAACATTCTGTTGTGTTTGTACCTTGATTAGCTTTTCCAGGTATTCTTTGACTTTCTTTTGTGGTTTAAACTACTTAAAATCCGTCAAAAACGACAAAATCTACGTGAGGAACACGTCAGCTTATAGACCTCTTTCATAATGGCGGCCAGTTTAAATATTCTTTTATATGCATGCAAATTAGCCTATCTGGCCTCGTTACAAAGCGACGATTCTTTGGAATTACAGACACACGAACGAGGTCAGAAAGGCTAATTTAAATGAATATAAAAGAATATTTAATTTGGGTGCCATTATGAAAGAGGTCTATGCTTTATTAAGTTATAATGCACGGTTTTTGAGCTCATCGGCTGGTCACATACACCCAGAATTTCTGGGTGTTTAGATATGATAATTTTTGTGGTCTTTGTTCCATTGCCTTTGTCTACTTTGTTGACCTGAATAATTGAGAAATATTCAATGCTCTTCAGAGTTGTTCATGTCAGCATTCGTCGGCATCAAAGCAGCTAACGAGCTTAATAATCCACCATACATCCATGGTTATCTCTTACAAAAGGTATGAAGAAGCATATATCGAATTTAACAAACGCTATCACTTCTAATTTGCTGTAAAATTTGAAGACAGCATTCAGATTTAGATGAATAAATTATACTCGACGTCTGAATTAATTGAGTTTTATGACAAGCCAATCGCATTATAGAATGGACCAGCCGATCCCAGGGCCATTTTCGCGGGTACGAGGTTGGTCACAACCAAAGGTAAAAAGCGACATTTTATCTACCATCCTCATGTCTTTGTAAGTCTGAAACTTGATTTTTGTGAATGTCTTCCTTTTTCAATTGAACCACATTTGAAAAAGCATTCCGCAGAAACACGGACACCCCATAGAGTAGATTCGTCAGATTTTTCCTGGGTGTGACGTCACCAACTTTCCAGTTAATTATATAGGCAAAGTATTGCAACAAGATGGCGGATGACAGGATTGTCTTTGAGTAGTTTTGTTTACTTGGATTACCTTCGTAACCCTGTTTGTTAATCAGAACGTCAAAAATTGGAAATTGTGATTTTTGTTTGTAAGACTTGGATTCAGGTGAGACGTGCCCCCCCCCCCCCCCCCCCCCCGGGAGATTTCCCGCATGTGCCCAAAAACTTACGGGCTTAGAAAAGTTCTAAAAATGTTCCATTAGCAATATTCTTAGCAATATTTTTCCAACCGCCAATCACGCGAAATTTTAATCGCGAGATTGCTCAAAATTGAAAATATCTATATTATAGACGTATTTTGACGCTACTCTGGCTTTAAAAACTTTTTTGAACGTAACTTTTAAAAGTTTACAGTAACTTTTAAAGTTACGTTCAAAAAAAAATTTAAAGCCAGAGTAGCGTCAAACTATGGTCAAATTATGTCTGATTTATCACCGGGTTGCGTTGGGAAATTATTTGTTGATTATTCCACTGGTAAGCCTATCACGATTAGCAACAGATCTTACTTGAATTTAGCGTCAGATACTCTGGGGGGAGGCCAAATGTGTAGATGGGGGCCCAGTCCCCCCCCCCCCTTGGCTACGCCACTGTTGTGACTGACTTTTCGACGGATTTAATAGATCACTAAAAATACGTTCCGAAATAACCCCTCGCCCGCCTGTTCTATCCCCCTGTGGGATTTTCCCATCCATTGTCCCCAGACCTCGCACCCGTACGCCGTGTATTTGTAGATTTTGAACGTTATCTCGGTCAATATTCAAACGTTTTCAATTTTAAAAACAGATTTGGAATTGCCCAGTCTAACTATACGAGGTCACGCCTATCGGTTCGAGTGTCCGAAGTACGTAACAATGGTAACATACATATATGTTATTTACCGGCTGGGAGGTCCGTACTGGAAAAATATTTTCCCGAAGTCTCGGCCGCTTCTGAGACTTCGGGAAAATATTTTATAACGTGTTTATTTTTTTCGAGCAAAGTCAAAAAAATTGCAATTTTTTGGCGCGAAAAGTTGCGAGAGGTCCGTACTCAGCCAATCAAAAGGCTCTATTTTAGTTACGGACCTGAGTTACGGACCTCAAAAAAAATAAATACAATTTAGTGTTATTGTAAATCGAAGAGCATTGATGCAAGTTTGTGTAATATATTAATAGGCAGCGAAGTCTTTCACGCATTATGTTCTGCGCATATCCCACAAGCATTACCGATAACGTTGGTTGCGTCGGATGGCGAAAATACGGCCGGGGGTTAGGTTTAGCCGTTTAGGAAGACACTCAAGGTGGGGGGTTAGGAAAACACATAAGGCAAGGGGTTAGGTTGGGGTAGCTTACATTTTAACATTATTGTAAATCGAAGTGCACTATGCAATTTATAATTATTATAAATTGAAGGAAGAGACCATGCTAAACGTGGATGCAACGTAGCAGCCTGGTTCCCAGGCCTCTTCTGTGGACCAAATTCAAAAAGTGAGAGAAGAGGACTAGGAACTCCTTAAATTAACCATTATACACAAATCGCTCTGAATTAAGGATAATCTAACGGTAATTGTAGGGTTAGAACCCAACCCCCGGCTGTGTATTGTGCTGAAAAATCATGTATATCCTTAGGGTTGTAACAAAATCACCAGTGCATGTGACGTTTTGAGTGATTTGATAACCCCAAAGATATACATACATACACTGGCTTTTTAACTCTTTCCTGGGCAGGTACTTCATGTATGCCTAAAGCTGGTTACTTCATGTAAGCCTAAAGCTGGTTACTTCATGTAAGCCTGTCCCCAACACAACTATAATCCAAAATTTTATGTCCAGACACAAAAATCGGCATACATGAAGTAGTCCCCCTTTCCGGTCCGGCTGAAAAACATCCAAAATTGAACTACCTCTTTGTTCTATTGATATCTCAGGAAATATTCATAACTGTTGCAAAACCTATACCTTTTCTGAAAGCCCAATAAACTGGCTGTTACCAATGCTTTTGAATTTTCTGAACAAGACACATTATGTTAATATAAATTAGCATTAATTATCATAAATCAGGTTGAAAAACTTCCATTTTTATAGAAAAGGCCATCTTGCATGCCAGCGTAGCATGAAAATTCAAAATGCCACCAATCGCAGAGTTGTTTATGAAATCAAGTCAAATTTGGTATGTGAGTGGATTTCATGTCCCTGGCGCTTGTCAATTTTTAATCTTGCGTTACCGTGTGCCGTGTTTTTCGATTGACGACTTCGGGGGTCTTCTATGACCCCTTTTGACTGGGCCGGACAGGAAAGAGTTAAACAAGTCTGCATCATGACACTTGGATGTATGCAGTGTGTTATTTACACACTGGTTAATCAAACAAATGATCCTTCATATCTCAAGAATAAAGTGAGACATGGAAGCGTTGTAAATTTAAGTTTTTATAATTTATTTGGAATTAAGGTTTGTGTGCAAAGCATATCATTATATAGTACAGAACACCTGAGTGTTAGTACCACATAATGGTACTAACAAATAGAGAAGGAAAAGTGATTTGAGCAGGAAGGTTTAAGCGAGGACTTGCTTTAGCATATTGCCGTTATGGTCACTACATATCCTATGTCCCTGGTCACTCCATGAAGCCAGAGATGGTAACAAGTCACCTTTTGCAAGTCAAGTCATTTTAAGTCATTGATCTGTCCAAGTCACAAGTCATTTGTATAATTATTTGTGTTACTGTACTGTCTCGAAGTTGTATTGCCACCATCTTTGTTAACATTCTAGCTGCAGAGGCCTCTGGGGACGAGAGTTCACAAGTCTCATACTCAGGGCCCTAACGAGGAAACCGCAATGAATTCCCCGAAGTGCATATGTTTGTCAGTAGTCAGTACCATAGAAATATAGGACTAGCAGAAGTTGAGAACTTTACTTTTGACTTGTATTGGTAACAAGTCATTTTTTGCAAGTCACAAGTCAAGTCACAAGTTATTATGTTCGAGTTAGTCAAGTCACAAAAATAGTGACTTGAGTGTGACTCAAGTCCTATGACTCATAGTGGAATCTAGTTCCACAACAAGTCCTAAGTCTACAACTCTGTTCCAAGCCATGGGTTAAAGCTCATTGTGACCTTCAGCATGATTGCATATCTTAGAGAAGTTGCACCATTGTTCAATATCTCCAAAACAAGCCAGAAATTCCTGCAAAGGACAAAGGTCTTTAGAACTACAGCAAGGAAGAGCAGCTACTTTTTCATTGACCAAGACTTGGACATAAAATGGTGGGCTATCAGGATTTTCGTCACCTTGCTTACACAAGTACAAAACCACGGCAACATTCCCAGAGAATGGGGCCATATTCGATGCTTGAAATAAACGATCTCTCTGTCTTTCATAATTACTGGCCAACAGCGGCTCTGTATCGTTGAATAATCCCATGATGCATAGCAAGGGTATCACAGTCTCTGCATGAGAAAAGTGAAAAATTGAAAGGACATGTGATTCGAATTTTCCCACAGCCTTTACCACCTCTTGAACAGATTCAGTTAAATTTTTTAACAACAGACAACTTATTTTGTAGTTGATCTTGTGCCCATAGCCTCGTTTCCAGTAGTTCTTAATGTCGTAAAGGTATTCAAGTATGTCTAAGTCATCATCTTCGAATATACTGCACCATCCTCCTTTACCATAGATTGCCAGCTCGTAAGCACACGACAAAAACATATGCTGTACATGGGTGGTCGTGATGTTGAAAAGCTCTGAAATGTTGAGTCGGGCAACAATTCTCTTTTTCACTTCTTCCATCTCAGGACCATTCTCAAACTTATATAATTCCTCAAGTGAAACCTCTTTGTTTTCGGTTATCTTTTTCTTATACTCTGGACATGCATCGTAGAACCTCAAGACTGGGTCTACCAAGCTAGTTGTCATCATGGAAATCGGCTGGAAATTTGAAGGACCAAGGTGACCATTGCCCTCGAACAGGCCAAATGCAAAAGCCGATGCACTTTGGCTCGATCTTGGGGTGGATGTGCTCACAAAATAATGTTTTTCACCAAAATACCGAGGGCTGAACAACATAGGGAACCTTTCCCGTAAGCGCTTTGATATATTATACATTTCTTCTTCACCTGTTCCAGAAAGCATTTTGTCACCGTGAAGAAATGGACTTGTCCAAGGCAGGGTTAGCTCCCTATATTTCACAGGAGTATCTTTGTTGTAGAACTGATTGATATTGTCAGATAAATTTACCATTCCCTTGATGTCTTTTGAGCTAGGATTACGGGTTCCATGGCGTAACACCATGTTTATATGAATAGGTTCGCATGTCTCTGGCGTCTCGAAGTTTTCACCCATGCCGTAAAAAGGGTAACGAGACTTTGTTGCAAAATGTCGTCGAATAGTAACCTTTTTGGCGTCCAAAAATACAATACAGACGGTCAGCAGCAAGATCAACCTGGCAGCTGGCACACAACCAGAAAAGTTAACAAACATGACAGTGCTCAGAAATGATTATTAAAATAAATTAAACAGTTTTTGAACGAAAGGAAAACTCTACCAGCATTCAAGGACGAATTCCGCGTAAATCTATGTA
This sequence comes from Chrysogorgia sp. JL179-B06, assembly GCA_035772405.1. Classification (NCBI taxonomy): domain Eukaryota; kingdom Metazoa; phylum Cnidaria; class Anthozoa; order Scleralcyonacea; family Chrysogorgiidae; genus Chrysogorgia; species Chrysogorgia sp. JL179-B06. The sequence goes on along the minus strand of JAYKKM010000517.1, from coordinate 115,350 downwards.
AAACTGGATGAAGAAATCGACAAAACCATGCAGCTGTCGAGGCAACTGTAGATAAGCCGGTACTTTCCGGTCCGCCATCTTGTTCACTGTTCAGAAGAGCCTGGGTACGCCCACGATACTTGTTGTACGCGACTACGCTTGTAAACCACTGATATCGACCTGTTGTAGTTGTAAAACACGTTCTTTCTCTCACCTTGGCCTGTGCTGCGTTCAAATAGCCTGCGCCTCAGACGAAAATAACACTGTTATATTTTCGTCTGCGGCGCAGGCTACGTTCAAACTGCGAAAATTGGTTTTAAAACCGCAAGAGCGAGGCCGACTCCGCAGTACTACAGCGGTTTAACACAAAAATGTTGAAGAATTTAATTAAATCACATCCTCTAGGAGGTAGTTATTTCTAATAACCATAACCAGCCGACAATTTGAAAAAATTAAGGATAAAACATAAACCGAAAAATGTTATTTTGAGACTTCATATTCAAGGTAAAAACAATACAAGACAAAATATATGGGTGGTAACATTTCCACTCCCATTATTATCCTGGTCAAAAAATATTTATGGGCCCCTCTACCCCCCAATTCCCAAATTTGTCCTTTTTTTATCACGCAGACAAGCTTTCAAAATTTCTGAAATTTTAATTACCATTAACCTGGGATTTACAGTAAATTAAAGTCAAAATTCAAATTAACGAGCAAGACATGCATGTATTTTGATTAATTTAATGTTTGTTCATGTTCATTTTACAAGTTCATTAACAGTATATTAATATAACATCAAGTATTAAGGTGTATTGATGCGCCGAGATTTCTGTCATGAATAATGATTGTATTTATGAATTAATATTATGCCAATCAGCCAATGGTCCCAGCCATAAAGGGCTCTAAGCCAGTGCCATTAATTAATATTATGCCAATGGTCCCCATCGCAGTGATAAAGCCATAAAGGGCTCTAAGCCAGTGCCATTAGTGAGTTTACAGACACTGCAATGTAACGATTAATGCTAAAACTGCAGTTCTTGATTATTATAAAAACGATTTTATCGCTTCACAGTTAAGATAATGTATAACATATTCTTTGTAATTTTTTAATGTATAACGTTTGCTTAAAAATGGGCCCCTTTCGCCATGCCCCCCCCCCCCCCCCCCCCTCGTCAGGCCTGATTACCCCTAACCCTAATACAACCGGCCCTAAATAATACTAACCTAACCCTGTGGGGAAATCCGAATCACACGTCCACGCTAACTCTTATACCAAACCATTACATATGGACACGGGCCCGCTTTGGCGAGATCGTGCCTCAGGTTACTATTATGAGCCAGCTAACCGAGATCTCGCTTTGTAGCCTTTGTCATGACAGGGATCTCGCTTACCCGGGCTGTATTTTGCCATATAAACGCGGTAAATACGTACCTAAAATGAACAGGTTTTGTGATTGTCTACAGTGGAACAAAAGTGGTTAGGGTTGATGTGATTTGCGCATGCTTATAACGTTTTGATATACAAAATGGCGGAGTGAATTAACTCCTGTCATGACTTCTTCGAGGAAAAAGCGAAAGGAAAGCAATTTCGTTGGAATTCAGAAATGGTGAAAAACTTGATAAAGTGTCTTCAAAGTTTTAAGAGCCATTAAATGGAATACAAGAACGTAGATTTCGCTTGTAGTATATAGGCTTGCCAGCTCGGGTACCCAGGCTGACCCGGCTAATGTTAACAGCCTGCTATGATACTGTACAATATGAACAATCTAAAATGCATGAGAAACAGTCCAAATCATTGCTCAATAAAAAGCTTTCCTGGGGGAATGTGGCATGAGATTCTTAGTTGAAGCCGGCTAGTAGCCGATGAACATTACAACACTGATCTGCGGCGTAATCTCAATCAAATGGTATAGTATGTATTCACTAGGAAGAGATTTATAGGTTAGGAATCGTTCTCTTACTGTATGTATTTAAAGCTCTATGACCATATTACTAAAAATATTAGGATTTACAGGAGTGTTGATTTTTCTGGGCATGGCAAAGCTTGTTCCGTACAGTGGCGTAGCCAAGGGGGCTGTCAAACACCCCCCCCCCCCCCCCCCACCCCCCCCCCCCCCCCGCATTCGACAAGTGCCAGGCACATGAGATCCACTCACACGCCAAGTTTGATTTGATTTCATTAAACCATACCTCGACTAAATCAGTTTGTCGGAGTGTTACCAATATATTCATCCTTTTAACTTACCTGTTTGGTTGGTTGGGTAACAGGCTCCTGTTTGATTGGTTCCGTGGTGCTTGGAATAGGGTCAGATTGATTGGTCCTATTGATCCTGATCCGCTTACCAATCGGAGCTTACCTGTACCCTTCAAACATCAGTTGCGGAACTGATGGAGTAATTCAGTCTTGTTAAAGAGGTGGGATGGTGGGTGCGTATTTCGTCCGCGTTGAGCACTGTGCACTGCGTCGTCTGCGCTTATTGCGTGACAGTAACTTCGAATGCTATTGGATTACGGTTGCGTTGCATTCGAGTGTCATACTCTTGTGCGTCATCGATATCCTGGGGCGTATGCATCGTAGCACGTCTCCTTTGGTTTAACCTTGGTTATGACTAACCTCATTTAAAAACTCTACGATTGGTGGCATTTTGAATTTTCATAATGCTACGCGGGGCGTGCAAAATGGCCTTTTCTATAAAAATGAAACTTTTTCAACCAGATTTATGATAATTAATGCTAATTTATATTAACATAATGTTCTTCTCGGGAAATTTAAAAGCATTGGTAACAGCCGGTTTATTGGGCATTCCGAGAAAATGTATAGCTTTCGTAGCAGTTATGGTTATTTCTGAAGATATCAATAGAACAAAGAGGTAGTTCAATTTTGGATGTTTTTCAGCACGTCAGGAAAGAGTTAATATTTAAATAATAATAATAATAATAGACATATTAGGAGCATTATACAATTTAAAGTAATATTTGGCATTTCACTCGAAGGAAAATTTCGAGTGTTGCAGGAATATATACATTTTGGGAAGCAAGGCATCGCAATTTTTGCGTAACTGGGAACGCTGGACGCGTGGGTTAATTTTTATATAGATGACCTTTAGTGCTATTTTTTAATATATATATAATTATATATATATATATATATATATATATATATATATATATATATATATATATATATATATATATATATAGATAGATATAGATATAGATATAGATATATATATATATATATATATATATATATATATATATATATATAGATAGATAGTTCAATCTAAAGACACGTGTTTCGCTGTACCACAGCTCATCAGTGTAGCTTGGAACAATCTGGATGAGTCTGGCTCATGGACTATTATACACTTGCGATCGTCATTGACAACCGCTTGTGCGATAGCACCGGTTTCCAACACTCGAAATTTGCCTTCACCATAAATCCTTCGAACATGTAGTTTAATCGAGTGAAATACCAAATATTACAACTTGCAGTCGAGAACATGTAGATAGATATAGAGGTCAATATTGAATTTTTCGCAAACTCGGTTGGGTGAATTCAGTCACATAATTCTTAATCATGCCATCATGGTACTCCAAAAATTTCATTTATATCTTCCTTTATTTGACCAAATTTAGTCATGCCTACTTTGCATAAAAGTGATATAAAATAGATTGTGCAACGCAGACAGTGTATAGCCAAATATACATAAGGTTGGTGCACTACCAAAATAGATTGGAGTTGAAATGTTTTCAGTGAAGGATCTTCGTCAGGGAAACGAATGGCCTTACTCTGATATAGTGTAATACTGACTTTTTTATACCATTAATTAAGGTCCAGTTTTGCTTGTTGAATAGATAAGCCTTTACCTAATCTCTTTTTCTATGGAGAACGTTATGGTATTGTTCGGCCAAGTTACTGTATGCAAATTGCAGAGCTTCTACATGACGAATTAATCCGCGAAGGCTAAAAGCGATGACTCAAAAGGACCTTTACATTTCCAAGAACTAGTTCAATCCATTTAATTCCAATCCTAACCCTAACCTTGATCCTAACCTTAAACCTAACCGTAGCTAACCCTAACCTAACCAAAAATAAAGACCAGACAATAACAGAAAGGTCCTTTTGAGTCATCCCTTTTAGCGATTTCCTAATTAAACCAGCTCAATATTTTGCTTATTTCGGCTATATCATCAGGTTAAATAATCCGGCGTCTGATCTTTGACTTTACTTTAGAAATGATATTCAAATTGGATGATCGAAGTCGAAGAGGCCACCCGCACCATGCAGACTACGATGCCGGAGGTAGCAGCCACTTGCTGACGATTTGAAATGCCGTAGAATATTCTACTAAACTGGCCCTTCACACTGAAAGACATCGAAAGTACAGACGCGGCGATTACGAGGGCAGTCAGCTGCGGACGACCAATCAACGCCTACGGATTGAACGCGTTTGATTAGTGATTGGAATACAAACGATGAATTGATTAAGGCCATAATCATCGGCTGACGAGAAGCCAGGCGATTGGCAAAGAAGGAAAACACCATTTGTTGACATGGTTTTGTGAGGAACCGATTTGAATAATGACTTGTCAGGATGTTCCCGTGATGATGATGTCGATTCGTGTACAATGTGCAGCTATCCTCAGGAGACGAGACGAATCGGGCAGCGAAACGGAGAGGTGATCGGTTCACTGTATTCTCACTTGTGTCGCTGAAGAGCCGGAAATTCAAGCGACAGATTTAAGTGAGAGGACTGGCTCATCAGAGCGAAGTCCTTTGTATATTCATAAATCATCTATATCCAAAAGAAAGCGTCGCTTGGAAAAGTGGAAATTATACTAGTCTACGAGTCACGGGCCAGAGTATGCGCACTTTCCCCCAGTTCCTCTGATGATTGACAAGGAAACCAGAGCAATCGAGTCGACGGTATCACTTAAAGAGCATGAAAGGTGAGGGATTATTTTTCAGTTCCATCTTATCTTTAGAATCTAACGAGGATTTGAATTGGATATTTGAATACGTCGAACCGCCAGCCACTGTGTGATCAAAAATTTATGGTCACTGGTCTGTCTGATGGCTCTCTGCGCCCCCTTCGCGATTAAACGTTTTGTCAAGTTTGATTCTCTTTCCCCATTTACGGCCTTCCTATTCGGTTCCGCCATTCATGGTTTCTGGATATTATTCATTAACGTCCACGACGCTATGCCAGTTTTCACCGGAACATAGTCCCAACGGGACCAGTTTTATTCAGTTTGAAGCACTGAAGTGAAATTTGAATAAAAATATGTGCATATGATTTTTCCGTCTTTTCAAACATTGAACAATTGTACTTCTTTTTCTATATAACATTCAAAATTGTCAAGTGTAGTTTCAAAACGAAATATACAACGTAATATATATTTCGATCTTTTGACAGTTTTACTCATGTGCCCGGATTGAAATTGCCGGCTTTGTTTGGCAAATCAAACGTAATAATATCTTCAATATTGTTGTGGGAACGACTTGTATTCACGAAATTCAATGGCCATGTTTTTGGGGTTCAACGAAGATACAACTTATGTAAATATTTCAGAGCGGGGGCGCTTTCTTTTAATTAACAAGCGCCCGGTGCTGGCAATCAGTATATTGTTATATACTAGAGAGCGAAATTTCGAACTAGAACTGTCAACTTCAATGTATATATAATATTATAATTGTAATCACTACCTGCTCTTTCTTGTTTAATTCAGTCGAGCGAGCTTCGAGGCATTCAATTTGTTGCCGTGTTCCCATCTTGATTTTACGTTTCACTCTCTTAGTGACGAAGCAGGTACTTTGCTTGACTCCTGTTCAATATTTCTATAACACACCAGTCCTTCAGCAATTCGATTCTTCAGTTCAACACTGCATCATATACGCCGCACGCTACTGTTATAATGTATTATTCAGCTATCCGAGTTAAGAAACCCCAAGCCGACACCAAGAGGGGCGTCTTATAGAATATCAGATCTACTTTAAGCTTTTCGTCGTTCGTATATATATACCGTAGGAAAAAATTCGTTTGGAATCTTTATATTAACAGATATAGTTCCGTCAACGCTATAGCGTATACTTCATCAAGACATGTACTATACCAATTTTCAGGGAATTGTTTTGCTCAGCAGGGCTTCTGATATATTAACTCACAAAACTAAGCGGAACCTTTTATGAAATCCGTGTATTTTCACTATGCATTACAGGAAATAATTTAACAAGTAGAATTTTGATTCGCGGCACCGGCCAAAACGCACAAAGTCTGCATCATGCACATGCACTTTTTAACGTTAGTTAAAAAACAAGACAAAAAAGAAAAGAAGACATATAGCTGAGGTTCACAAGGTTTGATTTTGCCGCGAATATGTCTTATATAGGTATATTGTGACTGCTTTTTAAGACGATTTTTAAGGATAGTTTTTAACGCAAAGAATGTTACACAGAAAATTGATGCATGATAACATTTTAACGAATTTTTGTTGTGTAAAAATCGTCGTTAAAATCGTCCCTTGTAAGTAATATTTCCCTTTAAGGAAGAACTTGACAGCTGCGCGCTGTCGTACAATATAATTATAAGTCTTTTATATAGTTCTCTTTCAGTCAGGTTCTCTCATGTATATTCCTTTCACTGATCAAACTCTGGATGCAATTCTCCCTCTTCATCACTTAAACACTCTCTCTTTTTTTCTCTCTCTCTCTCAAAGTGGAAGTGAATCTCTTTCTTTCAATCTAAAAACTATATTCATTCAATCTATAAACTCTATTCAATCATGAAATCGTCGGGCATCCAGAAGCAGATGGACAGATGTTAACCCGGTCAGACCGCACAATCCCCCTTCGAGTGAATCGTGATTCAGACAGTACACGGGTATTTTATCTCTGCAGACGATATCACGAAACTCACCGCAAAACTGATTGCCAAAACTGGCTCAATTCTATAGATCCATAATTAAGAAATCTCTGGGACTAACGCGTCTGAAAAAGCTTCGAAAATATTTCGGTGGCCAAACAATGCACGAGTATAATTGGATCGATGACTCGGCAATCATTGTTGATTGTAAAAAATATAAATCGCCGTTATCGTCTCATTGATTCCGTCCTTTCTAGCTCGCTTTCTAGATCCTGTCTTGGGTTAAGATCGTTTTGGGTCATCTTTTAGCCACAGTATGCACATCATCGAACACTGTATGCACACTATGATCGTAATCGCGTAACCATGCAAACTACAATTTATCATCTAATCGTAAGATCCAACAGGATTGAAACAGTGATTTTCACCCCAGTTTTTCATTAGTGTCAAGTACGTCATTTCCGGCTCAACGTTTGAATTCTATTGAAATTGCATATATAACGAATTTGAAAAGTATTCAAAAGGCTGAGGGTGCGCCAAATTACTATATATCTACACTTTAGTCTACTTCACACTTTACATTTACTAATATATCCACCATGAAACGCCTGGAGGCTAAAAACAATGAAGAAAAACCCTGTGGCTGAATTTCTCTCATCATAATACTAGACTTTTCTAGAATTTCTCTCATCATTACTAGACACGTCTTTTCCCTGCCCACTCTTCAGTTACGTGACAAGAAACCTGTGTAACTACTTCGGCAATTCTGTCCGTTGCTTTAGTATTTTTCTCATATACAGTACTTGCCCGTTCTTTCGCTACAAAATTGATTTAATACTTCAAAAGGCACTTTTTTAGCATATCATTGTTTCCTTTAATTAATTAAAACAATATCGAGATGTCATACTTTGATATTGCTCAGCAGTATATACGCAATCATATCGCTTTTAAAAAAGAATAAAAAAAAAATTTTCTTTCCCGCAAGCTTATATGATAGCATTTGTCAGTGATGGCCGAACGAACATTATATAGCCGTCTACAATTCTTTGATTCTGCAACGTTATATACGTGCTACTTGGATCTGCCGGCAATCTAGCTAATGTCAGTGTTTTCGCGATTCGATATAGATGTCGCTTTTAATTTGAAAATCTGCATGTCGTCAACAAATTGCATTTAGAAATGTAAGGATAATCTGGAGTTGGATTAGCGGTCGCGCGTGTGAGCGGTCCGCGCGTGGAAGTCGCGGTTGATATACGTTGAAATTTCAAGGGACTGGTTTTGTTCTTAAATTCTTGAAGAAAAACACTTGTTCAATCTATGTTAGTTGCGAGAATAAGGTTAAGCTATTTAGGAACACGTAAAATTGATTGAAAAGGTATTAAAAGGAAATAACACTTGTTCTAGAGGAATTGGTGAGGAGTCGCACTTGTGTTTGGCGAAATATTCATAATACTAGTTGTGAATGTTTCGCCGAGCACGCGTGCGATTTTTCATTGATTCTTCTCGAACCATGTTATTTCCTATACTAATGGATGCAGTAATTAGCGATTGCTGTTGCGGTTTTACAAGCCTTGTAATATAGGATCTTTTTCAATGTAAATTTCACTATATAAACTACATAATCAAGGCGAAGTAAAATAAAATAAAATAAAATAAGCTTGTCCAAGGCTTCTGTAGTTACTCGGGTTCCGCGTTGTCCTTACACCGTAAAAATGCTTTATCTACGTTGTGAACAGAGTCACGACGGCATGATAATTGCTTTTGGGACAGTCACTCAGTATGCAAAAGCTCTTTGTATACTGTATATATGACATAAAATTCTATTGTTCAAGCACGTTGCCGTAGTGTAATATTTTGTATGTATACGCTGATGCCGTGAATGTGGGAGCCATGGAGTAGACAGACGATATATGGATAGCCCGTGTACACAGCCTGAATATATATATACACCTGTAATTCAGTCTGTGAAAATTCGCACAATAGCTTCTCGACCCCCCGCTGAGTTTCTCAGATTTGAGAAGTAGATTTTGAGTGGTTTAATACTCATATGATTCATGATTGTTTATTTGATTGGATTATTTGATCTCACAAGAATTCCCAGAGAACCAATTGTAACTGGAATAAGACTTGGTTGTGATTTGGACAATCAAAATCTACTGCTCAGATCTGCTCAGCAGGGGTTCAACAAGCTTTCGTGCGAGTTTTCACAGACTGAATTACAGTTGTATACCGTGAAGCTCAAATCCTCAGTGGCAATCACAAGGTTACCTAATTGTCCTAATATCGTCTGTTCAACTAATATTATATAACAGTACGATCTGGAGTTGACAAGTTCATGGCCAACTATCATCTCATAGAAATTGGGCGCGAATAATGAAATAATCTTATTACTGTAATGTGTTTTATATACCCGAATGTCGCTGGGCTACATACCGATCGTTGAGATCGCCAGGATCGCTGAACCAGTGTTTCCATATAATCGCTGCGATCGCCGGTTTTAAAATTGAGCGATGGCAGCGATCGTAGCGATCATATGGAAACCAGGCTTTAGCGGTCATCTGGCAAAGTCTTAAAGATCAAACGTAAAGGAGGTCACTCCATTATTCCTTTTTTTTATTCCTTTTCATCAATAAAAAGTAAACAAATAGTTGATATGCTGACTGTTTTCTGAGCTTCGAAAGTACATCCCATCCTTTTGAAATTCGTCATCTATAAAGAGACAAAATATTAGTCGACAGTGTAAAGGCTATAGTTTCCAGGACCGGAACGGACAGGGAAGCTTTCTTTGTCTTGTCAGAGCTCTCGGTTGGAACTAACGACTTTAACACATGTCAAAGGAAACTTCCCTGACCGTTCCGGTACTGCGGAAGATTTTCCTGAGTGCATGAAACTACCCTTAAGCCGCCCGCCATGTTCAAGAGTGCTCGGCAACCAACTTGTTTTAATTTCAAATGTAATATTAATGGCAGCTCTTGAACCGTATCGTTTCGAACCAGAACATGTGCCTAATTCTCGCTTAAGTCAAGTTGGACTCTTTGAAGTCATAAGTACATTGCCAAAGTTCACACAAACCGAGCAGGTACATCATTGCAGGGGCAGCGGAGCAGCTTAAATATTAGAGGGGCAGCGTGGGGAATGCGCGCGAGACATCTGAATTTCGGGGAATTAACGCCATTTCCTGTATTTTGAGACGAGTTTTAGATGTGATGGCAGCGCCAGACCCTGGAGAAAAATAGGCCATTTTGCCATCAGACTTAAAAAATAAGGTTTTAGCGAGTAAGCGTACTTTCATAAACGTGTTGTATCGATTGCAATTTGCGATAGAGGTTTACAACAATGATCTGTGAAACATAAAGACAGCTTTATATATATTATAACGATCGAAAAAGATCTCATGTCTCCGCCAGCTCCAAGCTAGCCCAACGTACCTAATGAGTCGACAGACAACTCAGCTGAATGTCTCGTTTCGGATAGCCACGGTCTCTGATTATGTTTCACAAAATGTAGTAAATGTCAGTTAAGAATATTGACGAAAATCCATCTGTGTGATGCTATATATGTACATCATTGATATTGGGGGGGGGGGGGGGGGCGACGGGCCCTCTGCCCCTTCGCTCATGTAACCTTCGCTCTCCGTCTGAATCTCTATAGCCCTCACTGGTAGAGCGTCTAGAAGGCCTACAGTTCAATTCCTATCTGGGCTCCGATGAGAAACATTTTCTGATGATTTGAGCTTGTTGACGATCGTGCGTCCATGTCAATCGTCTGTCCACTCTGACCAATCTCCCACAATCGTTTGCATAGCCTTTATTGACTAAGGGGGGCTTTATATGGAGGAGGGCTACCCCTCTTGGTCTGTGCGCTCTTGGTCTGGCAAGCCCTCTTTACCGAGATCCCGCCTCTCAGTTAAACCCTATGTAAAATTTGTTTTCGTTTATATGAGAGGGCCAGCCCTCCTAGGCGAGATCTCGTTATTGATATCTCACCTACGAGGGCTGGAAATGTTCCATGTAAACACACCCAAGTGGGCTGGCCCTGCTTGGAGGAGGGCTGGCAAGTCAAAGCTCCGTACACCGCGACAAAGTTCATCTTTGCCCGTATATTTTAAGACAACTCTTTATTTTACAAGTTCTGTTTGTTCATACGTAGGTTATAAATTGAAAACTTGTGCGGGCAAATGAGATTCAGCGGGTTTGGTGGGAAACTCGGTAGACCAGTCAGTCTAGAATATTCCCATGTAAACGCGAGGTGAACACCCCGCTTACTATAGGGCCAGCCCTCCTTCATATAAACACACACCCCCCCCCCCCCCCCCCCCCTAACTGGGCTGCTCGCAAGCAATTGGTGGCGTAGTGAATACCGTAGTATGAATACCGTAACAAGTTGCCTGACAGCTACATATATACATGAAATTATATAACTCGTGGCCCATGACAGATTGACTAGAACTGAAGACATCGAATCTTGTATACTGCCTGTATCTTCCAGTGCCGTCTTCACCAATGAAAAAATCTATATATTGACATATTTGATATCGAGAACCGGCTATTTGAGGAGATGCTTGTAGCAAATTGCTGAGGATAGTCTAACTTATCCTTTGATTACATGGACTGGCGAGCTGGTCTGGTTGCTGCATGATGACTTGTTTCGTTGAGATTATATGTCATGGCTTCAAATACCAACTAAAACAAATTTAAGAAACGGTATTACCTTCATGGCGTTTGAAAGATTTTCGCCAAACATCTCAGCCGGGCCGGCCTTAGAATTACTGTTGCATATAGTTCCTCATGAATATTCAAAACATTTGACACAATACAATGATGTGTTTTTAATTTTGTATTTTGATTATAACACAATAGCCTAATGATCGTGGAACTGTGTACTAGGGCGAATTCGAAGCATAGACCCAACTTGAAGTTGTGACGCGTGGCTCAAAATATATTTAACGGAATTACGACGTGTCGTACGAACAGCTGAATCATCTAGTGTGTCTTCGCTAACGAATCGTGGTCTAGTATAGCCTTGGTTGACTGTTTTAGAATTGCTCCTGTTAAACCGGACTGGCCGCAAGCAATTGGAATATATACAGCTGCTGCTGCAGTCGTGTATTGAACATGGTAACAATTGCCTGACTGCTACATGAGATACACGTGAAATTGTGTGACGTGTGGCCCAGACTGACTAGAACTGAAAATATCGAATCTTGTATCGTCTTCACCAGCGAAATAATCTATATTTCTAAGTTTGCTATGGTTGGCTCTCTTCGAATCTACTGTTGCATGATAAACGAGGCTGCAGGATTCGGTGTAGCAATAATTGGAAGATAGCTCCGTTGTGAACTACGTTAAAAAGTTGCCTGTCGTAGAACACAGTTAATAACTCTAATCAGCTATAATAACTATTGGAGACAGCATTGTATCGATCCACTTCTATATTCCTTGATGCTCATGGTGTATGTCAGGGACTGAGTAAGTATACGGCAGACTATAAGCAGCTGATGCGGTTATATATCCTCCGTGATCTTATGCGGATTCATATAGTGATGAAGGGTCATTCGTTCGAAACGTTCATTAAACCTCCTGTACACTATTTAAAGTATTCGAGTGTATTTCTACACTTTCTATACAAAATACAAATTCGTGACTTTACACACATCCTGACAGTCTATGTGTGCATGGCCTTGATGATGATAATAATAAACATACCGGCCCTATATATATCTAAAAACGTGAAATCGGAAATTCTGCGGTACGTGCCTCGAACGCCGCGTGTTTGAAGGAGCAGATGTTTATCAAGCGAGCTTAGATTAGCTAGCTTTTATTGCCCTGTGGTTGTCTCGCCCACTCTTTGGTTCGCCATAGATGCATTCATGCCGAAACATGGCAAGAGATATAGGCGCCTTCTTGGCACCTTCGCGGCGATCGGTTGTATTATACACGTGTTTATTTAACGTAGACACACACACCGCATTAACAAACAAATTTACATTATTGTCCACTTCTTTTCCCACATTATCCACAAAATAGCTTTCGTTAAAACGAATGGGCGACTCCGCCTCATCTGCCAAGTCAGATGATTATAATGAACATAGTTCATTTTGAAATGCTATATTCCACGCAATCATATATTATAAGTTATTATAAGTTACTATAACATAGATTTAGCGGCGATTTAACATAGAGTTCAACCGTAGTTGTTATAAGTCCTTTGTCAACTGATTCATCAACTCTTTTGTAACACTATAGTATAGCCGGAGTAATATATTCTCATCGATATTAATGCGATGTTACCGAAAATGTGCTCACACCCAGCGCCATACTAAACGTCCTCAAATGCTAGTATGCTATGTTGGTTTCTTTGTTCTCCTGTTCTGCACTTGACTTCATCATAGTTGCAATTAAGTCGTAAAAGCCGTACGACATGCAGTGCAAGCGTCGTTGCGACTCTTGTTATTTGTGATGACATGGATTTATTGCCCTTCTGATGCACGCGTGCTCCATTTCTTGCATGATGAGCACTGGAATTTCAAGCATCCGTTAGGTGAAAGTTATTATAAGGCTTGTTTTTGCATCCCGAGTACATCCCGCGTGTATCCCGCGTGTAACCCGCGTGTATCCCGCGTGTAACCTGCGTGTATCCCGCGTGCATCCCTCGTGCATCGACGGAGCACGCCAAACGACGAGTCGTATAATGGTTCAAATACGAATGAAAAACACTTGATAAAATTGTTGGTGTACTGCCGAAATAGAAGTCTAAAGTTTCGAGCGAAGACTTTTCGTCATAAGGAAAGGTAACTATTACGAATGCGAGCATTTTAAAGACCCGCTATAACCTCGTTTGCGAAGACTATACGGAAAAGTATTTGCTTGAGGTTTTCGTACTGACCGAGCGACGTCGAAGGAGCGAGGTTTGTGTGATAAATCCGAAGGCAAATACTTTCAAGCACAGACCGAGCAAACGAGGTCGTCAATAAGGTATTTATCAGTATATGGCTTTTGGTTAATTTTCTTCTCTGTTTTAACGCTGTTTTCGATCGTGCTGCCGTGTTTACCTTACCTCTTCGCTACGTTAAGTACATTTTAAGACCCAACAGCTGCACCGGCAGCCGCTCATAGCTACGGCGAGGTCCGCTGCTATGAGCTTGGCCACAATTATCTATACTATTATATAACGGCGCTGTGCATTTTGAATCCGTAGACGGTCAGTTGCATCTTTGATGGTCGGCAGCATCTTGGGACTTTTTTACGCGCGACTATTTTTTTGATAATATTTTAAACCAAACCCTAACCTTAACCCTAACCCTAACCCTATTAAAAAGAAAAAAGTAAAGTAAAAATTAAAAAAATGGAAAAATCAATATCTTTTTATCTCCTTTGCAGTGGCCATTGTGGCTATTTTGGCCGTTAGCATTCCCGTATGTTTATTCACCATCGTGTGCGTCTTCTATCGCTTGTACTGCAAGAGAGAGCGCAAGAAGGACACCGTGCTGCTGGGTCAAGGGAGGAAGCTGTGGAGGAAGAGCTACGAACTGGCCGGCATGTCGCCGGAAAGTCTCGCGATCCCAAAACATGCTCCGAAAATCGTCTCGAAGTTCGTCCAAGACTCTCCACAGTTGAGCAGCACGTCGACGTCGACGGCGCACATGTCGCCGCTGGACGACTCGCTCTGTCTCACCGGCGAAGACGACGACGACGACAACTCGTCGCTAAACAACTACAAGACGGCGACGGACGAACTGTTCAGTCCTGGAAACGCATCAGTGAAGCCTCGGAAGATGACCGAGCTTATGTCGCTCGCTCTGAGCTCCGAGGGTACGCCGAAAGACCCCCACGTTAGTCTTGAAACTGTCGAAGAAGGCACTCGTGCCAAGGAGCGCGTGGGAGGTTGCGTTTCAGGACCACCCAGGACGATTCCGAGCATCAGAGTCGTGGACGAAAACAAGGACGTTCTTTTCAAACTCGAAGTTGACGGGACGCACTTGATGCAGGCGGAGAAGGTTTCTCGACGCGAGGAGAAGATACCGATCAATCTATCTTCGTCCGTAATCCAGCGAAACCGGAATAGCAACTATACTACTTCCGCGGCGACAGGCCTCGGTAAGCTGAGCGTCTCGATCTTGTACAGGCAGAGCACTTGTGAACTTTTGTTAAAGGTAAGAGGAGGAGGAGAAACGAACCCGCGCGACAAACCACCGAGGCAGTGGCGTAACGTTATATCAGGGGCCCCCCGTTCAAAATTTGTGAAGGCCGGGGGCATGCTCCCCCAGAACATTTTTAAATCTAGAGTCTCTGAAATGCGATTTCCTGGACTTTGGGGGAAGATTTTACAGAATGCTGATGGTCAGTAAACGACATTACAACATCAAAATATACAATTTGTTTAGAAATTAGTACGAAATACACTTGCTGTCTAATTGTCTTTTCGTGATAGACCATGATGGCGAAACGCGCTCAAAACAATGGCAGAAAACTCTCGTTTTGGGGAGGTTTCAGATGAGTTTTTGGAGAATGCATGATTTGTAATAGTCCACTAATTTGTTTCTACTAAAACAATTAGACAACTCGTCCCCATTGTCTATGAGCGAATAGTCAACTCAGGCCTCGCCTTCGTTGACTATTCGCTCATAGACAACTCGGACTCGTTGTCTAATTGTTAAATAGATGCATAGATAACGTCAGAACGTGGTAAGAACAAAAAGTGGTTCTGATATTCTTATCACATTTTGACGTCTTCTGGCATGCATCTATAACTGAACAGACAACGCCATTTTCAACCTGGAAACGAGGTTTTTAGCATTGTATATATAGCCCTCGTTATATTTTCTTTTTTCTGTACAAGGTCAACAAGGCATCGGATTTACCCGTGAAAGATCTACGGAATAACACAACTTCACCATTCGTCCGGCTGTATGTCCTTCCATCTCGTCGTTATAACTACAGCACACATATCATCACGAAATCAGTCAATCCAGTGTTCAACGAGTGTTTCGTGATTGGCGGGTTGACGTTAATGGAAATCTTACAATTGACGATCCAGTTTCTCGTCATTCACCATGAATCTGTTCAGAGGAACATTATTGTAGGGGAATTGATCTTGCCGTTGGTTAATTACGAGGTTGTTGATGAAGAGATCACGATTTGTCAAAACATAAAAGCGTACAAGCCTGAGCCGGTAAGAAAGGGAAGAGGCTCTAGCTCTAACTGTAGCTCTAGCTCTAGGGAAGGAAAGGGAATGGAAGGGATTGGAAGGGAAGGGAAGGAAAGGGAATGGAAGGAAAGGAAAGGAAAGGAAAGGAAAGGAAAGGAAAGGAAAGGAAAGGAAAGGAAAGGAAAGGAAAGGAAAGGAAAGGAAAGGAAAGGAAAGGAAAGGAAGGGATTGGAAGGAAAGGAAAGGAAAGGATGGAAGGAAAGGGATTGGAATGGAAGGAAAGGAAAGGGAACGGAAGGAAAGGGATTGGAAGGGAAGGGAAGGGAATGGAAGGAAAGGGATTGGAAGGGAAGGAAAGGAAAGGGAATGGAAAGGGAATGGAAGGGAAGGGAAGGGATTGGAAGGGAAGGAAAGGAAAGGGAATGGAAGGGATTGGAAGGGAAGGAAAGGAAAGGGAAGGGAAGGGATTGGAAGGGAAGGAAAGGAAAGGAAAGGGAATGGAAGGGATTGGAAGGGAAGGAAAGGAAAGTGAATGGAATGGAATGGAAGGGATTGGAAGGGAAGGAAAGGAAAGGGATTGGAAGGGAAGGAAAGGAAAGGAAAGGGAATGGAAGGAAAAGGATTGGAAGGGAAGGGAATGGAATGGAAGGAAAGGGATTGGAAGGAAAGGGAATGGAAGGGAAGGGAAGGGAAGGAAAGGAAAAGAAAGGGAATGGAAGGAAAGGGATTAAAAGGAAAGGGGAGGGAAACAAAAACAAAGGAAGGGGCTCTAGCTCTAACACTAGCTCTAGTTCTAGGGAAGGAATAAAGGAAAGGAAAGGAAAGGAAAGGGAAGAGAAGAGAAGAGAAGAGAAGAGAAGAGAAGAGAAGAGAAGAGAAGAGAAGAGAAGAGAAGAGAAGAGAAGAGAAGAGAAGAGAAGAGAAGAGAAGAGAAGAAGAGAAGAGAAGAGAAGAGAAGAGAAGAGAAGAGAAGAGAAGAGAAGAGAAGAGAAGAGAAGAGAAGAGAAGAGAAGAGAAGAGAAGAGAGAGAAGAGAAGAGAAGAGAAGAGAAGAGAAGAGAAGAGAAGAGAAGAGAAGAGAAGAGAGAAGAGAAGAGAAGAGAAGAAAGAGAAGAGAAGAGAAGAGAAGAGAAGAGAAGAGAAGAGAAGAGAAGAGAGAAGAGAAGAGAAGAGAAGAGAAGAGAAGAGAAGAGAAGAGAAGAGAAGAGAAGAGAAGAGAAGAGAAGAGAAGAGAAGAGAAGAGAAGAGAAGAGAAGAGAAGAGAAGAGAAGAGAAGAGAAGAGAAGAGAAGAGAAGAGAAGAGAAGAGAAGAGAAGAGAAGAGAAGAGAAGAGAAGAGAAGAGAAGAGAAGAGAAGAGAAGAGAGAAGAGAAGAGAAGAGAAGAGAAGAGAAAGAGAAGAGAAGAGAAGAGAAGAGAAGAGAAGAGAAGAGAAGAGAAGAGAAGAGAAGAGAAGAGAAGAGAAGAGAAGAGAAGAGAAGAGAAGAGAAGAGAAGAGAAGAGAAGAGAAGAGAAGAGAAGAGAAGAGAAGAGAAGAGAAGAGAAGAGAAGAGAAGAGAAGAGAAGAGAAGAGAAGAGAAGAGAAAGAGAAGAGAGAGAAGAGAAGAGAAGAGAAGAGAAGAGAAGAGAGAAGAGAAGAAGAGAAGAGAAGAGAAGAGAAGAGAAGAGAGAGAAGAGAAGAGAAGAGAAGAGAAGAGAAGAGAAGAGAAGAGAAGAGAAGAGAAGAGAAGAGAAGAGAAGAGAAGAGAAGAGAAGAGAAGAGAAGAGAAGAGAAGAGAAGAGAAGAGAAGAGAAGAGAAGAGAAGAGAAGAGAAGAGAAGAGAAGAGAAGAGAAGAAGAGAAGAGAAGAGAAGAGAAGAGAAGAGAAGAGAAGAGAAGAGAAGAGAAGAGAAGAGAAGAGAAGAGAAGAGAAGAGAAGAGAAGAGAAGAGAAGAGAGAACAGAATAGAATAGAGTAGAATAGAATAGAATAGAATAGAACAGAGCAGAGAAGAGAGAACAGAATAGAATAGAATAGAATAGAATAGAGCAGAGCAGAGCAGAGCAGAGCAGAGCAGAGCAGAGCAGAGCAGAGCAGAGCAGAGCAGAGCAGAGCAGAGCAGAGCAGAGCAGAGCAGAGCAGAGCAGAGCAGAGCAGAGCAGAGCAGAGCAGAGCAGAGCAGAGCACGAAAAATGTGCTAAAAGTGTTGTCTAATACCATACTTCATGCAACTTTAGGTGCTCGGCGAGTTGCAAATCTCCGTTTGTCATCAACCTCTAGCCAATAAGTTGTCTTTGACAGTCGTTCAAGCAACAAATTTACCAAAAATTAGTAATTATGGAATAGGAGGTAAGTTGATTGTTGTTGACTGCAGGCACCGTTTGCTACAAACAACAAAATAGATTGGTTGGTACGTGCTGTAGAGATGGTGGAAATTCAGCTTAATTGCTTTTATCGCCTAAAGTGAGGAAATAATGTCTCCTCAAATAATGTTTCCTCTTCTCCTCCAGATCCGTACGTCAAAGTGGAGTTGTTTCTCAATAACAGACGCGTTTGCAAGAAGAAAACTCGATCGAAAAAGCGAACAACAAACCCTCGTTTTGTACAGACGTTTACCTTTGATTTAGAAAGTTCGAACGTGCTCTTGGAGACCGTGACAATTGTCATGACCATATTAGTAAAAGATCCAGGAGGGTGCCAAGAAAAAATCGGACAGGTAGTGCTTAGTTCCCTTGCGGATGGACCAGCTTCGAAGCAGTGGAACGAAGTGATCGCCAATCCGCACTGTCCAATAGAAAGATGGCAAATGATTTATGAATAACGTGGTCAGCTGAGGATCACGCCCTAAGGAATGAATCAGCCTCAGGGGGTTCAAATTGGTCTTACATCCTCTACAGGTCCTCACAGCATTATGGGAAGGTTGCTTGTAGTTTGCCAGATCTTGTAAGCAAAATGGAGTCCGACGCAATCATGGATAAAGAGTGCATGCACCTTGTTGGACAGTTTAGTGTGTCTAGTATACGGCTGGATTTTCGTAGTCATGCCAAAATACAAATGATAAGTTATTCACTAATACAACAACAATAACCCATGATGCAGTGAGGGCCTGCGAAGATGGCAGGCCTTAGATTATATCCAATCAATGTGCATCTCGATTCTGCTGTCGCCTTAACCACAGCAAAAGAAAACGATGTTTTCAAATATTATACACGAGATGAATGTCGATGACTGCGAACTGGTAGACTGAAAGACTAGTTTGTGCGAGAATTGCGGCCACCAGCTGGCACTCCTTTTCCCCGCGCAAACCGGAGGATGAGAATTTATGAAATTCATTTATGCCGAGCCAAAAAATGGTTACACCCAGGGCCGGATTTAGACATGTGGAAGCCCCTGGGCACCTTCAGTAGTGGAGGCCCAAGAATACTAAAAAGGTGACAAGACATATTTACAGTCGTCCATAAAGTATATTTTTCAAGTACAAAGAATCTGAATAAAAATATACATCTATAAACATTATGATCAATCTATAATATAAGAATATAGTTCCTATTTTTCAAAATAAATAAAGAATCTGAATAAGCTAGCAGGTACATCTATAAACGATATAAACATCATGGTCAATCTATAAGATTATAAGAATTTTTTTCATGAAATATGTGGAGGCCCCCTGGTTGTGGAGGCGGGCAACTACCCAGCTTGCCATTCCTAAATCCGGCCCTGGTTACATCGTAGTCGCAGCAAGGTTATTATTTTCAGGATTCAGATGTTTTATAAGAACAAGAACCCTGAAATAAAGAAATACTAACCCTACTTTTAAACTAAATATTTCAACGCTGTAACATTCTGTGTTCAGATACACCGTGAGTCACCCAAAAATCTCACTCACTCTCATAAAAATTTGAACCAATTCAAAGCAGTGAGCTCTATATAGACCTCTTTCACTATCATTTTAAATATTCTTTTATGCGCATATAAATTAGCCTTTATAACCTCGTTAGGAAGCGAAGATTTCATTTGAATTGTTGACACACAAACGAGGTCGTAAAGACCAATTAAGATGCACATAAAGGAATATTTGAAAGAGGTCTATATATAACTGGAGCTAGACTATTCTGATCTTTGGCGGTTGGCCGGGGAAAAAGGGATGACTCGAAAGGACCTTTCTGTTTTTGTCTGTTTTTATTTTTCGTTTTAAGGTTAGGATCAAGGTTAGGGTTAGGATCAACCTCGTTCCCAGGGCATTTTGCTCGGCGAAAATGGCCCTGGGGGGATCGGCTGGTCACATGACACCCAGAATTTCTGGGTGTTTAGATATTATAATTTTTGTGGTCTTTGTTCCATTCCCTTTGTCTACTTTGTTGACCTGAATAATTGAGAAATTCAATGCTCTCAAGAGTTGTTAATGTCAGCATTCGTCGGCATAAAAACAGCTAACGAGCTTAATAATCCACCGTACATCCATGGTTATCTCTTACAAAATGTATGAAGAAGCATATATCCAATTTAGCGAAAGCTATCACTTCTAATTTGCTGTAAAATTTGAAGACAGCATTCAGATTTAGATGAATAAATTATACTCGGCTGAATAATTGAGTTTTATGACAAGCCAATCGCATTATAGAATGGACCAGCCGATGGAGGCAAAATGGGTACGAGGTACGAGGTTGGGTTAGGATAGGATTGAGAATGGGATTGAGATTAGGGTTAGAAGTTCTAGAAAATGTGAAGGTCCTTTTCAGTCATCCCTTTTAGCCTTCACCAAGCCAAACATGGCGGTGTCTTGTACGTCAGTTTCAGTCTTCCGGGTCGGCGTCTGTAGACTGTAGGAGGGGTGTCCTCCCTTTGAAAATTTTTGAAATTGATGTATCCGAAATGGAATTTCGTCTATTCTGACAACACTTTCAAGCAAAATCTTAAAAGTTTTAAAACATGTTTTCAATGGTACATTTTATTATATTTAACATATAAATTTTGTCCAAATTAGACTTTAATATATTAATTTGTAACCATCTACAGGAAAACATAATAACGCTAAATTTAAAAAGATGGACTGTAAGGTCGACGCTCGTCGCTTGCAATAATTACAAACAAAAGACGGCGCATTTTCCCGTCAAGGACAAAAGGAATACGTTCTTATGTTGTTACGAGAAAATTTGGAATTTTTAGACGGCCAGGAGGCCATTTTAGGCTATTTACGAAAACAGTGATTTTTAACATTCTGAAAACAGTGACTATTCTCATGCTCGCGTCTGTTCAGTTCAGTTACGTAATTTACCGAAAAATCAAGATAGAATTTTAGTATAAATACGTGAGGTGATTATAGAAATCGCGTGCGCTGATTATACGATGTTGAATGGTAAATATTTGTTTGAATTTGCTGAATGACTTATGACTGTTGATTATTTTTTGGGCCCCTAAAATTTTTGGGCTCCTGCGCACTTGCCCAGTGTGCCCATTGGTTAATGCGGCCCTGCTTCCACGTAACTTTTGTATTTTTCTCATTTGTGTTTATACATTGACGGCCTCTTCATAATGGCAGCCAATTTAAATATTCTTTATGTACATTTAAATTAGCCTTTATCGCCTCGTTTGTGGGTCAGCAATTCAAAAGAATCTTTGCTTCCTAACGAGGTTGTGAAGGCTAATTTATATGCGCATAAAAGAATATTTAAATTGACAGCCATCACGAAAGAGGAGGTCTATACACTGCTGTAGTGAGTATGGGAGAGCTTGGAGGAGACAGACAATACATGCAGGACGATCGTCAAGCTCATAATATCCAGGGGTGGCAAGTAACGAAGTAAATGTACTTCGTTACTGTACTTGAGTATTATTTTTGAGTAATGGGCATGTAACGAAGTATATCTTTGAGATAGTACTTTTACTTGGAACGAAGTCATTTTATAATGTAACGTTTTACTTCGCTATTTTCATTTTGTTGCAAAGTATTTCGTTACTTTTCCAGTTTTTTTTGCTATTACAGTAATCCACAAAAAATTTCCAAAAAGGATTTTTTCTAGGGTAGCATCGCCGTTCGCCGTGTGACACACACGCATTGCGCCATAATTTTGAAATGTACTGTAAGATAAGCGTTTG
Organism: Chrysogorgia sp. JL179-B06; assembly: GCA_035772405.1. Lineage (NCBI taxonomy): Eukaryota > Metazoa > Cnidaria > Anthozoa > Scleralcyonacea > Chrysogorgiidae > Chrysogorgia > Chrysogorgia sp. JL179-B06. The sequence goes on along the minus strand of JAYKKM010000517.1, from coordinate 93,286 downwards.
GACTTTGGTTGGCAAATAGTGTGAAATCACTGAAATGGATGATGAAGTATCTACGATTGAAATTTTGTTATAAATGTAAAATTATTGTTTTTTTTAATAAAGTTAAACGGAACATTTATAAGCAGAATAACAGAAAGTGAGAAAGGTTGTGAGGATAATTAGATTTATACGACTATTTAATTGTTGGTTAGTGTAACAGCCCCCACCCCCCGCCTCAGTTTAAAGGGTTTAGCCAACAGTACTTTTACTTTTACTTCAAGTATTTTTAAGAAATACTTTGTACTTTTTATTCAAGTACGTTTTTCCTCCGGTACTTTTTACTTTTACTCAAGTCGTTTTAAAGCTAATTACTTCTACTTTTACTCAAGTACAAAATAAAAGTAGTTTAATCACCCCTGATAATATCCTCAGAAAAATGTTTCTGAGTCCCGGACAGGAATCGAACCTGTAACCTCGAAAACATAAACAAAACATAATATCAAGAGATAGAAATGAACCAATAATTTCAAATTTATACCACCAAAGTCCAGCCGAGTCAAAATGGTACATTTTTTATAGAAACATATTCAGAACTAACACAAAATGACGAAGATATTCTAGAGAAAAATATTCTAGAGAAAAACGAGTTAACGATTTCTTTTTACCATTTCCCTCCATTTTAAAACAACTGATATCACTAGCAGGTCACAGAAACGCATTGGTAAAAGCCCGTTTATTGGGATTTCAAAAAGTGTATAGATTTCGAAGACAAGAAGGCTCAAAATTGTGAATTTTCAACATTAAACATGTTTCATAAAAAAGGAACCCCTTGACGTTAATGCTTGAAATTTCTGTATTTATTTTCTCTATCTGAAGAACACCAATATTTTTTATTGATTTGCGAAAGCACTAACAGTCTAACACTGTTCAATAAAGATATGAAAATCTGTGGAGCAGAGTCTAAATAAAGACAAAATGTAAATGGTGTGCACACCATCATATTGTAAAGACAAAATGTAAATGGTGTGCACGCCATCCTATTGTAAAGACAAAATGTAAATGGTGTGCACGCCATCATATTGTAAAGACAAAATGTAAATGGTGTGAACGCCATCATATTTTACTCGATAAAAGTTCAAATAAGTTCTGAAGTGGTAGATTAATGCTTGATTTTCTTTAGTTTTATCTTTAAATTAATTGAATTATTTTCCTTCCTTCCTATCTTCCTTCCTTTCTTCCTTCTTTTCTTCCTTCCTTCCTTCCTTCCTTCCTTCATTCCTTCCTTCCTTCCTTCCTTCCTTCCTTCCTTCCTTCCTTCCTTCCTTCCTTCCTTCCTTCCTTCCTTCCTTCCTTCCTTCCTTCCTTCCTTCCTTCCTTCCTTCCTTCCTTCCTTCCTTCCTTCCTTCCTTCCTTCCTTCCTTCCTTCCTTCCTTCCTTCCTTCCTTCCTTCCTTCCTTCCTTCCTTCCTTCCTTCCTTCCTTCCTTCCTTCCTTCCTTCCTTCCTTCCTTCCTTCCTTCCTTCCTTCCTTCCTTCCTTCCTTCCTTCCTTCCTTCCTTCCTTCCTGCGAATCGTACAGGCGACATACGTACTATTAAATCAGCAGTCTCGATATTCAATATTGTAAAAAGTACATTTATATGGACTATTTTGGACAACACCAATCGAATAACGAAGGCTTTCCGATGTATTACGACCTCGCGACGTCTATCCACGAAGTTAGGGGCACCAAATTCAAAGGGCGGCGGACATGGACTTGGAAATATTAGAATTCTTCACAATTCAGACGATGTTTTGCCACTGAATTACTATGGAAAAGCTTGATATAAATCCTAGAATTACAAGAGCGTTGAAGAAGGCAAGAATAACAAAGCCACGTTTGGTTTTAGAAACCTCTGTAGCGGACTTGTCAAGATCCACAGATCTTTCTCTCCAAGATGTCCGCTTGCTGGTGAAGGCAATCTCAGAGAAGGTACACCGCACACCGGCTACAACAGCGTTGAATTTACACACGAAACAATGCGACGAGTTGCAGAAAGTACGTAAACTTAGTTTGGGGTGCTCAGTTTTAGACCGTCATCTCAGGGGAGGCATTCTTTCCCAAGGAATCACCGAAATTTCAGGAGAAAGTTCCAGCGGGAAGACCCAAGTGTGTATGCAGTTGTGTCTTGTGGTGCAGCTACCGTATCGCCTTGGCGGACTGGATGGAGCGGCTGTTTTTATAAGCACCGAAGACATCTTCCCAAGCAAGCGACTGCAGCAAATGATCCCTGAATTTGAACAAAAATACAGAAATGTTTTCAATGACTCCAAACCATCTATTGGTGACAGTATTTTTATTGAGCATGTTGCCGATGTGGAGACATTGCTGAACCTGATATGCAACAGGTTGCCTATGTTAATGGAGAAGATGCACGTGAAACTTGTGGTAATCGACTCGATCGCAGCCCTGTTCCGTGTGGAGTACTCATTTCAAGAAATGGCGCAAAGGTCAAAAGTGATGAACACAATTGGGGCACGCCTAAGGGAATTGAGTTATCAAAACAACATTCCTGTTGTCTGTGTAAATCAGGTATGTGACAAGAATAAAAAGGGTTTAACTCATAACCCTTTTTCAACTTCGTACCAAGGGTCTTATCTCCGCTCCCGCCTGCCCTGGGGGGGGGGGGGGTGTATGAGGTTGACCCTTTATGTGTCACAGGAGTGATTTTTTTTGTGCCACACGAGTACAATTTGGAAAAAACACACGAGTGAGTTTTTCAAAGACTATCAAAATAGCACGAGTCCGAAGGACGAGTGCTATTTGAGGTCTTTGAAAAACTCATGAGTGTGTGTTTTTTTTTTCAAATTGCATGAGAAATCATACTATTACTTATTAATAATATACAGGAAAATGTTTGAGACTGTGATAACAGGTTTTTGCACTGTGATAACAAGTTTTTGCACTGTGATAACAAGTTTTTGCACTGTGATAACAGATTTTTGCACTGTGATAACAGATTTTTGCACTGTTGTTTGGGATTAACTGCACTCGAATCAGCCAATCACAGTTGAGAAACATTTTCCTGTATATATATTATTAAGATTGTTAATAAAACAACTGATGGTATATTGATTGCAATTATATAATTCTGTAAGGACAAAAATGTTTATGGCCCAACTCTATTTAGCTTGGTTTTCTGGGCAGTATACTGTGATGCAAACATATTATTATTATTATTATTATTATTGCAGAAGATAAATGTGCTTATTATTCTCAGAAACCCAGCCCTCCTGAGAGGGGTAGCCATACACATAGAATGAAGCTACTAGGGCATTTAGGGGCCATGAAAGACCATAACCCCACTTTCCCCTGGGCCTATCTTTGCTCTTGATGGCCTTGCTCAAACTAAATACCATTGGCAGCAAGTCAGATGAACAACCTGTTTTGTCAACCACTAAGCATCAGTCATTCCGGCCTATTGCAATATTGTCACCAAATGAAATGGGCTCAATTAAAAGGTACAAATTGTCCAAAATTTAAGACCACAAAACCATCCTTTTATTTTAGGTGTCTGCCGTCATGGATGACTCTGACTGTGGCTCAAACAGTAATGTTATGCCATGTCTCGGATTGACATGGTCCAATCTAATTACAGTAAGATTAATGCTGTCTAGATCATTTGGTCACAATGCGGTCACACACGATGTAGAGCAGGTTGGACAGTTGCGAGAAGATTGTCCAAGGCGTGAACTCAAAGTCGTCTTTGCTCCCCACCTACCCAACATAACCTGTGCCTTCACAGTTGATTCAAGCGGAGTGCATGGTGTTGCGGAATAGGTCCTAGTTCAAAGGGGAAATGGATGGTCAAAAAAATGGTACAACTTTATCTTTTTTGTGAAAGGGACTTAGGGAACTAAAAATTTATTGAGAGAAAATTGAGAAGTTGAGAGAATTAACGTATATATCTATTTAACAATTAAATTATGACCTCGAAATTTCCGTATGAGGTGATAATTGATGAGGGGGAAGCCCGAGTTAACTACGGCGAAGCTCGAGTTAACTACGGCGAAGCCCGAGTTAACTATCTAATAATTTCAGTATAAAGTTACTTATGTTCGTTATTTCTTCGAAATTGTTTCGAAATAACAAACACACAAGCAAGCATTATCACGTCACACGCCGTTACTCATGGCCGTACAGGGCCGGCGGCAGTAGGCACCCCTTTTTTTCTGGGGTGTATGAAAAAATCCCTCGCTGATAACTTATTTCTCATGGGCACTATCTTCAGCATTTGTCCTACTGCCCTCTGACAAAAAATCCTGCGTTCTGTCATGTCATTGATTCAATTTTATTTGAATCGTTTGTAATCATAAGTTATTAAAACTTCGATAGAGAGATAGAGAGATCATCATCTTGCGGCCTTGGCAGACATGCAGGGGGATACAACATTTTTCCAGACTTCGCGGTCAGGCATTACCACTGAAAGATCTTGAATCTCTATTCCTCTATCCCTGGGCATGATATCCGGGTATGTTAGTTTTCGTTCCTTTGGCTTTGACGGTTTCCAGGAGAAGGTCAGATATCATTTCACCTTTAGCACTCTGCGAATGGCCAGCAAATTACGCTCTTCGTTTGGCGAGGCGCTGCGAAATCGGGAATAGCTCGCGCCATATATAATCTGTTGAAATGCTGTCTCCATGAGATATTTTGGATTTTGGTATAGATTGAGAGATAAAGGTTGATAGAGAGATGGCGAGAGATAGAGAGATAGCGTTGTCGCTCACCACTGAGGTTTTTAAAGTAGTTATAAGGCCGTCCAGGGGTACAAATCGCAAACTAGGCCGTTTCGTCTAATTACGTAGATTTTGAACGCTATCGGCTCGGCCAATATTTACTCGATTTCAATTCTGAAAACAGATTTGGAATTACCGAGTCTAAATACATAACATACGCGTCTATTATCAATTACGCAAACGTGTATACCCTTCGTAAAAACCTGCTTATGCAGTTCGTCAGATCACAAATCGCCATTGACCGCTTTGCTTGTCCAATTCAAAACGGCTCACCCAAAACGACTTTTTACTTCCTTATAAGGAGTTGGCCCTACCATGCTCCGCTCAAATATATATACGAACTTTTCGTGAGAAATGGATTCCTGCCACGGCTGCGAGGTCGCGTGCGCATTGCGTCAATTTTGGGACTCGTCGAATCGCTTGATTGCGCCATGGAATACGAAACTGTTTGTTTGCTGATGTGAGCGAATCAACATTGTCATTGAGAAAGGAATAACACTTTCGCATGGAAAGAAACTATACGACGACAAGCTATAAGTGAATAAAAAGCATTAAATAAGGCTGTTTCCGTGTTAAACTGAAGAAATGGCAATGCGTGAATTTCGAAAACCTTGGTACCGTAGCGATGTGATCCTGCAGGCTGAAGATCACAAATTTCACGTTCACAAAAACACGTTGGTTTTATGGTCGTCCGTGTTCGATAACTTGATCAAGGCGAGGAAAACGGTGAACGAGATCCTGGAACTCCCGAAGAAAAAGGCACGGGAAGTGTACGAACTACTACTGGTGATCTACAACTTACAAACGATAAACTCTCAGAACATCATGTTCTTGTTGAAGCTCGCCAAAGAATTCGAAATTGAAAAAGTACTGTACTTGTGCAACATGTTTTTGCTCGCCGTTGATAAACCCGACTTGAAATGCGTCAATTTTCTGCTGCTCGCCGAACGTTATGGCTTGGACGAAGTCAAGCAACAGTGCCTGGAGATCGCCTCGTCTCTGTCTTTACACCATCTCAAGACCTCGAGTAAATACGACGAACTGAGTACAGAAAGCAAGTTCAATATAGCAGAGTCGATAGTGCTTCGCCAAGATGCGTTCATCGAAGATTTCAAAAGGAAATCGTCCAAATTACTGCAGACCGTGTACTTGACTGGACACGAGAAGTTTGTCACGGATATGCAGCCGACGGTGCGCAGGCCGTTTGTCTACAGTTGCCGAAAGAAGTCCGCACACTCGTTGTTGAAGGAGAACGGAAAAACCATCTCGCGCAGCTACGATATCGGATGCGCCATTTGTCGCGCGACGACGGAAAATTGGGCGCGAAAAAAAGAACAGGTTTACCCGCTCTCTCGAGAACTTTATCCCGCAGAACTGATGAAAGAAATGTTTGGTTTGTGTTGTACCCAACATGAAATACCATTGTCTTCACAAGGATAGTGTTCGCGAGTATGGTATTCGTAGAAATTCCAAACGTTGCGATGTATTATAGGAAGTGTATATGTGAATAAAAAATAACTTGAATTAATCGAGCAGTGTGATTTTGATGGTTTGTGCACTGCATGTGAAGTGAAGTGAAGTTAGTTTTACTGTTTTAGACTAATGTTTTTGTTAACGCCGTATGTGTATTTTGCCATAATCATTTGCGTTCAGAAAAGACTATATCTATAGTATACGCTTCATGGTAACTGGAAATTAGACATATTTTATATTGTTAACTTTGAGCAGGCAGGCAGACTTCATGACTAAGGATTTATGATGAAGGAAAATTTCGAGTGTTAGAATATATATATATATATATATTTTAAGACAAACCGGGACCAGTTGCGAAAAATGCAACTTCAAGGCCTTCCGGCTGGAATTGAACCTGCAATGCCAGTGCAGTGCTCTGACCACTGAGCTACAGTCTATAGTCACGAGTTCTGTATATATAATGTTGGTAATGCTGGGCATGGGTGGAAAAAATATTTTTCTTTCTGGGACCGTAGACCCAAAACCAAAAAAATTTCTGCCAGTTCATGTTCTTTTTAGCAATGGAATTTAGCAATTATAAAAAATTAGGACTACCGAACTAGAGTGAGATAAATAGAAGCTCTTTTAACCAATATGTAATGATATTTTACATGATTAACATTGTTTTTTATAAGTATGGGCTAAGTATTTCTTTTCAAAATAATTCAAATTTGTCCTGGTACCGTGATTCACTGGATCAGACTTGAATATTAACCCATTATTTGTGCCCTGGTGCGTCCTAATTTGTTATTTTACTCTGGAGACTCTTGCACCTTAATGGGCTAAACATGTTCTACTTTCCTGTCTAAATTTCTTTCACTTTTATCAAAATTTTCTTCACATTTTCTTTCTCTGCAACTTGAAATATTTTCTGGGAACCCAAAAATTTTCTGGGCCGATACATTTTCCACCCCTGATGCTGGGGAGAATTGGGTATATTAGATCCAGTAGCAAATTGTGAATATGCAAGGAACATTGCCACGTGTATAATGAAAGGATGAATAATCATCAACGGTTTGGTGAATGTTAATGAAGACCTAAACTGTCACCAGTTCAAGACTTCTGCCTTAAATTATCAAATGTATTTAATTGTACTATCGAATTCATTGCCATCAAATCCGTGCAGTATAATAATAGTTCATGTTACGAGCGACCCTAATACTAAACACTAACCTTAACCCTAATATTTTATTGGACATAAACTTATTATATTAAACGAGCAGAAGCAGGGCCGCCTAGAGAAATTTTGGACCCCTGGTCAACCCTTACCCCCATGCGAGTATATGTTGGAAAAATCCTCATTTGAAAAAAATCCTATTTGATCAAGCAGACTTCATTGTGCTACAACTACAAACTCCGCACCGTGGCGGACAAAAAACTCCCACCACTTCCAGATCTGCATGTCGATTGTACTTAGCGTAATGTATAATATACTCTTTTGTTTTGTTAAAAATAGGCCCCCCGCTTTTGCCATGGGCCCCTTGTCAACGACCAGGATGACCCGGAATTCCTGGCAACCTCGTACCGAGCGGAGATGAGACCCTGGGTACGAATTTAAAGGTGCCGTCCAGTCCGTTCTGCGTATGTCCACGTTTCTGTTTACATCGCTTGTTTACATTGCATTGTATAAACATTAAACATGAAGTATTGCGGATTTGTTTCACACGCTTGAGCTTTTCCACCTAAAAAGCGTGTTATAAGAAGCTGTTCTGTTTCTAACTGTTGATAATATATCAAACTACCACTCGCGCCTTTGCCACCTTTGACGAATACTTGCTTTCGAACTGTCGCAAATCTATGCCATTAAAGTTTGTTGACATATGGGGTCCCCAACGTTTGAAATATCACACATGCGCAGAACGGACTGGACTGCACCTTTAAGCACTGGCTTGAGAAACGAAACGAAGCTACCATTAATTATCTCTTTCTCTTCATCTTTCTTATTGTTTATATTTTCACTGCTTTGCTGCAAAGTAGCGCCTTTTACTTGTGACAGTCGACATAAATTTCCATCCCAGAATGTATTATAACAGCAGCTGTAACTGTGCTATGAAAATCTGTATGAAAATTGTACCACTGATCTCAACAATATCTGCAAAAATACTACTATTAATCTAGGAAATTCCAGTCACATTTCAAGGAAATTTAAGGAATTTTTGAGACAAAAAAAGAAAATTTACGTTCAAATATATATATACGTTTGCATGCGCTTGTGTCGCTTGGCTGAAGACTGGGGCGAGAAGAACATGGCGACGGCATGATAAATAAAATCTGTGCGTCTTAAATTTTTACATTCAACTGTTTTAGCCAATTTGGTTTTGTTTTACGGCGTGATTATCAAAAGTCAATGATGGACGAAGATTGTTTCAACGAGGCGACGCTTTTTTCAACGTTTGATTCAGTGGAAGACGTCGAGCAAAATGTGATTAACATGCGATCGACGAGGAAGCAATTATGCCAAAGTGTCACTTCTACTGAACTGGATTCTCTGAAACAAGAAAACAAGCTGCTGAAGAAAGTGCTTGAAAAGATTGCTCCATCGTCTTTTCGAAATGATGATAACCCAATGGCAACTGTTGTCTATTTTGATAGCCCTACTTCTTCGCGAAGAAAGCGATTTAACATCGAGGAGTGGATGAAACAAGTTGCCCACGAAACAGGTAATCACACCACAGACGAATGTGATTTTAGTAACGGTTTGTCTTCGGATAATCGTTCGTCATTCTGGGAGGCATTTTCCCTTGCTCAGGGGAAACGTCCAGGTCCTTGTGAACAAGAGGATGGGAAATTGTTGGAGCATGACTTTTCTGGTCTTCCAGTGGGCAGCGTGCAGTATTTTAGCCTCTTTTGTTTGGACAGTTTCGGTTCGACCGTGGTAGATTTGTCTCCGCAGCAGCTCTCGTATGAACAAGTCTATAAAATCTTGCCGGACGACGGCAGCGTGAAGTCCGTAAGGCAAAAGAGGACGTGTTTCAATTGCGATGGTGACCACAAGTTGCAGGACTGCCAGCAACCCAGGGATCTGGTCAAAATAAATGCAAAGCGACAAGAATTCAAGGAGAAGTTCTCGTCTCCTTTCGGTCAGGAGGCCAGGTACCATGTTGACAAAGCGGAAAAATTCTCTCACTTGGTTCCCGGTAAAGTCAGTGAAGATCTGAGGGAAGCGCTTGGCCTTTCCAAACAGGATGTGCCGCCGTTTATCTACAGGATGAGAATGCTTGGTTACCCTTCAGGGTGGCTGCCTGGCAACCATGATTCTGGCATTGTGGTGTATGGTAAAGAGGGAAAGGAAGAAGAAAGTGATGGTAAAGGGAAGTGCTCGAATCCATCTCAGTTTGTGCAGTTCCCTGGTTTTAATGTACCACTACCTCAAGGTAAGAAACTTAGGTGTGGTTGTATGGAGTCTCTGTCCTATAGTTTTGATAGCAAATTTATTTGTTGAGTAAGACTTGTCAGCCTGATTTTGCATATAATCTTCAAAGTAGACTTGGATCAAGTCCGTCTCTTCAAAGGGTTGGAGATTTTGGAGTGGCTGATTGATTGGGGAAGAGCGCAAGGGAGGGGGGGGGGAGACAGACTTGGTTCACAACTTCACCTGTAGCAAGCCAAGATTTACTAACCTGTTTTTAGGTTTGAGGCATGTCGAAGGCGTGTCTGTCCAGTGTTCATTTCAATTGGTGATATATTTTGCATGCTTTAATATATTCGCAGGGTGTTAGCCAGAAACGAAAAGTTTTGTCCGTAACGTTAAACGTAAATTGGGAAAGTTTTTTTGACCGATCAAAGTCCTTTAAATACGGTACTTTATATCATTTTGTGGTAACCATGGTGAGAGGAATTAAACTGTCTAACTCTCAAGTTTTAAGTTCAAATATACAAAATCTGTTTGGCGACAAAAACTGGAAATTTAATACCATATAGTTATCGTTAGATGTTTTGACAGCTTTTAAGGTTGGGCCGCCATCTATTGTTTTGACCATGAGAACTGTAAACGAATTTGTTTGAAAAGACGATTTAAAACTCATGGAGACTTTAGTTCGTTCAAATCCAAGCATATCACATCAAGAATTACTTCAAAGCCAAAAAAGTCGATCAACCAAACCAATTTCCAATCAAAACAACAATTCGAACACTTCATAACAACGCCTTGACAGCGTCTTGACAACATTATAAGCTTACGTCACAACTATTGATTTCAAACGACAAAACTTATCGACAAAACGTTAGTCGTTCCAAGCTCAACCGGGAAGCGCAGTAGATTTGTAATAGAATACCGTCGTTTGCATCTAGGGAAAAACCCTTAACTTTGTATAAAAACATTATCATCTTTCTTAGCGCTAATTAAGTTGATGACGTGTTCTCCTTAGATGTAAACAACGCGTACCGTAGCTTCGTTTTGTACATTTCATTTCCGGTGAATGAACACGGAATGCACATCGATTACACTTTGTTTTGCACATTTCATTTAAGTGAATACACACCGAATATGAATTGAAACTCGATACATTTTGAGAAAATAGTTAATGGGGAAAAAGTATTCTGTAATTAATACGTTCTTTGAATGATATAATAGTATTAAATCAAACGCAATACACTTTCTCATCAGAAAAAATGAAAACTTCCAGTAGACCAGTTGGGAAAGCCCCTTAGCTACTTCAATTGGGAAGAGTCCGTCAAACGGACGCTATATGGGCTAGCTAACACCCTGATTCGAAGATGAATTTGTTTAACGATGGTATTAGTTATGGTTAGGTTTTCTTAGATACCAACATATCGCAGAAAGTATAGTGTTCTTTATTAGGAAATGAAATCCATATGGCCTCTCCCATATAAATGCCAATCATCTTTTCCAGCAAGACAGAATTTAAGTTGAAATAAGAAAAATGATACACAATTGACGAAAGTCAGAAACAAAAAATGTTTCACCAAACAAGAAATATGATGTGTTAAACATGATGCACCTTATCAAATTAATTAAATTTGACCATTTCTTCGTGGAATCACTACAACTTGGTGCTTTTAAAAAAGGAAAAGGAAATTCACAAATATAAAACCCTGAATAGTATTTGTTGGACAATTCATTTATCATTGTCACATGAAAATATTATTTGTGCGATGAAATACTTTTTGACCATGTTTAACAGTTTCAACATATAAATTCTCTTTTTTGGTCTTGAAACATTTCTTATGGTACTAGTTGGGAGAAGTTGTCAGTTTTCAATTTTTTCTCGCAATTAGCTCTATTCAAAAGGATGACTCTTTTTGCGGAAGCCTTTCTATAAAAACAAGTGAGATCTGTGTCTGTTAGAGAACGACAAATCGCAAGACAAAGGATGTCTTCTCAACTGTCAAAATACTTTGAAATGAATTTGAATAGATCTCACACCTTGGACTTCGGTTAAAAGCGAAGTGTCGCTGTGTCAGAACTTACACAGCTCATTGCAGTTGCCAGTCCACAGTGCCATACTGTAGTCAACACGTTTTCTTGAGTTCATTATTTTATTATCTCTGTTCTGTTCAGTGTTCATCATGCCTAATGCGCGAAGTGCCGTTTGGTGTTATTTCAAGAAAGGCAAGACTGAAAGCGATGATCCTGATTCCATATGTCAACTGTTCAAGAAGGCCGTTAAGAACAAGGAGGCCGTTAAGAACAAGGAGGCATCTTAAATTTATCATGCTTAGACGTTTTCAGTTTTGTGCTGTTTGACAACTTTACGTAATACTAAAAAACATTCGATTTTCGCGAAATTTTGATCTGTAAAAATACCGGTATATTCAATATTACCTGTATTTTTTTTTCGGTATCGGTATTCAGGTTTTTTTCAATGCCGCATCAGCCTACTCCACAGAGGGTTAATTTTTTGTGTTGACAGTGTACTCCGCCATAGGGAAGTGGCACTCTCCTCTGCAGAGGCTTCTTGTGGTTTTCTCTCCACATGTCCCCAAAACCCCAGCAAAAGCGAATAGCCCACCTATAGTGTATATAAATTAGCACAAGAAACCTCTGCAGAGGAGAGTGGGGAAGTGGGGATAGTATAGTCTGAATATGACCTGAAATTTCAAACTCATAACTAAATTGTTAAAAAAGATGTTTCTCGTCCAGGTACTAAAGATCTATCTTGCGAAGTTCATTTACCGCAAATGAACGACCATCACCTACTACCAACCTATCGCAACGTTGGATCATCTTCAGAGACGGATGGCCATAAGCATCGTCATTCTTCGTTAGACGACGACAATCACCGTAGCGGGAAGAGGTTACGAACTACGGACTCTGAAACAGACATGGAAATCGACTCTGACTCTGGTGCGATTATCGTTAACGATGTCCAGACGCCCACCAGTTGTCCCCAGTTATACTTAGAAAGCCCTCATCGTACCTCGACACCAGCAAGTATGAGGGTGAATGATCTTGAAGATGGCGAAATCCCTGACAGCCCTTCCTTCGAAGGGATGGCAGCGAATTCTGCAAGGACCGTCGAAGAGATGGGAACATCAGAGAAATGTGCTGATGGTACTCCGACATGGTGGTTGTTAGAGCCACTGCGGTCGGGCGGTGGAAAGACCAACACGGAACTCGTCCCACCACCATTTCCACTCAAACCCCTTCCGTTGCACAAAATTTCTCAGATTCTCCCTGGAGACATGAATCATCTGACGTTAAAAGACAGGCTTGATCCGGTATTTGGCAACTTGCAAGTACGTACCGGGAGATATGAGAAGTTGAGAACAATCTTAGCACTCCGCGATTTGAAAAAGTAGTAAACCTCGTTGCATCTTGTTCGCGGCATTCATGAATAGGTTGAGCTGTCAAATTGAACCGTAGTCACTGTTAAATAATCTTATAAGCCAGTCATTTTAAAGGGGAACCGTACCCAAAAAATAAATTACTTTTTTTTAAAAGGCATTTAAGTATGATGTTTAGAAATGTTAAAGTGTCTATCTCACGTTTGGTGATTTTACATATACGTAATATTTGGGTCTTCCTGAGCAAAATCATAATATATATTTTCAGCCGAAAATTTCATCTTCATGGAGCTTTTCGCTGTCAAAGTTACAGGATGTGATGTCACACGTTTGTTACTTGCCACAAAAATGCCTCTTGTGACATCACATCCGATAACTTTAACAACAAAAAAGTCCATGAAGATGAAATTTTCGGCTGATAATATATATTACGATTTTGCTCAAGACCCAAATATTACAGATATGTAAAATCCCCAAACGTGAGACAGGCACTTTAACTATATACGGTATCTGCTCTCTTGTACTCGAGAAATAACGTTTTCATTCTCGTATTTTATTCTTCTGGACGCCGCCATTTTAGAGTATGCTAAACGGCTCAAACTCGATGTACAGCGGTGTTTTTCTTTTCAATTTTGACGTCATTGAGTGCTTGTCTTTTGACGTCGAAATTGAAACGAAAACCACCGCTGGACCTCGAGGCTGAGCCGTCGAGCGAACTCTAAAATGGCGGCATTCAGAAGCATAAAATACGAGAATGAAAACGTTATTTCTCGAGTACAAGAGCAACCACCGTAACAATATTAACATTTATAAACATTATACCTAAAAGCCTTTTATTTAAAAGTAATTTATTTTTTACTACAGTTCCCTTTAAGTTTAAAACCAGAGGGTTTTTTTTAGGAGTTTCCAGACATGGAATTTAAATATCTACTTTTTACTTTCCACCTAATCTTAGGGAGTTGTCATTAATTCCACTCGCGAGGGGCAGAAGGAAAACTGAAAATTATTGTTAACGTTTCGTGACCCAACCAAATTTCCCTGGGTGGTTTCATGACCCAACTATACATTTTGTTTTAGTTTAGCACATCTTAAATTTTCGTTCATACCGACAACAAAGGAGTGCTGGGAATTGAGGGTAGTCTGCCATATAGAGCAAGGAAAACAATCAACTTTGTTTTCTGCTGGGTTTTCGCATTCCTGAATTCTTAGAATCCAAACTATATATACATGTACATAATTTCTGGGGGCAAGGGGTTCTCAAAACAACTTTTCTTTGTGTGTGATATGGATATTTCTTGTGCTTACATAGCGTATATCAATTCCTATGTTATAAATATTTGTTTTTTTCGATTACATTTGATACTAATCAAAAAGGTTTCATGGCGCGTCAAAGGTTTTCCAAATGTTTTCGTAGCCCCACCAACTTTTGATTTATAGTCTAATGCCCCCTCCCTTCTGCCCCCCTACCTGGTGGAATTAGTGACATGGCCAGCGTTGCGTGGTCCAATATCGTACTTAAGAAATCTTTTATTTTTTTTAACATGCAGTATCTGATCATGGAACATTGTAAATTGTACTTGTTATATATTTATATTGTTATATAATTATACTTGTTGTATAAGTAAGCTAGTGAATTTTAGCGTCATTTTGTTTGTAAAACGTTGTCACAATAATTTTGTTTTCACGATAATTTTATTTTTTAACACATCAAATATTAAAGAAGCAAGGGAAACTTGGTCGTATATGTTACTAATTAGTCTTGTTGTTAGTGCATTTTGTCCCCTAAAGCCTGGTTTCCATATGGTTGTAATTGTTGTAATTCAGTCGGCGACTATCGCCGATCAAGTCTTACAACAATATGGAAACGCGCGTTGTAATTGTTGGATGTCTACATTAACTCAACTCGCGCTAAAATAACGATAGTTAGCGCATGCGTTTAATAGTCAATTTCTAATCCCACATGCATGCTTAGTCTCTCTCACTAGTCTATTAATCTAGCAACCCAAGTAGGGGAGTGGATTTGGTGGGGGATAAGGGATGGCAAGAAAACCCGGGGGTTAGGGTTAGGGGTGGACCATTAGAAAAGTGATGGCGGGGGTGGGGGGAAAACCAAAAAAAAATTCGTGCAAGGCAATGTGCTCGGAAAAAAAATTCGTACACAAAGAAAGTTTGAGAAAAAATATTCGTGCAGAGCCTTCTCATGATGAAAACTAGAAGTCAAATATCTTCTTGATACTGAAAACCATAAGTCAAAATGGTGTATACATCTATTAGTGTAAATCACTATACCATAGGGATTTACACTAAATTTAAAATTGCAAGAATAAAGATGCATAAGAGTAGTATAATTTTATACACATTTTGAAAGTGATTATTATTTTTATATTTAGTATTTATTTCAGGCACTATTAAATAAAGGAGCAAACAATAGTGGCAGGGATATTGATATTATTAATGTCATCATCTGTATTCAACAAAATTATCAAGAACAATAATTGTAGCTACAGCAAAACTACAGTATTGTACCAGGACCATGGATACCTGTACTAGTATTAAACATCCAGGGTACTGTTTGCACATGAACACCACATAAATAATGCATATTGGTCTATAACATTAAAAACAAATAGACCAGTGCACATGAATAGGTGTTATAAAGGTGTGTTTACTGTTTATTAATGAGTATAAAAATGTAGAGTGCTACATAGGCAGTGTTTTAATAGATATAGCAAAATGAAAAGGTGGTAAACTGGCAAGAAATTGAGTAACAATAAACTGACATTTCGAGTAGAGCCCTCAATCAGAGTAAAATGTGTTGACATTTTACTCTGATGAAGGGCTCCGCTTGAAATGTCAGTTTATTGTTACTCAATTTCTTGTCAGGTTGGTATGTGTAATAAAAAAAATTCGTGCAAAGGATTAGACAATAAAAAAAAATCCTGCACAAGCAAATGATAAAAAAATTAATTCGTGCAAGCTGAAAAAGTCCCACCCCCCATCACTTTTCTAATGGTCCGCCCCTTAGAAAACTCGTTAGGCGGGGGGTTAGGGTTAGGGTTAGGATCTTTGTTGTTTTGGGGTTAGCGATTAAGCTACGTGTTACCAATGTAGTGATCGGCGACTGTTGTAGAAGTTGAATTAGGTTCAACTTCTACAACAATTACAACAGTCGCCGATGCGACAACAGTTAATGGAACATCAATCGGCGACTGTCGGCGATAGAAAAGTATCAGCATCAAGCGTTGCGTTACCGAGCAGCCACATTGCCAAGTCTTCAGTCTTTCACGTGTTCGCAAGTCACTTCGTATTAGGATATATCCAAGAATAAGTGAAATGGATAGTTTAAAAGCTGACGAGCGGTTCATGGATGTAGTTCGCGAGTACCCAGCTATCTACGAAAGATCGTCGGTTGAATTTCGCGACAAAAACAAGAAATTAAATTCTTGAGGCTACCAGACTGCCCGCATGCGCAGTTTCAACATAAATCGGCGATTACTAAACCGCGACGTCCTGAGTACTAGGGAGAAATCGGCGTCTGAATTACAACAATTACAATTATATGGAAACATGACTGTTGTAATTCAGTCGGCGACTGCATTACAACAATTACAACTGTATGGAAATCAGGCTTGAATGAGGAGAATTACCTTTTTATACATAAATAAACAACAATTACTAAAATCATCTACACTAATTATATCTACTAATTATCTACTGATAAATTAAGGTGATGACATAATTGAAATAAATTACCACGCCAGCATGGTGCATTGATACAAATATATACATAAGAAGATCATTTACCGGCGTGAAACTCGGCGTAGCAACGGACAAATTACATTCGCTCTATCGTCCAACTAGACATTAAGCCGTCTACCCAACAGCAATAGACTGTTCTATATACATATATATATACATATATACAGTGAATCATGAAATTAAGTACCCACAGTCAATCGTGTCTTTACATATATACAGACTAACATCCCCTTTACCATTCCTTTGAGGTTTAAGCAACATCTCTGTTTATTCATTAGTCTAGGTGCATTGCCCAACATACAGACGGATAGGCCCGGTTGTATGTCGCTATTCGCCTACACTGAGTTTCTGCGAATAACGTAAAGTGTATATATACGGAATGAAAATTCAGTTTCAAATAAACTCTAGTATTTGAAAGAACTCTTGAAATTATAAAAACATAAATTTACAACGCTTCCGTATCTCACTTCGTTCTTGAGATATGAAGATTTGTTTGATATGCAAATAACACACTGCATACGGTCGCACTGCATAATGACTTATTGAAAAGGCCTGTATATCTTTGGGATTCTCAAATCAAATCACTCGTAACTTCACATGCTTAGTGTTATGTTATACACCCACGTGCATGCACAGTTCCAGGTGATTTCGTTACATAATCCCAGAGATATACATGTCATTATGCAGTGTGACGTATGCAGCATGTGATATCTACATATCAAACAAATCTTCATATTTCAAGAATGAAGCGAGACATGGAAGAGTTGTAATTAACGCCAATATTTATACTTTCAAGAGCTTTTTAAAGGTAGTAAGACGGAAAATCATCTACCAATTTTTATTTGATCTATTAGTACTCAAAAAATGAGGAAGAGTAGCGTTCTTAATACTTAGTCAATATTTTATCTTGTTCCAGAGATATTCAAGTTTTTGAAAGATGCAAATGAACATATGATGTCTGTACTCCTTAATTTAAACTAAAGGGAAAATATATAAAGCATTACTATATATACACAGTGCAGTGTATCATTCTTAGTAGCATACACATCTGGAACGTTTCAGCACAATCTAGCCGCTATCTCCAAAGATATTCCTTATTTTTAGAATTTGAGTGAGTAGATGATGTCATTAGGTATCTCATTTGCAACTTTTAAAAACTGAAATATCTCTGGAACGAGATAAGACATTGACCGCTATTCTTGCTTATTTCGAATACAATTCCCAAATTGGGATAAACGATTTTTGCGTCTTACTGCCCCTGTAAAGTAAGAGAATTTATTGCAAACTGAATATTGCATTGCATTGCATAAATCTCTTTCATAAATGCGGCCAGTCTAAATATTATTTTATGTGCATGCAAATTAGTCTTTCTGGCCTCGTTACAAAGCAAAGATTCTTTGGAATTACAGACACACGAACGAGGTCAGAAAGGCTAATTTAAATGAACATAAAAGAATGTTTAATTTGGGTGCCATTATGAAAAAGGTCTACACACATTAATCGGCCCGATTTATGGTTTAGATGCATGTTCAGGACGAGAAACTGTCAGCGGAATGCTTTGTGGGCTCATAATCCTTACATTTCTTCCTATTTCTTCCTATTTCCCCGTACTTACCATGCATCTAAACCATAAATCGGCCCGATTAATCGCAGGCTTTGAACAACCGGCGCCATAATAGTTTAAGTCGAGAGTTCTCATTGTCCGAAGTTAATATATGCACTTCCATGTGATTATCGGTGGATAATTGTGTTGTTCTTATAAGTTCTTTCTGCTAGACTCGCTTCCGCATTGTATCTTTCATCAATGGTAGCTTTCGACGAAACATCGTCGACTTCTTTTTCGCCGACATTTTGTTCGAGTTTTTCCGGAAGTGACATGAAGGTCGGGGTCTGGTAACGAAAATAGTCGTTGGCGTTTTTCATAAGATCTTGACTGTAGCCGTGGCTCCTGATCGGCGCGGAGTGTCCCACGGTATCGTAGCTCGACGCGCGTACGCCCTTGCAGTTCGGGTGGGTGCACAGTGGTCGGAACGGGATACCCGGGAAAGTCGGTGACGGAAAGGGTGTGATGGAACGACTGAGCGACGAGAAGAGAGACGGTATCGGGTGAAACGATGGAGTTCGGAAAATCCGTTGCCCTGCAGCTCTGATGGTCGCCTCCTCGTGGCTGGGCAGGATGCATTCGATGGCGTGCGCGAAATCTCCGCCACAGCCGCGCAAGACTAGCTCGAGAACGTCACGCTTTTGTTCGGGGAAGAGTCGCGTCAAGATATCCATGTAGCGGTTGTAGTCTTTTATGAGCAAGTCGCGTTCGTGTTCGTCCGTCTTCATTTTCTTGAAGCCGCCGTTGAAGGGGGCATCGTCGTCGGTGGCGGCGCCGCCGCCGTCTGGGGATCGGGAATCTTCGGATCGTTCTCGTTTTATGCGATGATGGGAGCTGGGACTGGGTTGAGGTGTGCGATCTATGGAGGGAAATGAAATAAGGCATGCGTCAATGTTGGATAATTAGTGATAAAAGCAGAACAGAAACAACATCATTTTTGATAAAGTTGTCAAACAGCACATGCTATGACTCGTGCTATGAGTTGCAGGTTACTGAAACATACTATTCTCGGGAAAAAATAAGCAATTCTCTTTCGCTGAGTACGAATATAATTGAGTATGATTTATTTACAGTCGCCGATCACGCAGGATAAGGTTGCCCTATTTATCCGAGCCAGAGGCTCGTGTTTTAAGCGTTCGACTATTCAGTTCATCACTCTTAGGTGAACGGAAACTGACCCAACTGATAGGGATTCCGAGGGCCTACGATTTAAGGTCGTTTTCCGAGAAGACCCGAAAGTTTTTTTCCATTTGCTGCTGATGTTGCAAAGGCAGCACCTTCTCAATTATTTTAAGACCCTGAGTGGTGGTCCGACCCAGAATTTGAACCTGTGTCTCCCAGCTCATAGACATGTGTGGTAACCACTAGACCACTGACCACAACAGCTGGTTCAGAAAAGGATGAACAAAAACGAATTGGAAAATAAAGTTTATTATTGAAACAGATCGGCTAATGTTGAACTGCTGAAGGTTGTAAAGTATACGTGGTTATTGACAATAACCATGTACTTTATACAACCTAGAGCAGTTCAACATTAGCCTCTCACTGCTGCAACCCCACCCAGCTAAATCTGACAATTATACTGTAGATTGCTGGGAAATTTACGGATTAAATGCAATCTGCATATAGCCGTATAAACTTACAAATTCTTCGGTTAATGATCGGTCGTGACCGGCACTTGTAATCATGGTACGTATAATCATACATCTTCCAACAATGATGCAATCAATCAGTTAGATTATGGATTGAAACAATGTTATAAATTCGCCTGAAGCTACGCTTTGCCTGCACCTGCATGTGCAAGTGTACAATATATATAGCAAAGTGAAAAGGTGGTAAACTGCGAAATACTGACGTTTCGAACGGAGCCCTTCATCAGAGTAACTTTGGTCTTACTCTGATGAAGGGCTCCGCTCGAAACGTCAGTATTTCGTCACTAAATTCTTGGCAGTTTACCACCTTTTCACTTTGCTATATATTCAAAACACTGTCTACGCAGCACTCTACCTTTGTACAATATATATATATATATATATATATAATTTGTCATTCTGCCGTATAATTTGTCATTTCGAGTTTTATTAGCCAAATATACTATTCAAACTTGATTTGATCAATCCTCGATGGCATGTGCTAAATTACTTCAATTGCGTCTAAATAGTAATAAAAATAGTCTAATCGCTTAAAGCATTCCATATTCAAGCTCAAATCAACAGAAAAATGATTCTGAGTCCTTACCATTGAGTTACCGAGACTCAGATGGAGAGCGAAGGTTATAATGATGTACTCGTTCGATTGATATATGTACTGCCTATATGCGGCCGTCACTATATATATATATATATATAATATATAATATAATATATAGATATAGATATAGATATAGATAGATATAGATATAGATATAGATATAGATAGATATAGATAGATATAGATATATATATATATAGATAGATATTACATATATTATGTGTGTATTAAGTACTGTACTGAATATAGGAGTTTGGAACCAGCTGTTGATCTATAGGCTATACCGTGTAAATAGAAAGTTAAATACACAGTCTGACCTCGGTTTCCAAAGTACACGTCTGACCTCGGTTTCCAAAGGAATACAAAATGCGCAGCCCAAAAAAACGTGGCGTTGTACACTACCAGTTTATCAGCTGCGAAAAACTTCGACATATGTTTTCATGACAGGAGAGATTCGAACCTCTTTAACATTCTATGTCATGCCTGCATTCACTGTCTCATTCTAAGCGAGATTACCATCTATCAGATTCTTAAAACATTTTGCACACGCTGGTTCTCGTTGTGTCTTATCGCTTTCGATCTTTATGGATATATATTTAGCATGAGGAAAGCATGCATGCCTTCCTGTATGCTAAATACAGCTCTCTAGCTCGTCACTATTCAAAACGTGTACTTTGCAAAAATAGATATATGTATAAGCAATCCGTAGACTATGTCACGCGAAAATCCCCATTATCCTAATAAAATATATATGTTTGATCTCCAGACGGCGATCGAACAATTTGTGATCTTTCGAAGACATGCAATAGCGAGAGTAACCATCAAATCGCATAGCGAGGCCCATTTCGTGAGCAAACGTGAAACAAATTAATATAAATCGTATGTGTTTTCGATAACCAGTGATCGATGTTCTAGCCATTGAATTACATGGATTCCGATATTGAGTTAAAATTTCAAATTGATGTGCACAATTTGTATATGTATACCCTATAGGTTATCTGAACTATGATGATGACTGAGATGCTCCAAGCGAATTATACTTCTCTAATTGTGCAGCATGGAAATGCTCGAGGTAATATATTGAACTGATAGAGCAGCAGACTGGAATCCCGAAGGTTCCATTTCAAAACTTTCCATCCACTTTCAAGAATTTTAGAAACTAATTATGATACATTTCATGTTACATTAATCGGGGATGATACTTCGTCTGAACTATATCGGTATGCATGGTGTACCACCCATGATGACTGGAGAGACGTAGCTGTGTACGTAACTGTTGAGCTATTGAGACTATACAGATGATACATGGACGATCCTCAAGCTCAAATCCTTAGAAAAATATTACATCTAGATGTGCAACCCCCATGAAAGGTTTGAAAGGTTTATTATATATATACGCGTACGAGTTTTCCGGTTTGCGATTGTCGCACTCATGGCGTGTGTAATCGACTTTGTATTTGTTACAATTCTTGTTCATAATTCCGCTGGCATGTGTTGGAAAATATCCTTTACACCCTCGTCAGTGAATCATATACATCAATAAGACAATTGTGAGGAAATCTTGTAGCGTCTAGACTTAGCCTGATCGCCATGATGCACGGAGAGACGTCGGACTAAGATGGTATATAGAGCATGATCAGTTACAAAGGTTGTGCTGGCCTCTCACGCTTTGCAAAACCAAACGTTGCAGCACTAGGAATTGCTCAACCTCAAGTCTCCCGAACTAAGATTTTAACATCTCAACTCAGTAAAAATATAAAAAGAAGCTTCAGCCTTACCTTCGCCATGCTCGGATGAGCTACTCGCGGTCTCGCTTCTTTCGCTCCCGTTGCTTTTTCCAGTGGTGTCGGGATGACAATCCTTGGAGGACGAAGGCGATGGGTTCTTCGTGAGGAAGGACAAATCAAAGTTTTGCTTCAGTTCGTTCTCCTGTTGCTGCTGGCGTCGCAACGCTACCTGCGCAGCCATGACTCGCTGACGTTCAGCGATGAGACTACAGTCGGGACACGCACAGTCCTTCCATTTGCAAAACCTCTTGTGTCCTTTCAGGATGGAAATTACGCCGTGATTCCTGCAACGGGCACACTTGGGCGAACGAAGAGAATGCGAAGCCGGACTCTCCGTTGTTGCAGCCACGGCTTGACTGGAACCGTTCTCTTCCATTATCATCGCGGACGTCTTGATTGCAACTCGGTGCTAAGAAATGAAAGGACGCAGTGTTATATGCGCTGAGAAACTTGTAAGAAGTACGAAGCAGTTTCGATAGCGTCTGCCTTGCGACATATAACGGCGAAAACTACGCGGGTAATGACTCGAGGTCGATTTATAAAGAGCATCTAATAACTTTTGGCTGTGTTATACCCGAAACGCCCCCTCTTTGTATCCGCAAAATAGTTACAATGTATAGAGTTCCCGAAATAGAAAAATCGTTTCAATTATAGATGGCCTTAAACAAAGACAATTTCTAATTTTGTTAAACCTCGGAATATTATTAGTACGAAGCATAACTGCGCGTTTGTTTGTCCGCTTCTCCGTGGGAATCGGCCGGGTATGCGAGAGACAGCCTGTGCCCTCTGGGTTTTGTCCTTACATGGAGTGCCTCGGTGGGCGATTGGAATTTCTTTTGGTTGTAGTTGTAACTTTTGTATGTTTGCTGGCGGAATGTGAAGTATGCTCATGCAGCAGTCCTTTGAGGAAATGATGTCACAAACGGCGCAGCTAATTCTATATCTAGCTCCCGGATTGTTCTGGAAATAGATCAGCAAAATCTAGTGTGCTTTTCATGCTTTTTACGGTTCGTAATATTGTAAATTGTTTGCCGGGTTGATATTATATTGTTATTCATGTGGTAATAGCAAACAGCATAACATTAAATCAGAGTTTTTTTTAGAAGTGAATGGCATGCAAGCTCACGTTAGACTATATATATCATACATTTTAAAATTCTACAAACAGATTCTTAACGGAAATAATATACTATTGAGGACTGCATTCTCTTTATGCATTCCCGTTATGTTTAAAGTTTGAAGAAAAATCTGTAGGAAGAACAGCTATCGCTCAACAATGCAGATTCGTGAGTCGTTACGTGTTTAGAATATACACATTGTGTCTGCAAAGTTTTCAATCCATATAGTGTTCCATACTTTGGCATGCATTAATATCGTTATATGCCGTTTGAGGTCGATGATTGAAGTTATTCCTCATGTGCATGTAATGGCAACAGCAGTATTAGAGTTGAATGGCGTTCAAGCTATACTAAAAACTTTCGATACATTACAGTGACTTGGTTCAACTTTTAAAAATAGTCGGTTTATAGTTAGGTAAAACTGAAACAGTCCATGGCTTTATAATATATGAATATCTTAGTGTTGTGTGTGCAATATAGCTCGTGAATAAAATCGAATAAACATAAGTCTAAGAAATGCAGTATAATTGCAGCAGAAATACCAGGATCATACATGCACATGCATCCAGTGTATACAATAGGTGCAGGAAATGAAATGAATGGGTATATGTGAAAGTGACTCTATAGTCTGATTATTTGTAAAACTAATAATATTGCAATAAAAAGATCTATAGACGATACATAGTGACTGCCGCATAGACAGTACATATATCAATTGAACCAGCACATCATTGCAACCTTCGCTCTCCATCTGAGTCTCGTTAGTTCAGTGGTTAGAGCGTCTTACCGGCAATCAGAAGATTATAGGTTCGATTCCTGTCCGGGACATTTTTCTGAGGATACGAGCTTGACGATCGTCCATGTATCGTCTGTCTACTGCAAGCTCTCCCACATTCACTACAGCAGTGTATATATTATTAAGATCTATGTGTGTCTATCTTCACCCTATTATATAGGTTCATCGCATATAGGTCTCATTCATCCTTATTTTTTGTGGAGTAGTTGTTTCAGTTGCAATGAAAAATTAATTTGCATAAAATGTTTCAGGGTCGTAGCGAAGGAGGGTATTGGGGAAGCCCCCTCCAACTTTTACAAAATTGGGTGGAGGCTATTTCAGATACGGTAGAGCACCTAGTCACCAGGACTTTGGTCGAGGATTTAAAACTTTTGGAGTAATAAAACCAATACTAAAGCTATGTATGCAATGAAACTAAAACAGAGGAAGATCAATATCACAGATCTGTATCACCAAATTATTTTTACGCACAATTGGACTATCAGTGCAAGCCACCTTAATAGAGCGTCTCACCGGCCATCAGAAGGTTCAGTACAGGTTCGATTCCTGTACGGGAGAATCATTTTTCGGAGGATATGAGCTTGACGATCATCCACGTATCGTCTGTCTACTCCGAGCTCTCCCACATTCACTACAACATTGTGCATATTAACGCATCCAAGCATTACCGATATGTAGTGACTGCCGCATAGGCAGTACATATATCAATCGAACCAGTACATCATTGTAACCTTCGCTCTCCATCTGAGTCTCGTTAGCTCAATGGCTAGAGCGTCTCACCGGCAATCAGAAGGTTACAGGTTCGATTCCTGTACGGGAGAATCATTTTTCTGAGGATATGAGCTTGACGATCGTCCACGTATCGTCTGTCTACTCCGAGCTCTCCCACATTCACTACAACATTGTGTATATTAACGCATCCAAGCATTACCGATATATAGTGACCATTACATTACCGATATATAGAGCGTCTCACCGGCAATCAGAAGGTTACAGGTTCGATTCCAGTACGGGACTCAGAATAATTTTTCTGAGGATATGAGCTTGACGATCGTCCATGTATCGATCGTCTTAATATATATACTCATTGATTCATGACTTCATTCCCTATACACATTGGAAGATACAACCTTCGTTCGAACAATAGTTTAATACTTAACTACTCTAAATGTAAATCTATTGTTATGCTGGCTGCCCCCAAGCTGTGGAACGATCTTCCTAGTTCCATAAGAAATATTTTATCAGTAGATAGTTTTAAAAGAGCAGTTAAGACTTATTTATTTTAATAGGAAAGCTTTTTAAATTCTAGTCTCTAGATCACGTTTTTTGTAGTATCCTGTAATTTTTATTAATATTTATTTATAGCATCTTATTTGATGTAAGCTGTAATGCGCAATTGAAAATTTTTAATTGATAATTGCGCAATATAAATTAATAAATATTATTATTATTATTAGCAAGTAATTTTATTTTTAGCTAGGGTTAGGTTTAAGGTAAAACCTAATTTCAATTTGGGACGACTCTAATCAAGAAAATCCCGCCTGTTAATACACAGAAGTTGAACTAAACTGTATTACTGCAATAGTGGACAAGGAGATAACAACAGTAGAACAACACTCGTGATAAACGAAACAATCCTGTAAACACGTGCGAAATACCTCATGCACATCTACTGCGCATCCCACGGCCAGTGCACGCATGCGCACAACCACAGGATTCACATATATTGCGCAGGTCGCAAATTTTGCGTTACTGCGGCAGCAAAACATACCGGACGCGTCGTAGTCTTGGTGACGGAGATATATTGAGACACTGACAGTATACATGTATATGCATGTGAACGAAAACTCTTTTGTAAAATCCGTCCGGACCTGTTGCAAAAAATGCAACACCATGCCAGGTTTTCCGGCCTAGAACCGAATCTGCAATTCCGGGAATGTATAACAATGCGACCCCTGTCATGTAAGATGGACACGAAGCTCGGGGAATTTTCTAGTGACCGCTAAATATAGGTAATTTCTACTTATTGTTTGTACTATAGTTCCCAAGATTTCCGGTTGCTAAATATATATATATATATATATATATAATATATATATATATATATATATGTAAGTATACATATGTCTTTCAAGGATACAGACAAATCTCTTCACTGAAATCTACTACATAACATGCAGTGGGATAAGAAAAAGATCCAAATTAATCGCAGTGTGTAAACTTAACGCATGCAGGGGTTTTATATAATTTTGTGCCAATTTATGCATGTCCTTTTTTGCCACCTTTATTTACTCAGAGTAGTCCAATCAGTAGTAACAACTACTGCTATCAACTCGAGCCCTTGCAACCTTACATTACATTACAATTTATATCTAAAACTAAAAGAATAAAACTGGATGCTATACAATACAATGGTACTACTTAATTTATTAAAAATAATGCAGCCATTATAATAAAATGACTTCTTTGCTTGTTCAGTTCGTACCCGAGGTAAATGTAATAATAATAATAATAAATGTAGCATGTTATCAGTGTCTAGTTATTCTATTATGTACAGAGCTATTAAAAATAAAATAGTTTAAAAAAAATTGTGGGCAACGTCCAGCTTGAATACATTTTTTACACCATTAAAAACATGGTTATCTCGCCTACTTTGTAGAGAGGTCCATTTTACCATGTCTATAGCTCTACGACTCTCGTCTATTCTATAGTTACGATCCTCGCAGCACGCCGTTGATAGAGGTAGCTTTCCTATGGTATATTTACTTGGAATTTAAGTCGTGACTTTCGATACTGTCCATTTAAGATAAGTTGCTTTAAACCCAGGGCCATTTAATGCAAGTTTGGCTGGTGATTTTCGACCCAGTGCTCTACCGTCAGTGCGGCCGACAGACTGATCTATCAGGTATATTACATGTAATCACTTGGACAACGTATTGGCGTCATCAATTTGTCTTGTTAATTAAATCTTACAAAGGAGGACTCGGCTTGATGCATCATGCGTCCAATTCAATCACAGATTCAATCAATAGCACTGCTGCACTGGTGCCGCCATGACATTTTTCTTGATATCATTATAGGCTTTGGTTGTAAAACGACTTCGCGTGATTATTAACATAAACTGTGCATGTCGAGAACGTTAATTCTCACGCTGTCTATTCTCTCGCAATGACTCTCTACCTATTCTAGTCTTCTAGACTCTAAAACCAACATCGACAGCGTAACTCGCGTTACTCGCAGCGCTGCACAGTTTATCGACGTGTCGGTCACAGTATATTTTGTAGCATTATTTATCGCTCTATAGTTTCAAAAATATACTAAGAAGGTTCATAATGTGTGGACAAGTGCTCTAATGAATTTCATTAAAATTACAATAGAGCCTATTCAAACCAGTTCGCCACATGAGGTACAAGGACTTGTTGTCGCTACACAATAGAGTCTATACAACAGTGTATGGTCCGCTTGTAGGGAGGAAAAAAATCAGGAATTTTCCGGAAAGCAAAGCATGCACTGTGCTAATATCTTATTGTTAGCAGTTGTTAGAATTCAAGTTTGCCAACAGGCCAGTGGGTCTATAATGTTCACTAGATTTCATGTTCGTGGATACTATAAATAGTTACCACAAAACGTCTTGTCAGGACAGGACTAATGAACCATACTAGCCTGATCTGTTGTTCAGTTTCACATGAGAAATGCACGTTTGACTGCGTTCTTACACGCAGGGCTTTGTAAACGATGGTAGCCAAGAGTAGGAAAGCTATAGAGGTCACACAATCCGATCCTCGTTCCCTCCAACAAACGACAGACCCCATGTGTCTAGTGAAACGGATTGCAAGCCATGAGGGTCAGCTAGCATAGGATTGGCAAAAAGTGAACGCATGTCAAATCATGGGCGATAAGTCAGATTTGTGAGTCTTTGCATGCACACGAGTTTAGAATATATAATATTGTGTATGTGAGAAATTTTCAATCCAGAATTTAAAGTTGCAGGCATGTGTATATAATCATCATCAAGGCGGCTTGAGAGCCGAGTAATATATAATAATATATAATCATTATAGTAATATATAATCATTATAGTAATATATAATCATTTAAATACTTATAGGCATATGGATCCTGATAACTGTGCATGTTAAATATAGTTTTATCGTGAACGTGGTGACAAGTTCTTCAATAATTCGTACTTATAGTCTTCTATATATCATTAGTAAAACCTGACTGGTTTAGAACACTGAAGACAGTATTAGCTCTTCCGGTGTTAAATATAATACGTGTTAATGTTTCGTAATCATGTTAATGGCGTTCCTTGTTTCAGTTTATTTATGGTTTTCGCGGTTGATGTGGATAGGTGCAGTAATTAGCTTAAACCACTGGAACTACTTTCTGGTCAGGGATAATAGTCAAACATATATTTTGAAACAAAATTAGAAGCAAAATCGTTGTCTTTGAAATATAATATATATATATATATATACATATCGCGTGACTGGCCTCCGTTGTTCAAACAAAGCTCCCGGCTCTCATTCCTTTCCCTTGGCCTTTCATAGGTAATATTTGGCATTTCACTCGATCAAACTACATGTTGAAAGGATTTATAGTGAAGGAAAATTTCGAGTGTTGGAATACATACATTTTATATATATATATATATATATATATATATATATATATATATATATATATATATATATATATATATATATATATATATATATATATATATATATATATATATATATATATATATATATATATTGAAAGGATTTATGGTCAAGGAAAATTTCGAGTGTTGGAATACATACATTTTAAGACCAAACCGGGACCAGTTGCGAAAAATGCAACTTTAAGGCCTTCTTTTCCTTCACCATAAATCCTTTCACTATGTAGTTTGATCGAGTGAAATGCCAAATATTACCTATATATATATATATATATATATATATATATATATATATATATATATATATATATATATTTATATATATTTATATATGTATATATATGTATATATATATATATATATATATATATATATATATATATATATATATATATATATATATATATATATACATATATATATAGTTCAATCTACAATATATATATATATATATATATATATATATATGATATTGATATATATATATATGATATTGATATATATATATATATATGATATTGATATATATAGTCTGAAGATCGCCTGAAGATATATATATATATATATATATATATATATATATATATATATATATATATATATATATATATATATATATATATATATATATATATATATATATATATATATATATATAATCTTCATCAAAATCTACAAAGTGTTTTTATATATACTACATAAAAGCAAAATACTCGACGTTAAATGCTTAAGAATTGCGTTGTTTCTGAAGGTTATACTATTAGAAAATCTGTCATATAGACGCCTTTAACCAATCGTGAACCGTATGTCAATGCAAAACCAAGCATAACAGGCTGTAGCAGAGTTAATTATCGAGCAATCAATGAAAAGATGTTTAGTCTCTGTAAGGTTTAACCCATGCAGTGACGATTTCCGCCAGTTGCCCATCGAATGAGTAACTTATACAAATCGGGGGGAAAATCCAGCTGTTTCCGTAGGATTAGTAACCCGCGACTGGGGACTCTCGATTCAGGGTATTTGCCATGGAAAATGGCGCGAAATTCGCTGGGTGATTGTATTCGGTGGTATATATACGGGGACAAAAATCGTTACATGGGACATGTGTAACCCGACACCGCCTCAAGATTGATACAAGTGGATGTTAATTGACATCCAATCGACTTTTTGTGTATCACTGTGTCACACCTTATATAATATAGACAATATTCTGGTTATTTACCTACCTTTCTTCAAGTTTTCTTGTTGTCCTTTCTGGAGGATCTTTTCTCGTGGAACGTTGAGGGTCTATTTGAACACAATGTAGATGACCTTCGCTGTTAACTGGTAACAAAAAAACAAATTAATTTTTGATGTTATTTTGGCATCGAATTATCACCTTGTTAAACTAATTAAACACCGAGGACGCAAAACAAAACAAACTGCTAGAATCCCACTCCTCGCGCTCTCAACCACACACCTCGATAACACACGAGCTCGGTTGAGATGGAACTTTTTGGACGTGAAACAAGATGTATATGGCCATCAAGACTCAAACAGTACGAGAAAAAGAAATCGTGTAGACTAAACGAGAGAAAAAGTGGTTTGGATATCATTTTCACCTTGGACTCTCGTGTGTTCGTTTGTGACCAGTTGTTTTTAAAAAACAATTGTATTCTCTGCAACACCAGTTTTAGCCTTCACGAGCGAACTGTCGTGAAATTTACCCTACGAACTGTTTGAAATAGGTGTTTTGTGATGGGTTTTTCTATTGCTTCGCTCAACGTTACCTTCGAGTGCGACTGGTCGTCCTTTCAGAATTCAGATCGACAGCCATGGTTGTGTCGTGGTCAGGAGGCGTTGTCGTTTCAACATAAATCACTTAACGTGGTTGACAGTGTTGCAGTTTCAATGAAGTTGAAACAAGTGTTTTAAAACCCATCTCTTTCTTTTGCGCGAAAATGTTCTCCGCAATTTAATATATACATACATATACATGCGCAAAATATAATTTGAAAATTAACTCGATAACGATAAATTGCAAAACAAAAAATGTTTAACATATACGTGGATTTTTTGTATCAACAAGATATATACAAGTAACTGTTTGTATTTTTAAGGTAAAAATCCATTAGCAACGATCAAACAAACATGGCCATAATAGAAGCAAACCAATAACTACCGTCTTTATGGCGTTAAAAATCATTTTTAATACAGCGAGACCACATTGTAACTCCATTTTTTTGGCCTAAAGGCAAAAACGCCAATTATGGATTTCTATGATAGATTTTTGTAAATGGGTCAGTTTATCTGAAACGTTATTTCTTGTGCGATAGACAGCCATATTGAGGTCCATGTATTTTACCACAAAAGAACTCATAGACACGAATCAATAGCTAAAATAGCTAAATCTATATATATATGTAACGCCGTCATATGGACGCCCTGCTGCGGGTATATGCATGCGGCCGGTATATAACAATTGTATATGTGGTTGAACACAACAATAAAAAGACTAACAACCTTTTGGCACCAGACCGGAGTTAGCTGCATAATACAGTCTGGCATATCTATTTCTGATTTTCTGTTAATGTTAAGACCATGCATGCACGAACTCATTATATTACATAAGCCATTATACATTATATACTATCCCTTGTGTGTATATGCATATTAAACTTCATCTTCAAACTGAAAAACCTCAGGTTTTTTGTGTTCTAACACAGACATACTCTCTCTCTCTCTCTCTATCTATATTTCCTGCTATTTGTCAAGATTTATACCGGGAGAATTTAATTGGCAGAATAAAGCGTTAGGTCTATTGACTCGGCTTAACGAGTGTTTAACGATTGGCCTTAAATTTGGCGAACCTTCCAATCTCAAAAGCTTGGTGTATACGATCTCATTATCATATATAATTAGATGATTTAGAGACGAGATTTGAATTGAGATAGTTAACTGAAATTACATTTTGCAAGCTAATAATCCGCTAATAATCCGAAAAGAACTGAAATTTCACTCTGTGATTGCAATTGCAAGATTCAGTTCGAGATAGTTGGCATTGTTATGTTCTAGTTCAAGAAACGGACTATAGTAGAAGATAAATTTTTAGCATACAAAATACAAAGACACCTGTTATTTGAAATCATCTATATGGTTGAAGACAGTGTTCGTCTATTATAAATTTGTTCAGTCTAAAAGAGAAAGTCTATAGGTACTAAATATCATTACTCTTCCCATCATTTATCAAGCTTTAAATTCAGAGTTTCCAAACGATAAGAAGTCCATTTTAGATCGTATACATGTAATCGGACAAAGTAGAGACAGGTGTTTCTTCATTTGTGGAAGTACATGAATGAATTGGGAGTTGTCGGCGTTTTTATCTCATTTTAATTCTTATATAGCTTCTGATTTCTATAGAGCTACCGTGTTTGGACTCGAATAACTATTAAGTATTAGATATAATTAAAGCATCAGACTTCACCAGAGTAAAATATATTTATATATATGCAATGCCCCAGCATGCATGGGTAAAACATTCATTGTAAGATGTAAGCATATGAGGATATAATCCATGATAAATCAAGAATACTAAATGGCTATTCAACGTATAGTTCTCAGTGTGAAGGATAAGTTAAGTTTCTTAAATTTCTGCTCCAATATTATCAAGGTAACTTATTCCATGGGCATAGTGGTGCTGCTACTGAGTACTAGCCCTATCATGACCATAAGATATATGTTTGTATATAATATCGTGTAGCCTGAACTAAATAGCTTTTTGAAGAAATACATGGCTGCTGATAGCAGATTTAAAATATTAAATACTTTATAATGTAAAAACGTAAGGGATAATTGAATCAATTAACTTGTAGTCGAGTCGATCTCTTCAATTTCTTCAACGACTCGTTTCGAAAAATCTGGCCTCATGAAAAGCTTATCGATTATCGTGTTCAAATATATATATATATATAACTATTAAATTCAGCGGACCTCTTCAATTCCTTCAAGTTTCGAAAATCTATAGCATCATGCAGGTGAGAATTAAAGGTTGTTATCGATTAATTATCGTTCGGGTGAGAAATGGTCACGAGAAAGGTTGTTATTGGAACGTTTGGGGCGAAGCCCTTCGTCATTTTATCTTAATTTGCAATCGCGTTTCACAGGGCCTTCGCTTAAAACATTAGCCCTAATCTGGCACGGTAATTCTTTGCACTATTTTGGAGCTATTATAGGCATGACACTACTTTAGTATATCAAATACATCGACCTCTTCATTGGCATTAAAGTTTCGAAAACTAATCTACCTTGTGAGAGAGACCACTGGACTAACAAGAACCTGGACGATCAACCTCACATACTCTTATAGGCTCAAACCATTTCACTTTATAATACAGTAACTAACAGTTTTGGTTCGCAACCATGCACATGAGGTGAAGAATAAGACATGGTGTAACGCTACTTCAGATCAAGTTACCTATTTCAAATAGGCTCACCACATCAATTGTGCCGGATATCTCCACGAAAAGTAAAACAAAATAAGCAATAGAATTATGTGAAGGTATAATAATATCCACAATTGTTGCTTGTGGTGACTCTATTTGAATTTGAAATAGGTAACTTCATCTGAGTTTATCTCTAACCTGCAGAGTAGCGTTAAACCATGTCTTATTCACATATAGTTTGGTTTTAAAAGGGTATATAGCATATTTATTAAAAGCAATGAGCACATGCAGCAAAGCAAAATTAGTATGTATAGTTCAGATCATTAGATCGTGAATTGTGAAATCATCATTAGATTGTGATCATTAGATTGTGAAATTGATCGTCCAGGTTGTTGTAATCTTGAGAAAGACTATTGTTGGTGACTGACGTTTCGACGGCCTCAGCGGCGGTCATCTTCAGAGTCAAGTAAAGCGTGTTTGTCAGGTTTGCCTATATATATATACGTCAGTCACCAATAGTCTTTCTCAAGACTACAACAACCTGGACGATCAACTTCACACATCTAATGATACTCCTAGGTTCAAACCATTGATCGTCATTAAATTAAAAAGATTAGAACCACTTTTAACTGACATATATATGATATACTTTCCTATGACAATATATATAGCCAACTTTACGAAACATATATCAACACTTTAACATTTAACCTATATCAATATCTTACGACGTCATCGAGGTAAAACATTGACAGAAAATGATAAAAGAATCCTAAATTTAATTCTAAGTCCTTTTGAAAGAAAACCTATCGTTTACTGGCACAATTATGCGTAGTGCATGCACTATTGCATGCTTCGCTCTCCCTGCATACTGGTATATGAAGCTATAGAGTGGGAGTTTAGCATATTATAGGAACTAGACTACACGTTACTATCGTCGCAAGGGAAGTGCTGCCTCAAAAGCCATCGGAAGCCTAATTTTTGATAAAATTTCCAAAATGAACCCTGCATGATTGATTATATAAATTGTGACATATACTGTAGTATGTACGTGCATTGTTTTCAATTCTTTTAATTATATTTAAATACAGCAGACTTAAATTACAAACAACTATCACTTATCTGAATATAAATATTTTATATAGTAAAGTTTCATACAGGATGTATATGCATGCATGCATGCTTCGCTCTCTCAGTGCATATACTGCATGGTATAATGAAGCGATAGAGTGCATGGGAGTTTAGCATATAGGAAATAGAAAACATTGAGGCATGTATAAGTGTATTTAATCAGCGTTAGTTATAGTGGCTAACTGCTTTATATGTCTGAATATTACCCAGATGTGTACCAAATTTAAGTCAGTATAAGTGCAGTTCAATAATTCAACGCATGCAGTTATATCAGAACACCAACCTGCAGAAGAAGATACTGCTTTCATCACTTCAACTTGCACAAACCAATGTCTAAATGTCTGGAGATATCTGGATTTTAAAGCAATGCTGTACGTATGCTGTGCAATTCGAAACATACACCTTAGATAGCTGAGTATAAGCTCTTAAAACATTGAAGGTATATAATATATCGTTTAAAAGCTTTAACCTTGGCATGTATAGTTTGAGACATGGAGAGACCCCATGCTTGCTGCGGAGAATACACGAGGCAAACATAATAATGAAAGTCTTATTTAATATCACAGCTGGGTTTTTGCCTGCAATGGATTTGACTAGTTAACAGTCATTTGTTTTGTCTATAGGTGCTAAACAAACCTTTGACCATGTGCAGTGTCTCGGTCACTTTGCCGTCTCATGAACATGCAGGGCTCTCGAATTTGATGCTAGTAGTTCAAACTATACTAGTGGCTATCCTAAAACTACAGTTTCCAATGTGGACTACCATGAATAGAATTATAATTTCCAGTGTAATGTTTCAGTTTCTAAACATTGTAAATAACTCAAGATATTATGTATATAAAATCAGATAAGTAAATAGGTGAATATAATGGTTAATTATATAGTTACCAAATGTTTACATAACTACCCATGAAAGATTGAGACGTTGACTTATTAACATAAACTTCAAGCTGCGATGCAACTATCAACCTATCAAAAGAGCGCAACGGACCAACAGACAAATTTAACACCATTTACTTGAAGCGGCGAGGACTGTCGCATTGTAATGCGACGTTGGTCGAAACACGAACTTTTCTGCATGTGCCGAGTCAAATGCATAATTTGTAACATTAAGTTTTGATCTGATAGTATTTAAATTACACCTACCCGGGATTGGATGCAGCTCTGGAGATTCGCGTTCCAGTCTCGAATCTACTTTTGTATTATTTTTGGTATTATTTGTATTATTTATATATGAGATAAGATGCAACGTTTGAATCGTGGGCCTATGACATGCAGGGGCTAAAATAAGATAAATCGACATGCAGTTGCTAAAATTGAAAATTATCATGCTTTGCGCAAGACCAAGGGACGCGGTAAAAGTCGGTGGTTGTTGGACGAATCCGCCATTTGTATTCAAGTAAAATAGTGACGATTTTCTCACGGTGATCATGTGGTTTATAGTGAATGGTGCGCTACGCTGCAACCCATATACAACCAAACTTAAAGAAATCACTCAATTCCTCAGTGTCTCTTCGATTCTAGCAGTACCGAAAATTCACTTATTATCACAAACTTGCAGTGCTTGTTTGTGGAAGGTAAAATATTCACCAACAATCGATGTACTTATCGTCGCTTTTATAGCTCACTGCATCTGTATTGCGCGTATATATACGTACGTACGTATGTGTAGCTGTATGCTCCAGGCCTTATTCAACCAGAGCAGAATATTTTTAGTGATTAACTTGAACAGCTGGATGGAAAAATTCCAAACAAAGTGCAGATATTATTTAGATTTAGTACTGCAATTGAGACGTTCATTATAGTACTGCTGCATTATAGTATACTTTCATGCTGTAATATATAAAAACTATGAGAAAGCCTACGTTTCTCCGTGTTCGGTGCGCTGAGCAACTGACAAACACGGAGGCCACAAGGGTAAAACTGTTATCTGCAGACACCATGCATTGCAGATAACGAGCCAAAGTGCACGTGAGCGAGTGACAAGGCTACTGAAAGGGATGGATGACCCGGCAATAGGACCAATTCCCATTTTCAAGAAATAGTCTGATCCCAATCATATAATCTTTCCCCTGATCCTAACCTTGACCTTGATCCTATCCTTAAACCTAACCCTAACCGTAGCTAACCCTAACGTACATAACCAAAAATAAAGACGAAACAAAAACAGACAGGTCCTTTTGAGTTATCCCTTTGAAATGGTTTGCACAGACATATTTATAACATTCCAAGATTTATATTCCTATTGTATAGTACTATAGACATGACGGTCTAGAGTTGACCGAGTGGAATTAAACAACAACTGTCTTTTTATACGGCTTAAAACCTATAGACTGTACGATCATTATACTGAACTTATGTTGGTCGGAATCGCTGTCAAAATAGTTGTGTTTATGGTACTACTAGTACGAGTAGGCCCTCTGTACTTTTCACTTTACAGTGCCCAAAATTATAGCTTGCAATCCAGTTGTTCGACTTCCATAGTTGGTAACAGTCTGCTCATTTGCGTTTCAACAAAATCAACCGGTGTACTGTATCAATCAAATATCTAAAAAGGTTGGTGTACTACCGAAATATAAGTTGTCTAACGTTTCGAGCGAAGGCCCTTTCACTCTCTGACGAAGGGCCTTTCACTCTCTGACGAAGGCCCTTTCACTCTCTGACGAAGGGCCTTCGCTCGAAACGTTAGACAACTTACACGCTATTTCGGCGGTACACCAACCTTTTTAGATATTTGATTTGTATTTCTACACTATACCTACGCAGCACAACACGTTTTATCACTCACTTGTGTACTGTATATACTGTCAAGAAGTAGCAGTGATGACAAAATAAAGTGTCCAGCCGCTGATGGTCATTTTTAGTCGATCGTATAATAACATCAGAATTATTCAACAGAGAATTACATTACTTACGTTTGGATATATGTTGCAGGCGACGTGCCGTTGGTATTGGAAGGTGACTCTGTGACTTGGAGTCGGCTAAACTAAGTGGACGGCGAAAGTCCATTCTATCCTAGAGAAGCTGAGAAAGATCTATTATTATAATTAAAGAGTGCCAAGAATACGTGCATTTTTTATCAGTCGAATCCCATGCCCACGCAGTTCAAAAATGTTTAAATATAGAATTCAGAAGTCGTGGGAAACCTACAGGAATGTCATGATACTAATCGGTTTGGGTATGGTCGTGATCTGCATGCATGGAAATAGATTGAAGATTGTGAATCGAAGATGCAAATAAACGGCATTATGACATAGTAACTGCAAGCAGTGATTTAGTTTAGCGTAGTCATATTAGGCAACTTCCAGAGGCGTCTACTGAATACACTAGCTTTGGAGCCATTATAAAACTATCTCACTGCATACAATGTAGCGACATTAATTGAGCAGCACGTTGGATTATTTAACACTGGTCAGAGTTGATATGACATCAGGAATAAAAATATCAAATGCATTCTGAATCATTCATTTGAAGTCGAGATGAAAGGGGTATTTCGAACGTGAATTCCTTATAAAATGTATTTGAAATACATATATAAACCAAGTTAAACTCGAGGTTTAAATAAATTTACTGCAGAGAAAAACGTGGATGCATGCATGGTAATGTTTTTTCATGCTATAATATACCTGTTTCAAGACTACAACGGAAATTAGGTCTCAGTGGAGTCAGTGACACCATATGGACTTAAATTAATATGTAGTGCATCATCATGTATATCTTGTCAAGCTTTCGACTTGTTCTTGCTCGACATCATTTACGAAGGGAATGAGAAGTGGAGATTGACCACCATGCGATATACCTAAATGCAGTCACACTCAGGAAACTAAAGCTTGCTGAATTCGTCATTTTTATATTCCCCGGAAGCCGCCAGTGTTCCGAACGTGCTGGAGAAACATCGAAATCTTAAAATAGGAGACGTGGACTGGTAGGAATGCGCACTTTTTGTTATAAATATAGCAACACTGTTGAAGACAATGGTAGTTCTTTCTTAGTTAACAGTTGAAGTTATGTAAGAACACCAGACCTGCTGTGTTCAGAAGTGATTGTACTGGAGCCATTTATGGAGTGATTCCCCAAGCTCTTATGTATAAACTAACATTCCATTGTAACGCACTTTACATTCAAGGAAACTGGGAATGAACGAAGCTTGGTAACCTTGCCGCACAAAAACATGGTGGACGAAGCGAACAAGAATCGTAAAATATGAACAACAACAACAACAACATGGAGAAGCCCCGTAAGTTTGTGTACAGTACTGGCTCGAATTCTAAAAAGCAAACTAATTCTTCAGACAATTTTTCGTGGAACGCAAACGGTTCGACTGGATATACAGGACGTGAAACCAATAACATGTCAAATGGCGAAGTCGCGTTCGTCGATGATTTTGAATTAGCTCTCGACTTCGATGACGATGATATCACAAGCACTATGTCGGCAGCTGATTTCGATCGCTTGGAGCTTGAAGCTTCCAAGAAGTTTGGTTTGAAGCAAGAAAAAAAAGTTGACACCGAGAGAAGGAAAGTCGAACCCCAGAGTCCATTGGATGGTTGTCAGATGGTGTGGTCAAATTCTGCACCTGGTAATGCTCAGCTTCAGCAACTGTCGGCACAGCTTGACGAATTCAAGTCGAAAGTTTCCAACCTGGAGAGCTGCCTGTGTGAAAAAGACGGTGAGCTTAAGATCTTGCGAAGCTCTCTGGAAAAACATCGCCAGGAAAGTGGCGAGAAATCTGAGAAGATCATGCAGTTGAAAACCAACCAGCATGCCGAGAGGAGCGAACGTGAAGCAAGTCTAGTGAAGGAGGTTGCTAGCTTGCAAACAAAACTAAGCTTTCAGGAACAAGAACTAATGGAACAATCCAGGAGAATACAGTCCCAGACAAAAACGATCAGCGTCACTGGTGGTGTCAAAAGAAAGGCAGAGTTGGGAACTCTGAATAGTTCCTTTGACTTGGATAATTCATTCATCAAAACACAACAGATGTGCAGTAACAAAATCCCAAGGATTTCTGAGGTGGCTGGCCTGGCTAAAATCGAGCCAACTCTAAGGAGTAGTGTGTGTCCCATTAAAAAGGAGACAACTGATAAACCAGTTGAATTACTTAGTACACTCCCAGTGAAAAGGGATTCTTTGGTAACGTCAGAAAGGACAGGACTTCAACTTGTCAAAAACCTCATTCTCACGCATAACCCTGACTTTATTGGTGATGGTGATCAAGACGTGCCATACACGATTAGCTTGTTAAATGTATTGAAATATCCTCTTAAACATTTACCAGAAGTGTTAAAAGCCCATTCCGTCATCACTTCTGTGGACGAACCTGGTTCTCAGTTCCTGGTGTGGCAGTCACAAAAGTTAAATGTTAGTCCTGTTGGGGAAAATCCCACAGATGCAGATGTGATGGATTTGGATTCTGGGAAATATGGTCTTGTAACACAAGGGATATTCATATTGTTAGGTGTTCATGGGATAGCATCACCTGAGGAGATTAATAATCCATACATGCAAGTCAGTCCGTCTTTAGGAGTTTCCCACATTCTTGTGCTTTTAGAGTTGTATATTTCATCATATTTGCGCACATGGGAGAGCATGACGAATGGAGATGAAGACAAGAATGACGTCGCTGGATTAGCACCTGGGTCAAGTAAAAGAAATGTGAAAAACGACACTGAGTGGCAGAAGTCTTTCATTGACAATCACGAGATGGTTGTTCTGACACTTCAAATACTTCGGTTACTTTTCTATTCTGTACCGAGCCTGGTTAACCTGGTCTTAGACAGGACAGATGCGTCAGTTTTTGCCAGCAACAATGATGTCATTGTTATTCATGATGATGATTCAGGGGAAATTAAGCAGGAAGAAGTCAAGGTAGGATGTTTGATTTTATTGTTTTTTTACCTTGCAGTACTATAGAAAGTTGTTGGGGTTTCAAAATGACTAAATCTAGTAAGAAGGAGCATTTACCTACTTAATTCATGTTAACATTAGCTGCAATTAGAGCTAATTTAGGTTTACAAAGCATTGTGCTTAAATTACAGTTTTGAAAATCTAGTCAAAATTATGGTAGTCAAAATTGCAAATTATTTGCAACAAAATGAAAGAAATAGTTCATCCTAGACCTCCAAATTTTGACATTTTTAGCCCTGTAGCTTGTTTTGATTAAGTTATTGTATGGGGAATTTCTGGTGCTTAACCCTGATCTTGACATTTATTTTTATAACCAGTGAGAGCAAATGCAAAATATGTCAATGAGAGACATTTCTAGTGACAGTACTGGTGTGCTGTTTTTACAAGACTCAATGTGGCATTTTTCTATAAAAGGCATGTTGCAGCAAACAACATTAATAATAATAATCCTACCAAGCTACCAAGATACTTGTTCGATTGATATATGTACTGCCTATGCGGCAGTCTGTGTTGTTAATATATACACTGACTGCTGTAGTGAATATGGGAGAGCTTGGAGTAGACAGATGATATATGGACGATCGTAAAGCTCATATCCTCAGAAAAATTATTCTGAGTCCCAGACAGCAATCAAACCTGTAACTTTCTGATTATGGGTACCAAAACTCAGATGGAGAGTACAATGATGTACTAGTTTAATTGATATATGTACTACCAATGCAGCAGTCACTACATATATGTACTACCCATGCGGCAGTCACTTTTTTTTTTTTTATTAGATTTGCCAATAATACACAACATAACTAAAATGAAATTACAGTAGCAAATAATACATGGCAGGGTCACCGCAACAGCCGAAGCCAATTACTACAGGCCTGAGTAGTGAATGTGGGAGAGCTTGGGGTAGACAGACAATACACATATGATACATGACCAGGACTCATATTCATTTTTCTGAAGATATGAGCTTGACGATCGTCCATGTATCATCTGTCTACTCCAAGCTCTCCCACATTCACTACAGCAGTGTATATATTAACAGATGTAGCAATTGTTGTCAATAGAAATAGAATTATTAATAATTCTATAAAACTCATAATCATAGAAATAGAATTATTATGGTCTTGTCTACTGTCAATAATTCATTCTCATATTAAAGTACCCAGGTTTGTCTTTGGAATACACCCTGCCAACAAGTGCTGCTGTTAGCAACGGTTTCTCAAAGTATCCACTAGAAATTTCATTTCCCTTGAATTTCACCTCGTCAGGCTGTGACAGGGTGATACCGCTACCAAGCACCCCAGGGAAGACAGTCGCATTGGACGAGAAGTTACCAGACAACTGGAAGGAATGGAACACGCTTTCAGACTCCTGCACGGCTTTGCCACACGATTGGTCTTCGCTCGAAAGACACTTGAAGACCACGCACACTTCTAAGTAGTATCCCTCAGGGTTATGGTTGCCACTGAATGCCCCCAAGGCAAAGGTCTCTGTGGTTAAATTGCCATTCGACACTTTATAATCGAGATGACAGCAAATGTCGTTGTCACAAACAGACAGTTCACCCTCTTGTGCAACCAATTTGGTCAGCGTGTAGACATCTTGTAAGACTAGCGCTTTGAATGTCCTTGTATTAGTGCGCTGGGGAACACGAAATTCCTTGAACTGCTGTCTTTCGCGTCCCGCGATCACTCCATTTGGACAATTTGGTTTCCGCGGCGGCGTCAAGCCCTCGCCGCATTCCTCCATGTCTTGTAGCGTGGCTACGAGAAGATGTTTCTTTGATGGCTCGATGCCGTAGGTATACGCCTTGACTTCTCCGCAAGCGTAAATACCGCTCCCCGACCATCCGGGAATAGGAAGGAGCAGATTTGATGCGATGAGGTTGACGCAGGTTGACCGAGACCACGCTTGTTGGAACTGAATTGCGTTAAACAGCGGGTATCCGTCGAACCAGGCGGTGGGGAAAACGATGTTCTTCACACCGTACACGCGAACCAAGTCCACCGCTGGGCTCTTGAAAAGCATGTCGAAACAGGTAAACACTCCGAAACGAACTTGGAAGGACGTAATGAACGTCACGAATTCGCATGTCGTTGGCGTGTTAAACTGCACTTCGTGAAACAGGTGTTGTTTGTGATATTTCGCGAGGAATCGACCGTCTGTGTCGAAGACGACGTCGGTGTTGAACTGATATCTGCCGTCGTCTGGGCAGTTTGGGTCCGCAGCTGACTTTGTGCAGTATCGGATATCACCCATGTTGGCCACTAGAGCTATGGAATTATTCAAAGCGATACAGCTGAGCTCCTGGAGAATCTCAGTGTTTACCAGTTTCTTGGAACTTGTGCAGGGAATCCAAGGTTCGCTTGTCTGTGAAACATCGGGAATCGGTTCCAAGAAAGGTTGAATCTCATCCCTCGCATGGGACACGCCGTATATCCCATCTTCTGGGAAGACGATGATTTGGGCGCCTTGTTTTCTAGCGGCGCTCGCCTTCTCGCGGTACACGGCGGTGTTGGTTCGCATGATGCGCAAGGCTTTCTCTCTGCTTGGTGTCGAACCGTCGTGTACAAAGTACGGCCGATGCTCGAATATGGCAGCTTTGTATTCTGTGTTGGCCAGGATGCGTGGTGGTGATACGCCAAGCAGAACGGGTAAATAAAGAAACATAAGAGAGATTAGCTTCGCCATAGTCTTTGACAACTAAACGTTGAACTCTACACTGAGACGCGACAAACTAGATGTATGGTCTGTGGTAAACTCGTGTGGACTGTCTTATGACGGAGTGGACCGGAGGGAGTGGACGATGGGGTTTTCATGATGATCTTGTGATATTATTATGTAATGTATGATGTAATGTGATATAATTATGTAAACAAGGGATCCCGAGTGTGAGCGTCTTTGTTGATGTCGTGACGTCAACACGAAAATCTCCGAACCATGACCGTACGAGGCCGAATGACGATAAATGAGTTACTATTGCAAGGAAAATGACCAATGAAATGAATGTAGAGTAGGCTAGTAGGCATACCGTATGCCCTTGTTTCAAAGGGCTACCTAGCGCATACCAACGTTGAACGGACGCTGAGTGTGACATCTTGAAACTCGAGCTCTCGTTGCAAAGACACAACGGCGACGTCAAAATCGGGGCGGGCCTGGAGGGGAGGACGACACGAGTCTTTTGTTGTTAAGATTTTCTACAACGCCAACGTGGACGTTGTTTTGTGGTGTTGTTGAAATGGCTTCAATTAAATCTGCCCGCGAGTTGTTGCTTCATGATGTTCATGAAGGTTTGATAGATGAAGAAGAGTTTTTGTTGCTCAGTGAGCTTAATACTTCTGATAATCCTACGTTCACTTACAAAGACTACGGAAAGTTTGACCTTCAATCGAAGAACCAGGGGCGGATCCAGGCTCATCTGATAGAGGGGGTGCAGATTTTTCAGGGGGGTGCACCCATCCACCGCCACCTTAAATTATGTCAAAAATGCCATAAATCATCGGAAAATTTTAATATATACTGGTTGTGCTGACTTTTTCTGGGGGTGCTAATTTTCTCTGGGGGTGCTAATTTTCTCTGGGGGGTGCGCACCCCATGCACCCACCCCTAGATCCGCCTATGCGAAGAACGAAGCGAAATGTAAGAGTGAATTCAGAGTGGAAAAACGAGATATTCTCTGGTAATGAGGTTGAACCCATTAAGGTGGCGTCAGTAAAGCCAGGTCAAGCAAGGCGGTCTACCTGGCCGAAAAGGGTTGGGGATAACACTGAC
The DNA here is from genome assembly GCA_035772405.1 of Chrysogorgia sp. JL179-B06. Classification (NCBI taxonomy): domain Eukaryota; kingdom Metazoa; phylum Cnidaria; class Anthozoa; order Scleralcyonacea; family Chrysogorgiidae; genus Chrysogorgia; species Chrysogorgia sp. JL179-B06. The sequence continues at coordinate 49,071 of JAYKKM010000517.1, read as the reverse complement.
GTAATTGAAGAATTTAAAATCTCGAATGAAAACGATAACACTGGAAAAATGTGGACAACCTGACACCACACCTTTGAAACTCAAACATGTCCCGTCTATTTTCCAACGCAACTTTACAACGATCACCCCTGATGAAGACACTAGATTGGAGTGTCGAAACGTTGGGTCATGGACAGTAATTTTTAAAGTTACGTTCAAAAAACATTTTAAAGCCAGAGTAGCGTGTCTGTAGCGTAGCTATGTCGTCTAGGAGCGCTGGATGGTGCAAAAGTTCGCCAGCAATTAAATAAGTACAATTCGATCTCTTTACAGAAATGTCCCGAAAAACGGAGCGTCGACGCTGTTGAAGGTACGACTGCTGACCAATGATTCTCAAACTTAGGGAGTTATGGTACCCTTGGGGATTATTTCGAATTTCCAGGGGAGCCTGAAAGCACTTTGTTTTATGCTTTTTTTCAGGTAAATCCAAGACGGAACATTTATCTATGGGATCCTTTCGTTCCCTCTTGTTACAGAACTTGGAGAAGCTGATTATTCCTCATTCGGTAATTTACTCAATTTTCTCTTATAATGCAATAATATCAAGTTAATGTATCTATATTATATTTGTCTCTTACACAACAGGATGAATCCCTGACTGTCTCCTATGCTGCACTCGACGTCTTGGTTGCTATGACATCATTCTGCGAAAAGGAGGAATTAGAAAGGTAAACGGACATTTCCTGGAAATTTCGGTAAAAGCATGGTGTTATTTTACAGTGAAATATTTACTTGCAATTCAAGTTGGGTGCTGACATACACGTTTCTGCAAAAATGACGTCAAGTCAAAATACTAATATTTGTTTTCCATTCAGGATATTTCTTCTTCTCAAGCGTGGTTGTCTCTTTCAACTGTTGGCCAAGGATTCTGGTCGTTCCTCTGTTTTGCCCGTGATGTCACTGTTGAAAAATCTCCTGCCCTGCAAAGACATACACAAAATGCTGTGCTCGCGAACAGGTTGGTTTGGCCATGACCGCCGTGTGATATACACTCAGTCACCGTTCTTTTCTGGAAGTAAATCTCACTTCAATATAAATCAACTAGGAGTTCTTATCAGAAGTGAAATGCTGCCTCGGAACATGCACAGAAGCATTGGGTATATTAGAAGGGTATTCCACTATTCCCGTTCGTTTGTTTGATTTGAAATATGACCGCTTGATAAGAATAACGATAAGTCGTTCAATTGAGAAATATTACAAACGTGAAGTTCCATTTGGCAAAAGTGTCGCCTGAATGGAAAATGTATAACTTCGCGAGGCTTGCTCGTTTCGAGTAAATGTTGTGGTTTAGATTGTTATCAAGTGGAACACGGCAACAAACGACAGCGTCTGAATTCAAGGAGACATTATAACCTCAATGTTTTTGATAACGGTGACATCCCGCATGATGATGGAAAATTTATAACTTCGCGAGGCTTGCTCTTTCGAGTAAATGTTCTTCGAATTAGATGTATGGCGTTTAATGGTCACATTCAATTTTGACATTATAAACGCGCCATAAAATACAACTAGAAGTCCAGCACTAAAGCAGAACACGTTGCCGTTGACGAGTTCCGAACATTTGATTCGGATACTTTCCGCATCCGGCGATTAAACGAACATCTACGAGTTACGTCATAAAACTGTGACAAATATCTCGACATCTCGACAAGGGCAACTTAGGTCCGCGAAGAGGTCTGGGCACGAGACACTGAACCCAAGTCAAGATTAGTGTACTGCCGGCAGCAAATATCTAAAAAAAGATACGAAGGGCCTTCGCTCGAAACGTTAGACTATACTTACACGCTATTTCAGCAGTACACCAACCTTTTTAGATATTTAGATATTTTATTTCTACGCAGCCTACGCAGCACAACACGTTTTATGACTTCAATATACTTTGGATAAAAAGTGGTAACTTAATCAACATAACTATCAACGAATGTCATGCAACTAGTTGAAATGCAGTCTGTTTCGAGTGTGATTTGGGATCATTACACGTTTTACACGCTAAAAATACATAACCACATGAGTCTATGCATTGAAATAGTAGAGTTCGATTCCAGTCAGGGTCTTGAAAATTGTTTGAGATTTTTCACTTATTAACCGAGAGGTAAAAAACGAAGACAATTATACATTCCCGTAGAAAAATTATACCGTTTCGTAGTTTTCGCTTTACTGATTTTTACACCAGTTATAGGCATGTATTTGTCGTGCTTTTAGATATTAAGAGGAGATTTTTTAAAAAGTCGCGTAATTTTTGTCAAAAGTGCTCAAAACTTAGTAACCAGGCTTTTCTACTTAAAATGCCGCCATCTTGGAAAGATCAATGTTATTCACTGCCACCGTTCAACGTTCAATGTTCATGAGAGACGTTATTAAAGGTTTCTATTGAAAGGAGCACAAAACTCTTCACGCGAAGCTAAAAGAAAAACTTTGAACCCTAAAACCAAAGAAAACGTTACGGTAAGTTTCATATTTTTTGTCTAAATATAAGTTTACTTGCTATTATTCATGAAGAAAATTCAAAATAAATTAATATTTAATCAATATTTCTAAATCAGTAAGAAATTTGTCCTGATATACATTAACTTTATCTTCGTTTTTCTCGGCTAAAATAGCTTATATCACCAAAATAGTTGGTAAACATGGTTATTTAGATGCATTCGTATTTTAATTTTTAAGTAGTGTAATAATATACAAAAATCATTGAGCATATTGTATTATTGTATATTTACTTGAAATGCGAATGCATCTAAATAACCATGTTTACCAACTATTTCGGTGATATAAGCTATTTTAGCTACAGATCGGCCGCTCATACTGTATCTAATACATAAAGGTTTATTACAATTGCTAACTTATACTGCCAACTTGGTAAAATGGGAACTATAAAAATCCCAGACTGCAGAGTTGGTCAATGCCGCCCCCGATTTTTTTTCATGGACAAATTTTTGCGCCCCTGGTGGTCTTCTGTAACAATTTACCATATTTTTGCACCCCATAAAATAAAGTACACCAAGGGCCTTATGAACATGAAATGGGGCCAGGAAGTTACATTTTTCGAATAGACCAGCATAATAGACCGCTTCGCCCGCACCCAGGTGCGCTCGTTGTGCAATTTGCGCACCCGCACCTCAATTTTGATGACTTTGCGCACCCGAGATCTCGTCGAAATGTGCCCAACTCTGCAGTCTGGTAAAAATCCACAAATTTGTCAAAGATATACTTAAAAGTGCTTGTAAATAGCTGCTTCTGTTCACATGGTTTTGTCAATTGAACTTGTGATCTGTTTTGTGAAAAGGAAAGAGGTTCGGGTAATACCAATCAGGCTCAACAACACATTATTGACATAAAATACATTGACATAAACAACCTCAATTGTTTTGCAGAATGTCATGCATATAATTTATTGCTTCTGGTTTAATGAGAAAAATTAAAATTTGGAAGTTCTATATGTTTTTTAAATTGTTTGTCAGCAACTTGAACAACAACACAACAAATTGTAAAGATATTTTATTTTAGGTCAATTACAATTTTTCGCCTTTTGAATATTGTCACATCACTGGTCTGTACCAAAGGCAGAGGGGTGGGAACGGACCAAAATGTATTATAAATAGTTGAACTGTCAACATAGGGTTTCAGGAGCCCTTGTTTTGGAATCTTTTTATATATTTCTAGTTTGAAATTTAGTACACTGAATTCTCTTAAAATGGAATGCTATTATGTTGTCATACTATTTCATACCAAATTTAGTCTGTTCATTGGGGGGCCATGACCCCCTTTCCCACATCAAATATAGGTCTGCATTACATAAAGTATTATTTTCTATTTTCAGGGTGTTCAAAATCAGAGATTGCAATCTCCAACCACAACCAATTATGACGACTCCTCCTTCATCACTGTTTAGTATTTGAATGGACAGTTTTAACAAAAACACATATGTTTTTGTACAAAGCTTAAAGGTGGTAAACTGTCAAAGTTTTAGATAATCAAATACTGACATTTCAAGGCAAAGCCTTTACTCTGATGAAGTGCTTTGACTTGAAATATCAGTATTTTATTATGTAAAATATCAGCAGTTCACCAGATTTAAGCATTTTTATGCATAATAATACTGCCTACAGTATGTTACACTGCACTGATTTGGACACTATATTGGGGTTTATCTCTGGTGTTGGTTCCTAGCACTTTAATTTTCTTATAATACAATATTGTTATTATTTTTATTTGCTACCAAATGCACTGTAAATAAAAAAACAAAAGAAATATATATTTTATACAGGATTATCACTTCAGATAGCTGTTATGTAATATACAAAAGGAATCTGTTATCAATGTGGGTCCTGTTGGTAATAGTTCATAAGTAATACAGTGTATAAAATGTTTATAATACTGTAACACTGAATTTGTAATGTAATTATTATCACTAACACTAAGATGACAAATTAGCTCTCAAATGATGTAAATTTACAATGTAAATTTGCTTTCAATTTGAGAAATCTAAATATTGTTATTATGATTTCTAATATATACTGTATGTACAGGTATACTATAAATGTTGTTGTGGAAAACAGTAATTAATACATTTTAATATATGTATTGAAGTAATTGTAATTAAGGGCAATTACACCAGTGTGACAAAGGATTTTTCAAAACAACCAATTTCATAATTTGTATAGTACACTGCAAATTATGTTTGTTTCTTAAAATGTCAACGTAATTGCCCCTAGTTACTATAATATACATATAAAGTATAAACCAAGATTTGTATCTTCTTACAATGTCATGTGATAGTGAAGTAAATGGTTTTCATAATTTTTATTTTAATAAGTTAAAACTTAAAATATATGGTATCAGAAAAATGTTGACAATCTTCTTAATTCTGAAACAAGGTGCCCAGCAAACAAGCTGCAAATTAAAATATATATCATATGTGAGCATGCTTTCATGAATAAATTGGACAAGTATTGTACAATCAATACACATGTACCACAAAAGAGTAGTCATACATGTAGCCCAAAATCTACAGTTTAATCAGTAGTTAACAGTATATTATTTAATTGTGTTGGTATTCATAGTTTTGCTTAGTTAATTTCTGTGGTTGTATTTTGCAAATGTACCTACTAAAAATGTGCCTTAATACATTGTCCATCTTCCAGCTCGTAGTCTTAAATGGTTTAGTATTTTTCTTCCAACTATTACAGTGTACAATATCCAAACAGGGCAACTAGTACAAATTGGTTAAGTACAAATTGGTTACTGTAACCCAATAATAGAAAGTATAAATACTCACAAAGCCACCTTAATCAAAATGCAATATACAAAACAGATAAGACCACATAAATGCTAAAATTCTGCGAGGACCATTCACCTAATTTTTTCTTAAACCACTTTCAATGTGAAGAATAATAACTAAGCTTCAAGATTATATATACCTTGCAGTGTGCCAATCAAAATTTTAGCAATATTTTGCATTTTAGTAAAGCCCACAATCATTCATGGGCCCAAGTCACAAAAACTTACAACTTTTCATGATTAAAAACCTCATATATTTTTTTCTGAAATCTCTACTAGTTTTTGGCTGGCATCCAATTAATATATGCTTTTAAAACTACATAGTAAAATAATCTTTTACAGTTTAGTCGTTAATTGCAATATTTTATAACCAAAATTCAATAGCTAGCCATTTTAGGATAAGATGACGAAAATGAGAAACAAAAATATTTTCTATCAAAAAAACTGCGAGGACCATTCACTCAATTTTTATTTAAACAACGCTTATTGTAAACCTCACTGATTGAATGTAATGCACCGTAAGTCGCACCGGTGTGCCAATTAGTTTAAAGGTAAAAATATTGCATATTTCGTAAACAACTCCACTTGGTTAGTTGCTACGAATACGACATACAATAACAAAGTTCGACTACGAGAAATGGACAATAATCATCATAATATTCCTTACTAGCTCGATAAATTCTGCTTTATTCGGCTGTGTGACAACATGTCTTCGTAAATAATATAGCATTGTTGAGATCAACATCAATTTTAAGGGGGATCTGGAGAAAACGTTGATGGAACCAATGACATAAGGGTTCATACAGTCGACAAAAAAGCCTCTCACTTGAACGGCCAAAAAATAATTATCTGCGACTGATATCAGACTGATGCAAATAAGACACAAAGTTTACTCGTATATGTTTCTATCCACACAATTTTTTTTTAAATATTAACAATCTAATGACAGAAATAAATAAATGAAATGAACGTACCTGTGTTCTTCTTGCTGTCGAACATTAAACCCCAAGTCTACTCAAGCATGTTGTTGGTGTTAAAAGCGCCGTGAAGACGTTGCACCAACTTCCAGCAGAAAAAATGTATCGAAGGACTATTGCAGGTCTCACATTTAATAATGAGCGATTTTCCGTAAGATTATTAAGCCAAAAATGAACAAAATAAATGGTTCACAACTTTTCACCGCCATGTTCCAAAATGCAGCAGAATATTGCTGTTTATTCGCAAAGCATCACGGTATTTTTGAGCGCCAGTTTCTCGATAATCTAAAAAATCTCTCTTAAAGTGCTTATAAACCCAAAATGGGTTTTTGGTGATTCGGATAGAGCATAAAAAGTTAGTGAATAAGTTCTGGATTAGTTTTTGCGTTAAACTTTTAGTTTCGGAGATATAACGGCTCAAACATGCAAATTGTGCCATTTTTTGGAAAAAAGTAGCGCCACCAAAATAACACACAGGGACCTGGATCCGAGGAACCCATCTTCAACAACAACTAGGCTTTTGTATATAGGAGAAGATAGCTAGCTATCTTAAGAGTTTTTATTGAAAAATGCCCAAACGATGTGTCTTTACGATGTTACCTTGTCTACTCGAATTGTAATATATTTTTATAAGTATTGAAACATAACACGTTCCTCGGATCCAGTCTCCCGGCCTGCGCTACTTTTTTCACAAATTGTGACTTTGAGCCGTTATATCTCCGAAACTAAAAGTTTAACGCAAAAACTAATCTAGAACTTATTAACTAACTTTTTATGCTCTATCCGAATCACCAAAAACCCATTTTGGGTTTATAAGCACTTTAAGTAACTGTAAAGACAAGCAGTAATGATGTTCCAGCACATTTTATTGCTCGGTACTTTCAATGAGGAAGATGCTTAGCTCTCTTTTATTTTCATTCAAATCAACTCCGAAATTTTCCCGCGCAGTTGTTAGTAGATTTATTACTCTTAGGTGAACGGAATACCCCAACAGGCTAGAAGCCCACTTGATTTAAGGTCGTTATCCGAGAAGACCCGAAAGTCTTACCATTTGCTGATATTGTTGCAAAGGCAGCACTTTCTCCTCAATTATTTTTAAGACCCTGAGTGGTGGTCCGACCCAGGATTTGAACCTGTGCCGTTCTCCCTTCTCATAGTCCATATATAGAGATATGTGATAACCACTAGACCACAACAGCTGGTTCATATTACTCATGCAGTCTTCGTAAGCTCATACCATTTACCTTGTCTTGTGTTTTTCAGATGACTGTATCTTATTGAAGGTATACCAGTGTGCGTGCGAAGAAGAAGATGAAGCTTACACGGCAGATGCGTTTTGCAGGCAGTTTCTGCTACAGGTTAATTTCGCTTTCTATCACGAGTTTTCCTCGCTCAAGATTTCTATCCACTATATCTGACCTGCTCCAACTTCTTACTCGATAAATAATGAAACCCTTGTCTATGTTGACACAAAAATATAACAAAAATAAGTGATGGTGACTTAGCCATGCAGGTCAACGGAAAGCGGAGTACACCCTTCAACGTATAGGCGAGATACTCATGTTTTTAAACCTCTGAAGAAATGTTTAAATAGACGTTGTCCGCATTTTTTAATGATTATTTTACATTTAATAAAAATATAACTGACTGTCAACTAGACAAGCAATCATGTACATCTGCCTAAGGGGGGGCATGCACGCGGAAGTTGCCAAGCGGCTTTTTTTTTAAAAATATGAAATCTTGATATCGCAGTGTAACATCCTATAAAATATTTCTTTTAGGTTGTTAAGTTCTTGAAACGCGTAGCCTTCAATCACAGTGACTCCATCGAATTTCTTCTCGAAACCGACTGTCAGTGCAGTTTAGAGGTAAACTAAACTTCCTATAAATATCATTGTAAAATTCATTGACAATTCATGAAGAAAATTCAAAAGAAGTTAATATTTAATCAGCATCTTTAACTCAGGTAAAACATTGATTAATAAAACATCAATGTTTTACCAAAGTTAACTTGCTCAAATTGAGCTTTTTCGGAGTTAAAATAATTTGTTTGTACTGTTTCTACAACTTCCAAATTAGGTATGTATTATATATTCTATTCATTTTGCAAGTTCGTTAAAACATTCGCGGCCGATGTTTACGGGCAGTTACAACGGCTCGCCTGAGGCTCGCCATTGTAACTGCCCATAAACATCGACCGCTCATATTTTAACTATACTACTAATAAAGTCCATATTGGACTGATGATGCGTCACAACCAGGGTAAAGCGAAATTTCTATCTAGCCGGCATGCTCATGTCTTTATAAGTTTGAAACTCAATTTTTTTGTGAATGTCTTCCTTTTTCAATCGAACCACACCATTTTAAAAAGCATTCCGCAGAAACTCGGCTACCCACAGAGTAGTTTCATCAGGTTTACCTCGGGTGTGACATCACCAACTTCCCAGTTAATTAGGCAAAATATTACAAAAAGATGGCGGATGACAGGGTTGTCTTTGGTCAAAATTACTGCTGTTGTTTTGTACAGGAGTAGTTTTGTTTACTTGGATTATCTTCGTAAGCATTTTTGTTAGTCAGAAAGACAAAAATATGATACCTATAGGAGTATCATTAGATGTGTGAAGTTGATCGTTGATTCTTTTTTTCTTCCAGCTCGTTCCCCGATGAATTGTTAATTTTTCCCCGACAGGGGGGATAAGGTTCCCCGATGGGGCTGTAGCCCCCTCTCTTGCGCCACCCCTGTCTTCCTGTAGAGACTTGAGAACTATATACATGATATATATACATTGTTGTATAGTCTTGAGAAAGACTATTGTTGGTAACTGACGTTTCGACGGCCTCAGCGGCGGTCATCTTCAGAGTCAAGTAAAGCGTGTTTGTCAGGGTTTGCCTATATTTACGTCTGGTTCATTACGTCATCGTTTGTGTCGTAATTAGTGTGAGTGGGTGTCACACTAATGTCTGGTTCATTACGTCAGTCACCAACTATAGACAATAGTCTTTCTCAAGACTACAACAACCTTGACGATCAACTTCACACATCTATTGTTATTTATGTTGCCAATGTCCTTTAATTTAATTGTACTAAAGCAAAGTCCAAAGTAAGTTTATCATTTACACAATATTGTTCAGTACATTTAGATTACAAAATTCAGGCTCAGTACATTTACATCACATAAATCGCTACAGCACTGTACATTATTTCCTACAGATTATTCGTTGTCTAGTACTGATCCTACACGACAAGGTGAACTATCTCTTGGGCTTGGACCCAGACATTGTGACCTCAGACGAAAGGTAAACACAGAGTTTAAAGGGAAACTGTACCCAAAAAATAAAATTAGTTTTACGGTATCTGCTCTTGTACTCGAGAAATAACGTTTTCATTCTCGTATTTTATGCTTCTGGACGCCACCATTTTTGAGTTTGTTCGACGGCTCAAGATTGATGTACAGCGGTGATTTTCATTTCAATTTTGACGTCATTGAGGCCATTGAGTGCTTGTCGTTTGTTCCTTGCACTCAATGACGTCAAAATTGAAAAGAAACTCCCGCTGGACCTCGAGTCTGAGCCGTCGAGCAAACTCGAAAATGCCGGCGTCCAGAAGCATAAAATAGGAGAATGAAAACGTTATTTGTCACACCATAAAAAATTAACATTTCTAAATATTATACTAAAAGGCCTTTTATTTAAAAGTAATTTATTTTTTGGGTACAGTTCCCCTTTAATTTTAGTAAGTAGGTTTAGCTTCAGATCATTTCTCGTCTGTGGTGATGAAAACAATTACGTCATCTCGTAAAAGCGCCATTGTATAGGCATCAACAAAGTAATTTCAGCTCACTAATAAATCAAGTCTTATTTTTTTAGTCTGCTTATTTTGCGTATTGGAATCACCCTTCTGGCCATCTTGTGCACGCACAGTAGTTACTCTGTGGAACACAAACTAGACGTAGAACGCCATTACATTGAGCTGATTTACAATGTCATGATCCTCTACAAAAATATCAAAGATTTTATTCCCGAGCTAGAAGGTATGGTTGGTTACTGATTGTGGTCTGTTGAGAGAATTTCGTGGGCACACGAAAATATTGCCACTTTTTTGGAATTTTTCTTGCATCACACGGTCACATCACCACCAATGATCCACTGGAGTTCCACCGTCATCATTTCACGTTGAATCAACCATCGCCTTACCCTAACCCGTGCCCCAACATCCTTTCTCAATCATACGTTGAATTTTCCACCCTCACTTCATATCCCCCATGCCACTCACTTCCCTACCCTCACTTCGTATTCCCCCATGCCACTCACTTCGCATTCCCCCATGCCACTCACTTCGTATTGCCCCATGCCACTCACTTCCTCACTTCGTATTCCCCCATGCCACTCACTTCGTATTGCCCCATGCCACTCACTTCCTCACTTCGTATTCCCCCATGCCACTCACTTCGTATTCCCCCATGCCACTCACTTCCTCACTTCGTATTCCCCCATGCCACTCACTTCGTATTCCCCCATGCCACTCACTTCCTCACTTCGTATTGCCCCATGCCACTCACTTCGTATTCACACTCACTTCGTATTCCCCCATGCCACTCACCTCCTCACTTCGTATCCCCCCATGCCACTCACTTCCTCACTTCGTATTGCCCCATGCCACTCACTTCCTCACTTCGTATTGCCACTCACTTCCTCACTTCGTATTCCCCCATGCCACTCACTTCGTATCCCCCCATGCCACTCACTTCCACTTCGTATTGCCCCATGCCACTCACTTCTTCACTTCCACTTCGTATCCCCCAATGCCACTCACTTCTTCACCTTCACTTCGTATCCCCTCATGCCAAGCGAATAACTATTTCACAACATACAGCGAAAACTACTTACAAAGCAAAGAGAAATGGAGTATTCAAACGAATCTTCGAGCGATGGTTCGTCAAGTTCTGGCTTAGAAGACAGCGGAGAAGATATTAACGTCGAAGGAGACGTAAACATGATTAAACCTTACGCGTTTGAGCCGGTTGAAGAAACAGATTCTGATGAAGATGTAGACGAGGAAATGCCCTCACTTCGTATTCCCCCATACAACTCACTTCCTCACACTCACTTCGTATCCCCCAATGCCACTCACTTCTTCACTTTGTATCCCCCCATGCCACTCCCTTCCTCACCTTCACTTCACATTCCCCCATGCCATTCACTTCCTCACCTTCACTTCGTATTCCCCCATGCCACTCACTTCCTCACCTTCACTTCACATTCCCCCATGTCATTCACTTCCTCACCTTCACTTCACATTCCCCCATGCCATTCACTTCCTCACCTTCACTTCTTATTCCCCCATGCCACTCACTTCCTCACCTTCACTTCACATTCCCCCATGTCACTCACTTCCTCACCTTCACTTCATAATCCCCCATGCCACTCACTCACTTCCTCACCTTCACTTCGTATTCCCCCATGTCACTCACTTCCTCACCTTCACTTCATAATCCCCCATGCCACTCACTCACTTCCTCACCTTCACTTCGTATTCCCCCATGCCAGTCACTTCCTCACCTTCACTTCACATTCCCCCATGCCACTCACTTCCTCACCCTCACTTCATAATCCCCCATGCCACTCACTCACTTCCTCACCTTCACTTCACATTCCCCCATGTCACTCACTTCTTCACTTCACATTCCCCCATGCCATTCACTTCCTCACCTTCACTTCGTATTCCCCCATGCCACTCACCTTCACTTCACATTCCCCCATGTCACTCACTTCCTCACCTTCACTTCACATTCCCCCATGTCACTCACTTCCTCACCTTCACTTCACATTCCCCCATGCCACTCACCTTCACTTCACATTCCCCCATGTCATTCACTTCCTCACCTTCACTTCACATTCCCCCATGTCACTCACTTCCTCACCTTCACTTCATAATCCCCCATGCCACTCACTCACTTCCTCACCTTCACTTCGTATTCCCCCATGTCACTCACTTCCTCACCTTCACTTCATAATCCCCCATGCCACTCACTCACTTCCTCACCTTCACTTCGTATTCCCCCATGCCAGTCACTTCCTCACCTTCACTTCACATTCCCCCATGCCACTCACTTCCTCACCCTCACTTCATAATCCCCCATGCCACTCACTCACTTCCTCACCTTCACTTCACATTCCCCCATGCCACTCACTCACTTCCTCACCTTCACTTCGCATTCCCCCATGTCACTCACTTCTTCACTTCACATTCCCCCATGCCATTCACTTCCTCACCTTCACTTCGTATTCCCCCATGCCACTCACCTTCACTTCACATTCCCCCATGTCACTCACTTCCTCACCTTCACTTCACATTCCCCCATGTCATTCACTTCCTCACCTTCACTTCACATTCCCCCATGTCACTCACTTCCTCACCTTCACTTCACATTCCCCCATGCCACTCACCTTCACTTCACATTCCCCCATGTCATTCACTTCCTCACCTTCACTTCACATTCCCCCATGCCACTCACCTTCACTTCACATTCCCCCATGTCATTCACTTCCTCACCTTCACTTCACATTCCCCCATGTCATTCACTTCCTCACCCTCACTTCGTATTCCCCCATGCCACTCACCTTCACTTCACATTCCCCCATGTCATTCACTTCCTCACCTTCACTTCACATTCCCCCATGTCATTCACTTCCTCACCTTCACTTCACATTCCCCCATGTCATTCACTTCCTCACCTTCACTTCACATTCCCCCATGTCATTCACTTCCTCACCTTCACTTCGTATTCCCCCATGCCACTCACCTTCACTTCACATTCCCCCATGTCATTCACTTCCTCACCTTCACTTCACATTCCCCCATGCCACTCACTTCCTCACCTTCACTTCATAATCCCCCATGCCACTCACTCACTTCCTCACCTTCACTTCGTATTCCCCCATGCCACTCACCTTCACTTCACATTCCCCCATGTCACTCACTTCCTCACCTTCACTTCACATTCCCCCATGCCACTCACTTCCTCACCTTCACTTCATAATCCCCCATGCCACTCACTCACTTCCTCACCTTCACTTCGTATTCCCCCATGCCACTCACCTTCACTTCACATTCCCCCATGTCACTCACTTCCTCACCTTCACTTCATATTCCCCCCATGCCACTCACCCTCTCTTCATCCTTCTCTCACTAAGTCTCCCCCTCTTTTACTTCGTACCCATTCGTCTTGACCTTGTTCTCCTGTCTCTATATTAATCACAATATGCGCCGCATGGCCTATACTCGTCTACCCACTCAATCACGTTTGTGTTTGTGTTCACGACTAGCGCTGGGAGTTCAAGATCTTCTGGACATAGACCAGATTGAGGAGATCGAATGGTCACTGAGTTCAGAAGATGAAGATGAGGAATTCATGGAAACTGACACCTAGAGAAGATCACGAGTTTGCGCAGATAATGAAAGTGTTGACCATCGACGTTGCTTCGGAAACGAGGGGAGGAAATTCGCAAAGAAAACGATGACGATATTGAAGGTAGACCCGTTTCAACCTTCCCAACATATCCCTGTGCATCCCTGTGCATCCATATATGGAGGCCTGTTCACACAGCACTTCGATATTGAAGTGAAGTCGACGTGAACGATCGAATATGAGATTGATCTCAGCGAGTCCACTTTCACAGGTGGTCTGAGACACTGAACTCTTTATATAACTGGACGCTGACTGCTAAACGAAAAGTGAGGCTGAAAATGGCTGACATTGGACGTCAGTTTCAGGTGAAAAAATTTCAGAAAAAATTGGAGAATTTACGATTCCTTGTTTAGGACCGCGAGGTTCTCGAATTGCAGAAAAAGGCCTGGAACCGAGAATTTTGCCTTCCAATTTTCGCAAAATGGCGGCGTTCAATTGGTTACCATGACGGCCATCAACCTCGTTCCCAGGACCTTTTTGAAATTGGGAGGGCGGTAAAAGGCCGCCCTCCCATTTTCAAAAAGGGAAAAGGCCCTGGGAACGAGGTTGGACGGCCATCTTTGGCTTCACTTTTTGAGCCCACATTGACTAGAGTCAGCGTTATCTAAAGATAGAGAGAGAGTTCAGTGGTTTGAGATCGACCAAAGTGCGAATGCAAAGTCTTGATTTTAGTTAATGTTTTGTTTCATCAAAATCTCCATATTAGTTACCTTAAATAAATAAGAAGTTTGGATTTTACCATTGAAAGAAATTATGAATCAACCTCGTCCCGACAGCCTTCGCGGTGCGAGACAAGATGGCGGGCGAGGTTTTGTCTCGCACCGCGAAGGCCCTGAGGACGAGGTTGATTACGAATTACTCCACGTTGTTCTTACTTAAGGTTACTTTCTTTTATCTTTCAATGGAATTTTTCATAGTAAGTAAGCAACAACTTTATTTAAAGAGCCTATCTCACGTTTGGGGATTTTATATGCAGTATTCGTAATATTTGGGTCTTCCTGAGCAAAATCATAATATATATTGTCAGCCGAAAATTTCATCTTCATGGACTTTTTTGCTGTTAAAGTTCCGGATGTGATGTCACACGAGGCATTTTTGTGGCAAGTAACAAACTGGTTTGGAACGCCTCTTGTGACATCACATCCGATAACTTTGACAGCGAAAAACTCCATGAAGATGAAATTCTCGGCTGACAATATATATTATGATTTTGCTCAGGAAGACCCAAATATTACGAATATGTAAAATCCCCAAACGTGAGATAGGCATTTTATTGAGGGTAAAGTACACTTGATAGTGAACTGATAGAATAGTGGCCCTTAAAACTGATAAATTAAACTAGTGGCCACAAAGATGATGAATTGTTTGAGATTTACCCAAACTACAACGTTGTCGTTCTACACACGGCGTTGCCGTTGTCCTTAGCAACCGGTTGTCTAGCAACGCAATACGTCCGAGCACCCAAGACTAGGTACAAGGTAGGCGCGCAAGTGTACGTGGGATTATTTGGAGCCATTGGAGGACATTTAATATTGTGTCTGTGACATTTGTGCTGCCAAACGACCCCAAGAACACTTGTGCGCCAACCTTGTACCTAGTCCTTCACTCTTTTAGGAAAAGGCCAATTCATGACAGTGCGTTTCAACTCTAATATCATTGGTTTACTTCTTAGAAAAAAATTAGTCCAGTTAACTTACACCAACACCGTTCTGTTTGATTAAGTTCCGTAATAATAAAGGTGCAGAACGTGTTCTATTTGTTAAAATGAACAAAGTGTAGATTAGTATTATGAATACTGGCCTGTGTAGTAATATAGTAATAAGTGTCACCCTATATTAGGCCTATGGCACCTCAAGATTTAGGACTATATGGAATTGAGGTATCAGTTTACTGTCACACGTCCGCATGGTTCGTCAGGAGCCGCATGAAATTTTCATTATTTCATTTTTTTCGTTATCTGTCTAATTTTTATATGCAATTTCGCATGAAAACGGACATTAAAGTTGTAAAGGTTTTGCTGTACAAGCTGTGTTAAGTTGTTAATACTCAGTAAAACTCTGAGCACCAGACAGGACTCGAACCCGTAACCTTCTGAATGCTAGACAGACGCTCTAACCATTGAGCCACTGGAACTCAGATGGCAGAGCAATGGTTAGAGCGTCTGTCTAGCATTCAGAAGGTTACGGGTTCGAGTCCTGTCTGGTGCTCAGAGTTTTACTGAGTATTGACAACTTAACACAGCTTCCACAGCAAAACCTTTACAACTTTACAAACATCAAGCTCCCAACTTTACTAAAACGGACATTGTTTGTACTTTTCGAATGACGCCACGGTGTGAATGATTCGGCACCAGCTCTGGTAGCCTCAAAAGCCTCACATCGCTTGACAGGATCCAGAAATCTAGCCTCCTCCTCAGACAACTATGTGGCTTCTTTTTCCCGAGTCAAATAGCTTCCAACGCTGTTTTCCTCTTCGTCAATCAATCCCTTCACAATCCCTTATATACTTCCCTGTAATCCCTATACTTCCCTGCAATCCCAGCCAAAACATTGCTCGCACAGCCTTGGAAGTGATTTGACTCGGAAAAAAGAAGCCACAGAGTGCTAACAGAAATCATGGGTCCCCACCTACCTATACGAACACGTTTTGTGATTGGTTGATTAAAACAATAAAACAATAGAATCAACCACAAAGAAAACAATAGAATCAACCAAAAAGAAAACAATAGAATCAACCACAAAGAAACCAATGTCCTAACCCTAACCACTTTCGTTCCGTGTAGCCAATCACAAATATGTGAAAAGATAATGAATAATAAAAAAGGCCTCATTATCTCTTGCAAAATTAGCTGACAGTATACTGATATACCTCACTTCCATAGGCCTTAATAATGTCAACGTATATGTAGAACATGTAAAATAGAAATAGTCAATAAAAAGATTATTTTCGCTGCATGTTAATCGAGAAATATCAACTCGATGGTCTTACTGGACATCTGAAATGTTTAAACAAGCCAATTAACTCTTTCCTAACAGGCTGAAAAACATCCAAAATTGAACCACCTCTTTGTTCTATTGATATCTCTTGAAATAACCATAACTGTTGCGAAAGCTATACATTTTCTGGAAGCCCAATAAACCGGCTTTTACTTTTGCTTTTAAATTTCCCGAACAAAACACTTTATGTTAATATAAATTAGCAATAATTATCATAAATCAGGTTGAAAAATTTACATTTTTCTAGAAAAGGCCGTCTTGCACGCCCGCGTAGCATCTTGAAAACTCAAAATGCCACCAATCGCAGAGTTGTTTATGAAATCAAATCAAACTTGGCGTATGAGTGGATCTCGTGTTCCTGGCGCTTGTCGAATTTCAATTTTTAATCTTGCGTTACCGTGTGCCGTGTTTTTCGATTCACGACTTTGTGCATCACCGGCGGTCGTAATGTATCACCGGTCATAATGTATCATCGGTCGTAATGTATCACCGGTCGTATAAATGTATCACCGTTAGTATTGTATCACCGGTCGTAATGTATCACCGGTCATAATGTATCACCGGTCAGAATGTATCACCGGTCGTAATGTATCACCGGTCATAATGTATCACCGGTCGTAATGTATACTGTATCACCGGTCGTAATGTAGTATCACCGGTCGTAATACATCACCGGTCATAATGTATCACCGGTCGTAATGTATCACCGGTAATAATGTATCACCGGTCGTAATGTATCACCGGTCATAATGTATCACCGGTCATAATGTATCATCGGTCGTAATGTATCACCGGTCGTATAAATGTATCACCGGTCGTAATGTATCACCGGTCGTAATGTATCACCGGTCATAATGTATCACCGGTCGTATAAATGTATCACCGGTCGTAATGTATCACCGGTCGTAATGTATCACCGGTCATAATGTATCACCGGTCAGAATGTATCACCGGTCGTAATGTATCACCGGTCATAATGTATCACCGGTCGTAATGTATACTGTATCACCGGTCGTAATGTAGTATCACCGGTCGTAATACATCACCGGTCATAATGTATCACCGGTCGTAATGTATCACCGGTCGTAATGTATCACCGGTAATAATGTATCACCGGTCGTAATGTATCACCGGTCATAATGTATCACCGGTCATAATGTATCATCGGTCGTAATGTATCACCGGTCGTATAAATGTATCACCGGTCGTAATGTATCACCGGTCGTAATGTATCACCGGTCATAATGTATCACCGGTCGTAATGTATCACCGGTCATAATGTATCACCGGTCGTAATGTATACTGTATCACCGGTCGTAATGTAGTATCACCGGTCGTAATACATCACCGGTCATAATGTATCACCGGTCGTAATGTATCACCGGTCGTAATGTATCACCGGTAATAATATATCACCGGTCGTAATGTATCACCGGTCATAATGTATCACCGGTCATAATGTATCATCGGTCGTAATGTATCACCGGTCGTATAAATGTATCACCGGTCGTAATGTATCACCGGTCGTAATGTATCACCGGTCATAATGTATCACCGGTCATAATGTATCACCGGTCGTAATGTATCACCGGTCATAATGTATCACCGGTCGTAATGTATACTGTATCACCGGTCGTAATGTAGTATCACCGGTCATAATGTATCACCGGTCGTAATGTATCACCGGTAATAATGTATCACCGGTCGTAATGTATCACCGGTCATAATGTATCACCGGTCATAATGTATCACCGGTCATAATGTATCACCGGTCGTAATGTATCACCGGTCATAATGTATCACCGGTCGTAATGTATCACCGGTCGTAATGTATCACCGGTCGTAATGTATCACCGGTCGTAATGTATCACCGGTCGTAATGTATCACCGGTCGTAATGTATCACCGGTCGTAATGTATCACCGGTCATAATGTATCACCGGTCATAATGTATCACCGGTCGTAATGTATCACCGGTCGTAATGTATCACCGGTCGTAATGTATCACCGGTCGTAATGTATCACCGGTCGTAATGTATCACCGGTCGTAATGTATCACCGGTCATAATGTATCACCGGTCATAATGTATCACCGGTCCTAATGTATCACCGGTCGTAATGTATCACCGGTCCTAATGTATCACCGGTCGTAATGTATCACCGGTCGTAATGTATCACCGGTCGTAATGTATCACCGGTCGTAATGTATCACCGGTCGTAATATATCACCGGTCGTAATGTATCACCGGTCGTAATGTATCACCGGTCGTAATGTATCACCGGTCATAATGTATCACCGGTCATAATGTATCACCGGTCGTAATGTATCACCGGTCATAATGTATCACCGGTCATAATGTATCACCGGTCCTAATGTATCACCGGTCATAATGTATCACCGGTCGTAATGTATCACCGGTCGTAATGTATCACCGGTCGTAATGTATCACCGGTCGTAATGTATCACCGGTCGTAATGTATCACCGGTCCTAATGTATCACCGGTCGTAATGTATCACCGGTCAGAATGTATCACCGGTCATAATGTATCACCGGTCATAATGTATCACCGGTCCTAATGTATCACCGGTCATAATGTATCACCGGTCAGAATGTATCACCGGTCAGAATGTATCACCGGTCATAATGTATCACCGGTCATAATGTATCACCGGTCCTAATGTATCACCGGTCCTAATGTATCACCGGTCATAATGTATCACCGGTCAGAATGTATCACCGGTCAGAATGTATCACCGGTCATAATGTATCACCGGTCCTAATGTATCACCGGTCATAATGTATCACCGGTCATAATGTATCACCGGTCAGAATGTATCACCGGTCAGAATGTATCACCGGTCATAATGTATCACCGGTCGTAATGTATCACCGGTCATAATGTATCACCGGTCATAATGTATCAGCGGTCGTAATCTATACTGTATCACCGGTCGTAATGTATCACCGGTCATAATGTATCACCGGTCGTAATGTATCACCGGTCGTAATGTATCACCGGTCATAATGTATCACCGGTCGTAATGTATCACCGGTCGTAATGTATCACCGGTCATAATGTATCACCGGTCGTAATATATACTGTATCACCGGTCGTAATGTATCACCGGTCATAATGTATCACCGGTCGTAATGTATCACCGGTCATAATGTATCACCGGTCATAATGTATCACCGGTCATAATGTATCACCGGTCGTAATGTATCACCGGTCAGAATGTATCACCGGTCATAATGTATCACCGGTCATAATGTATCACCGGTCGTAATGTATACTGTATCACCGGTCGTAATGTATCACCGGTCGTAATGTATCACCGGTCGTAATGTATCACCGGTCGTAATGTATCACCGGTCGTAATGTATCACCGGTCGTAATGTATCACCGGTCATAATGTATCACCGGTCATAATGTATCACCGGTCGTAATGTATCACCGGTCGTAATGTATCACCGGTCGTAATGTATCACCGGTCATAATGTATCACCGGTCATAATGTATCACCGGTCAGAATGTATCACCGGTCAGAATGTATCACCGGTCGTAATGTATCACCGGTCATAATGTATCACCGGTCGTAATGTATCACCGGTCTTAATGTATCACCGGTCATAATGTATCAGCGGTCGTTCACCGGTCGTAATGTATCACCGGTCGTAATGTATCCGATCACCGGTCGTAATGTATCACCGGTCGTAATGTATCACCGGTCAGAATGTATCACCGGTCTGAATGTATCACCGGTCATAATGTATCACCGGTCATAATGTATCACCGGTCATAATGTATCACCGGTCATAATGTATCACCGGTCATAATGTATCACCGGTCATAATGTATCACCGGTCAGAATGTATCACCGGTCAGAATGTATCACCGGTCAGAATGTATCACCGGTCATAATGTATCACCGGTCATAATGTATCACCGGTCATAATGTATCACCGGTCATAATGTATCACCGGTCAGAATGTATCACCGGTCAGAATGTATCACCGGTCGTAATGTATCACCGGTCGTAATGTATCACCGGTCGTAATGTATCACCGGTCGTAATGTATCACCGGTCGTAATGTATCACCGGTCGTAATGTATCACCGGTCCTAATGTATCACCGGTCCTAATGTATCACCGGTCATAATGTATCACCGGTCATAATGTATCACCGGTCGTAATGTATCACCGGTCATAATGTATCACCGGTCATAATGTATCACCGGTCATAATGTATCACCGGTAATAATGTATCACCGGTCGTAATGTATCACCGGTCGTAATGTATCACCGGTCGTAATGTATCACCGGTCGTAATGTATCACCGGTCATAATGTATCACCGGTCAGAATGTATCACCGGTCAGAATGTATCACCGGTCAGAATGTATCACCGGTCGTAATGTATACTGTATCACCGGTCGTAATGTATCACCGGTCGTAATGTATCACCGGTCCTAATGTATCACCGGTCGTAATGTATCACCGGTCATAATGTATCACCGGTCATAATGTATCACCGGTCATAATGTATCACCGGTCATAATGTATCACCGGTCATAATGTATCACCGGTCAGAATGTATCACCGGTCAGAATGTATCACCGGTCATAATGTATCACCGGTCATAATGTATCACCGGTCATAATGTATCACCGGTCATAATGTATCACCGGTCAGAATGTATCACCGGTCATAATGTATCAGCGGTCGTAATCTATACTGTATCACCGGTCGTAATGTATCACCGGTCATAATGTATCACCGGTCGTAATGTATCACCGGTCGTAATGTATCACCGGTCATAATGTATCACCGGTCGTAATGTATCACCGGTCGTAATGTATCACCGGTCATAATGTATCACCGGTCGTAATATATACTGTATCACCGGTCGTAATGTATCACCGGTCATAATGTATCACCGGTCGTAATGTATCACCGGTCATAATGTATCACCGGTCATAATGTATCACCGGTCATAATGTATCACCGGTCGTAATGTATCACCGGTCATAATGTATCACCGGTCGTAATGTATCACCGGTCGTAATGTATCACCGGTCATAATGTATCACCGGTCGTAATATATACTGTATCACCGGTCGTAATGTATCACCGGTCATAATGTATCACCGGTCGTAATGTATCACCGGTCATAATGTATCACCGGTCATAATGTATCACCGGTCATAATGTATCACCGGTCGTAATGTATCACCGGTCAGAATGTATCACCGGTCATAATGTATCACCGGTCATAATGTATCACCGGTCGTAATGTATACTGTATCACCGGTCGTAATGTATCACCGGTCGTAATGTATCACCGGTCGTAATGTATCACCGGTCGTAATGTATCACCGGTCGTAATGTATCACCGGTCGTAATGTATCACCGGTCATAATGTATCACCGGTCATAATGTATCACCGGTCGTAATGTATCACCGGTCGTAATGTATCACCGGTCGTAATGTATCACCGGTCATAATGTATCACCGGTCATAATGTATCACCGGTCAGAATGTATCACCGGTCAGAATGTATCACCGGTCGTAATGTATCACCGGTCATAATGTATCACCGGTCGTAATGTATCACCGGTCTTAATGTATCACCGGTCATAATGTATCAGCGGTCGTTCACCGGTCGTAATGTATCACCGGTCGTAATGTATCCGATCACCGGTCGTAATGTATCACCGGTCGTAATGTATCACCGGTCAGAATGTATCACCGGTCTGAATGTATCACCGGTCATAATGTATCACCGGTCATAATGTATCACCGGTCATAATGTATCACCGGTCATAATGTATCACCGGTCATAATGTATCACCGGTCATAATGTATCACCGGTCAGAATGTATCACCGGTCAGAATGTATCACCGGTCAGAATGTATCACCGGTCATAATGTATCACCGGTCATAATGTATCACCGGTCATAATGTATCACCGGTCATAATGTATCACCGGTCAGAATGTATCACCGGTCAGAATGTATCACCGGTCGTAATGTATCACCGGTCGTAATGTATCACCGGTCGTAATGTATCACCGGTCGTAATGTATCACCGGTCGTAATGTATCACCGGTCGTAATGTATCACCGGTCGTAATGTATCACCGGTCGTAATGTATCACCGGTCCTAATGTATCACCGGTCCTAATGTATCACCGGTCATAATGTATCACCGGTCATAATGTATCACCGGTCGTAATGTATCACCGGTCATAATGTATCACCGGTCATAATGTATCACCGGTCATAATGTATCACCGGTAATAATGTATCACCGGTCGTAATGTATCACCGGTCGTAATGTATCACCGGTCGTAATGTATCACCGGTCGTAATGTATCACCGGTCATAATGTATCACCGGTCAGAATGTATCACCGGTCGTAATGTATCACCGGTGTCACAGGAATTCGCCCCCCCCAGGAAATTCGCCCCCCTCCCCCTGGGGGGACGAATTTCCTAGGAATCTTGCCCTCCCGGGGGCGAATTTCCTAGGAATTTCGCCCCCCTAGGGGCGAATTTCCTAGGATATTCGTCCCCCTCTAGGAAATTTGCCCCCCTCTCAATTTCGTTTTAAAATCAAAACTTCTCGAGAACATTGTTTATTAAATTTAATATTTTACAAAAAAGCACTTAAATATATTTGTTGACCAGTTCAGACATGGGTTCAGATAGCTCAGAGGACTAGTTTAGTCTTTTTAGCAGGTGGTGGAGTGCACGAAGGGCAAAGCCATTCACTTTGCGTAGAATTGCATTGCACACATTTCAGGTGAAACCATTCCCCGCAAAGATCGCATGCAATCATATCATCGTACTCTTCCGGAAGTTTGCATTTGCAGAAGGTCTCGACTGTAGCGCTGTTGTGGTGTCTTTGCTGGACCATTGGCCGACGTGCGTGTGGGAAACGCGTCAGCTCGCCATTCTCGAAGCATGACAGAAGGTGGCTCCTCATCTTCTTCTGGTCGAAGCGGACCTCATGCACCAGTTGGTTCCCGCTCGCTAATTCGTAGGCGAAGGCGATGGCGAACAGTCCGCAGTCGGTTGATCCTGTCTGGATCTGCACAGGTGGAATATCGACTTGCAGATGCCCGAAATCATCGATCAAGGTGCGATAACACTGGGCCAGCTGGACTTCGGTTGATCCCGTAATGTCATCATAGAGGCTATCAGACACTTTAACGTAACCCCCTGCCAACAACAACAAATTTTAAGGGAGAACACAAACCTCAGTGGTGCCAGAGACCTCAGGAAGTCTGATTCTATCATATGCACATTTAAAGTGATAAACAATATTTACCAATTGATGACGATGTAATCCAATGGTGTGCTCCAGTGTTATGGATCTGAATCCCTTCTGGCATGGTCGCGAATGACGTCTGTGACAGGACGGTGTCCTGTAGGCCGCCGACATGTGGGAACTTTCGCTTGAGGAGTTTTTGCGCGGCGTTCATATGTCGGTCGTTCAGCATTCTAGGCAGTTTTAGCAGTGTCTTCTCTTCTTTCTTCAAACCAAGTTCATTTATCCAATATTCTTCCGAAGGATTTTTAATTGTTTTAGTTTTATTGGTTTCAACCTCTGCGAAAGTAAATACAAGATATAAACAGAAGTGAGAAAAATTATATAATATGAAGGATTGAGGGCGAATAAACCAACTTATAAAATACCTTCAACTGCAACCCTAACGGGAGTTTGGGTCTGCTCAACGCTTGGTACACGTGGCTTTGTCACAGTTGCGTTAACTTTCTTTTTTATTTTTTTGTTTTTATTGACTGCAACCGCTATAAAACATTATAAAAGATAAACAGCTATAAGTGAACTTTCGATGACAATATGATCAAGGAAGGCAAATAAACCAGCTTATAAAATACCTTTAACTGCAACACTAACAGGAGTTTGGGTCTGCTCATCGCTTGGTACATATGGTTTTAGCACAGCTGCATTAACTTTCTTCTTGTTTATGTTACCTGTTGAACAGTTCTAAAGAAACGAAGAACACATAGTTTTAACTTAACTCATCTAATAAAACA
Organism: Chrysogorgia sp. JL179-B06; assembly: GCA_035772405.1. Lineage (NCBI taxonomy): Eukaryota > Metazoa > Cnidaria > Anthozoa > Scleralcyonacea > Chrysogorgiidae > Chrysogorgia > Chrysogorgia sp. JL179-B06. The sequence goes on along the minus strand of JAYKKM010000517.1, from coordinate 24,250 downwards.
ACAGTCTTGCAACGCAAGTATATCCTTATATACAATCGACTCCTAAGGACATACCTTAATTTTGTACACGTTTTTTCCCAAACAGTCAACCACTTCATAAGGTCCTAACCATTTAGCATCTAACTTGCCCCCTTTACGTGAGTCGTTTTTACTGTTTCTGAGCAGCACAAGCGATCCTTGGGTAAACTCCTACATGTATGAATAAAAATCTTACTTAATAAATAATATCACTGAAAGTGATACCTTAATACCTTCCGAAGTGCGCGTTGGATGGTCTGATTGAAACGTTCATCTAATCCATTACTTTGAGGATGGTACGCAGTTGTTACTCGATGCTCTGTCCCTGTTGGATTTGCAAATAAATTATCAAAAATTTGTTTTTTTCGAACAAATTATTCTGGAAATTCGCATAACAGTATTAGAAATTACCCCTGCATACAGATTCTATAATATTATAAAAAGATATCCATCTCTGAAAAAGTTTTTTGCCGACGATCGATATTTTCCCGATATTCTTTCAATTTCCGTAATTATTCAATTTCCGATTTTCTTTAAATTTCCGTAAAGGCAGTAAAGGCCAAAAAAAGCAGCTTGTTTTCAAACTTATCTTGACTGATGACTCATTTCACAGAAACAAAACAACAAGAACGCAATTCCCAATGCGGCCATTCTTTTGTTTCACTACTATTCTTGAACAACAATAGTTCCGCCTCATCACCTACTCGCTATTATCATCTTAACCATCCCTGTGCCTAGGTTACCGTTTACTAGCTTTTCATTAAGGCGATGACTCATTTATAGAAACAAAAAATGGGATTGGATGCACTTTAAGCAGTTTTCAATCATACTTGATAACATGTAACTTTGGTTTCAATTCAACACTAGACCTAATAGATTTCATAAAGATATGAAATAAAATTGAAACGCCGGTTGACAATCACGGCAGTTATATAACCACACTTTGTAATATGTTAACCATGTATATAAAAATAAGATATACCTGTCCTTTGATGTAACTCTTCGCTGACTTGGTTAACGAATTCACGGCCCTGGTCTGATATCTGGATTTCCGCGCACCCATTTCTGGTCATCGTCCAATAGATGAAGTCCGCAACGCAACGTGCTGTCTTGTTGGGGGCTGCAACTGCCTCGGGCCATTTGGTGAAGTAATCGCACATGGTTATTATATATTTATTACCCTTTTTAGTTTCTGGGAGAGGGCCGATCAGATCAATACCAACCTAAAAAATATCGATTAAAAAGAGTATAAAGGACACAAAATTAAAAAATTATGAAATGTCAAAATGAAATTAAAAGATAATTAAGATTCAAAAAAAATCTACACGACGTAACCAGTAAGGTTAAGCGTTTCGATGAAAAAGCATTTCAAGCATTGGCACAGTGAATTGAAGCTCTAAAATTTCCAGTAATTTTACTTAATATTAGGACAAATATAACTAGAACGTACTTGTTTCCATGCTCCTGAAGGAACAGGAATTGGATGGAGTGAAGGCACAGTCTTATTTAACTTTGGGTTTACTTTTTGGCACTGATGACACGCTGAAATAAAGTTCCTTAAATCATTCACCATCCCCCTCCAGTAGAAGCGCTGCTCTATTTTGTTCAATGTTTTGTCTCGTCCGAAATGTGCATTACCTGCAGGACCCTCGTGGCATTGGCTATATGAGAAATCAAGAATAGAAGATATTAGAAAAATGAAATAAAAGCGTTACTGAAACGAAATAAAACGCGAAAAAAACAGTAAACGTTTATCTTACCGGATAATACGTTGCTGTGTTTCCTTGTCGAGAATAACTTGACGTGGAGCTTTTGAAAAATTGTTTCTGCTGCCCAGATAAAACAGCATATACCATCGTTTAAAGTAAAATCGGCAGCCCTTTTTCTCAAATCACGCTTTTGCTGTTTAGAACATTCTTCAGGGTACTCTTGGTGTTCAAGGTAGGCCAAAATAGCTTCCATTTACGTAATAATACTTTGTATATAAAATTGACAATCGACGGTGTTTTTTGTTCTGGTACGTATTCAGAGCACAAGGCAAGTGAATGCCGTTAAGATCAGCCCTACTTTTATAGCTATTACCGTATTGGACTTGTTTAGAAATAAATTAATAAAAATAGAAATTATCAGATAAAGTGCCGCAAATTTCGACAATAGCAATATCAATCGTTAACAATGGCCTAACAATCAATAACAATAGAAATCGTTAACAATGGCCTTCGCGGTGACCACTTTTTAACAATGAACGATGACTCACATATGCAAAACAACAATATGAAAAAAGTGTTTAGAATTTGAATAGGGTGGGTTTTGGAACATTGGTCTCTTCCACAGATCTCTAAAATATGATTGGATCGGACCTTTCTATTGTGTTTGATGTTTTAACTTTATCTTATAATCGCTTTTTAATTCTCTGGGCTGTGCTTCCTATTCATGACGTAGCTATCCTCCCATGTGTATATATTATTACAAGAAAAGTTCTTAAAATAACGATTTTGTCGTGGTGACAAAATTAAATATTGCTTTGGAAAATGCATTCATGAAGGTGAATTGCAATGTTGGGTAGTTCTTAAAAGAAGTGTTCTGCTAGAGTCAGAGTTAAGAAAAAAGTAGAGAAAAACATTTAAACAAAAATAGAAAGATGATGCATTTCGGCGGACAATTTATCAACAAAACAGAGCGGGTATTTATACGATAAATGTTGAATAACGTCACCCCCATTAATGAAGTGACGCTATATTTAACATACTAAAACAAAACCCATGATGAAAGAGAAAGATGTTTTCCAATCGCTGAGTCACACTTCGACATTGCCGTTTTGGCGGCTGCTGATGAGTGGAAAGTTTTATTTCGAATGACAGATTTATATCTTGCGACTAAAGGGGAGGGCGAAATTCCTAAAGGGGGGCGATATTCCTCGGAAATTTGTCCCCCGGGAGGGCGGATTTCCTAGGAATATCGCCCCCAGGGGGGCGATATTACGGCGGGACGAATTTCCTGGGACACCGGTCGTAATGTATCACCGGTCGTAATGTATCACCGGTCATAATGTATCACCGGTCATAATGTATCACCGGTCATAATGTATCACCGGTCGTAATGTATCACCGGTCATAATGTATCACCGGTCATAATGTATCACCGGTCGTAATGTATCACCGGTCATAATGTATCACCGGTCATAATGTATCACCGGTCATAATGTATCACCGGTAATAATGTATCACCGGTCGTAATGTATCAATGTATCACCGGTAATAATGTATCAGCGATCATAATGTATCACCGATCATAATGTATCACCGGTCGTAATGTATCACCGGTCATAATGTATCACCGGTCATAATGTATCACCGGTCATAATGTATCACCGGTCATAATGTATCACCACCGGTCATAATGTATCACCGGTCATAATGTATCACCGGTCCTAATGTATCACCGGTCATAATGTATCACCGGTCCTAATGTATCACCGGTCGTAATGTATCACCGGTCGTACTGTATCACCGGTCATAATGTATCACCGGTCGTAATGTATACTGTATCACCGGTCGTAATGTATCACCGGTCGTAATGTATCACCGGTCGTAATGTATCCGATCACCGGTCGTAATGTATCACCGGTCGTAATGTATCACCGGTCATAATGTATCACCGGTCGTAATGTATCACCGGTCAGAATGTATCACCGGTCAGAATGTATCACCGGTCATAATGTATCACCGGTCATAATGTATCACCGGTCATAATGTATCACCGGTCATAATGTATCACCGGTCATAATGTATCACCGGTCATAATGTATCACCGGTCATAATGTATCACCGGTCGTAATGTATCACCGGTCGTAATGTATCACCGGTCGTAATGTATCACCGGTCGTAATGTATCACCGGTCGTAATGTATCACCGGTCATAATGTATCACCGGTCAGAATGTATCACCGGTCATAATGTATCACCGGTCATAATGTATCACCGATCATAATGTATCACCGGTCATAATGTATCACCGGTCATAATGTATCACCGGTCATAATGTATCACCGGTCGTAATGTATCACCGGTCCTAATGTATCACCGGTCATAATGTATCACCGGTCGTAATGTATCACCGGTCCTAATGTATCACCGGTCATAATGTATCACCGGTCGTAATGTATCACCGGTCGTAATGTATCACCGGTCGTAATGTATCACCGGTCGTTATGTATCACCGGTCGTAATGTATCACCGGTCGTAATGTATCACCGGTCGTAATGTATCACCGGTCGTAATGTATCACCGGTCGTAATGTATCACCGGTCGTAATGTATCACCGGTCGTAATGTATCACCGGTCGTAATGTATCACCGGTCGTAATGTATCACCGGTCGTAATGTATCACCGGTCGTAATGTATCACCGGTCGTAATGTATCACCGGTCGTAATGTATCACCGGTCCTAATGTATCACCGGTAATAATGTATCACCGGTCGTAATGTATCACCGGTCGTAATGTATCACCGGTCAGAATGTATCACCGGTCAGAATGTATCACCGGTCAGAATGTATCACCGGTCATAATGTATCACCGGTCATAATGTATCACCGGTCGTAATGTATCACCGGTCGTAATGTATCACCGGTCGTAATGTATCACCGGTCGTAATGTATCACCGGTCCTAATGTATCACCGGTCCTATTGTATCACCGGTCCTAATGTATCACCGGTCCTATTGTATCACCGGTCCTAATGTATCACCGGTCGTAATGTAGCACCGGTCCTAATGTATCACCGGTCCTAATGTATCACCGGATGTATCACCGGTCATAATGTATCACCGGTCCTAATGTATCACCGGTCCTAATGTATCACCGGTCCTATTGTATCACCGGTCATATTGTATCACCGGTCGTATTGTTTCACCGGTCCTATTGTATCACCGGTCGTAATGTATCACCGGTCGTAATGTATCACCGGTCCTATTGTATCACCGGTCCTAATGTATCACCGGTCCTATTGTATCACCGGTCGTAATGTATCACCGGTCGTAATGTATCACCGGTCGTAATGTATCACCGGTCGTAATGTATCACCGGTCCTAATGTATCACCGGTCCTAATGTATCACCGGTCCTAATGTATCACCGGTCCTATTGTATCACCGGTCCTAATGTATCACCGGTCCTATTGTATCACCGGTCCTAATGTATCACCGGTCGTAATGTATCACCGGTCCTAATGTAAGACCGGTCCTAATGTATCACCGGTCATAATGTATCACCGGTCGTAATGTATCACCGGTCATAATGTATCACCGGTCATAATGTATCATATCACCGGTCATAATGTATCACCGGTAATAATGTATCACCGGTCGTAATGTATCACCGGTCGTAATGTATCACCGGTCGTAATGTATCACCGGTCATAATGTATCACCGGTCAGAATGTATCACCGGTCAGAATGTATCACCGGTCAGAATGTATCACCGGTCGTAATGTATCACCGGTCATAATGTATCAGCGGTCGTAATCTATACTGTATCACCAGTCGTAATGTATCACCGGTCATAATGTATCACCGGTCGTAATGTATCACCGGTCGTAATGTATCACCGGTCGTAATGTATCACCGGTCATAATGTATCACCGGTCGTAATGTATCACCGGTCGTAATGTATCACCGGTCGTAATGTATCACCGGTCATAATGTATCACCGGTCATAATGTATCACCGGTCGTAATGTATCACCGGTCGTAATGTATCACCGGTCGTAATGTATCACCGGTCATAATGTATCACCGGTCAGAATGTATCACCGGTCAGAATGTATCACCGGTCAGAATGTATCACCGGTCGTAATGTATCACCGGTCGTAATGTATCACCGGTCGTAATGTATCACCGGTCGTAATGTATCACCGGTCATAATGTATCACCGGTCGTAATGTATCACCGGTCGTAATGTATCACCGGTCGTAATGTATCACCGGTCATAATGTATCACCGGTCGTAATGTATCACCGGTCGTAATGTATCACCGGTGATAATGTATCACCGGTCATAATGTATCACCGGTCATAATGTATCACCGGTCGTAATGTATCACCGGTCGTAATGTATCATAATGTAGGTACGAAATAGGTGATCCTAAAACTAAAATTCAAAACTGTTTGAAGCTATTTTAACCCTTCAGCAAGGGGAAACAAAGGAAAAGAAGGCTCTGCTAACAGGGTATTTAACCCCTAAATTTCAATCCGGAACAAAACTCTTTGTTTTATTCGAGATAACGCAATGTTTTTGAGAACAATATTTACATCATTTCCATGCAGTAAGCTTGGGCATGCTGTGTTTGTGAATATTCAAGTGAATATTCAAATATTGCCCGGTCAAGGTCAGACCACACGATACAATGTTGTTGTGTGTAGGTTTGTTGAGTTTGCTGTTGAATTTTCTGCCCGAAACTTTCGGAAAAACGTGCGAGGACATAAGTGGAAGTTGGTACAACCAACTTCGGTCTGTGGTTGAAATAGATCATTTGAAAGATGGAAAATTGCTCGGGAAATATTACACCGCTGTCAGCAACATGGCACGTGTCACAGTCAGTGGACACGATCTAGTTGGTAAGTGACTAAACTATCTAAAGAACGAAATCAAATGTGATTTAATGTTGTATGGTCTGGTGTGTTTAGAGTAAAATTGTTGGGTTTTTATGAATTTTTTCTCCCCACCAGACACCCCCTAATATGGCTTATTAAATGGCTAATAATGATTATATAAGTGAACAAATAAACTATACAATTTGGAGTTAGAAATTGTTTCTTACGTTGCTACAGAAATATTTTTGTGTGTTGAATGTTTAATTACTTATATTTCCCACCCTTATCTTGGGTTGTACCAAAGTGCCAACTGGCATGGGGGTAATGTGCCACCAAAGGGCAAAGGTTGCCAATTAATATTATCAATATCATGTTACAAACTTCCAATATGGCGAGGTATCCGGTATAATACATGTGGAATTTTATCTTGCATTGGTAATGCCATTAAATTTGACCCATTGGGTTGCCAGTTAGAGCAATAAAAAAGCTTGCATGTATATCCAAGGCTTGAAGCAACTTACATGATCGATGTGGCAGGTCTGTCTGGATTTATACATCTAGATATAACTTAGATATAGCTAAACTGTGAGTTGTAATTACCTAATAATGTACGCATGTTAATAGTTATTGCACTTTTGTCACATTTATCAATAATATTGATGATGTTATACAGTATATTATACTTGTTGCTGTAATGAAATGCTATCTAACCATTGAGCTATTGTTTAGTTTATTAGATTTATCGCTTTTTTAGGTGAACGGAATACCCCAAAAGCCTAGAAGCCCAATTGATAGGGGGTTCCGAGGGCCTGTGATTTAAGGTCGTTATCCAAGAAGACCCGAAAGTCTTACCATTTGCTAGTATTTACAAAGGCAGCACTTTCTCCTCAATTATTTTTAAGACCCTGAGTGGTGGTCTGACCCAGGGTTTGAAGTTTGTGTCTCCCAGATGATAGACGTATGTGGTAAACCATTGAGATCAGATGGAGAGCGAAGGTTACAATGATGTCTTACTCTTTTTCAGGAGTATTGCCTTATAACAAACCAGGTTCTTCGTTTGCATTCTCTGTTACATGGCACGGTGGCAGTTCAACTACTATATGGACTGGGCAATGTCAAGTATGCAATGGAAAAGTGATTCTCGAAACATCTTGGCTTTTAAGATCTCGCGTAGATTCCTGCATTGATAAGTGGAAGTCAACATTAATTGGTAAGAAGCCTTGGTTATTTTTTACATTTATTGTTCTCTGAGAATTGGAGCAGGGCCAGCAAGCAGGCATACATCAGTCTTGGTATACACTACATGATTGATAGTCAATCAACAATTTGATTATTAAAAATATGACGTAAAATTGCTGTTAATATACAGCAGAAATGTTGAGGAAATTTTCCTTGTGCAAAATTATTTATGTACGGGGGTCACTTTGGGCAAGGGGGTCACTTTTGGGCAAATGCCAAGTGTTTTGGGGGGCCCCGCTCCACAGGTTTTGGGGCCCTTGCATTCTTTAGGGGCCCCTGCATTCTTTAGGGGCCCCTGCATTCTTTAGGGGCCCCATGGCCCAAACATACATAAGAGGCAGCACAAGAGTGATTCATAAACTCTCATCCTTGATTAACTTGGTATAAAGAAGTGTTGTTTGTTAAAACAACTCTCATACAAACGTTTCTCTACTAACTTCTCATCCTTGTTTGAACAAGGGTGATCAGTTCATAAATTCTCCTAACAATATCAACAGTTAACCAAGCATAGAGGTAATGAGAATAAAGGAAATGATCACCAAGAACTGAAACACATTTTTAAAACAAATTCTCCCAACTAGTAATATAAGAATGAAAATATGTATATTGACACTGGGGTTGAAAGGGTAAGGTGGTGAACTACCACGATTTTAGGAACAAAATACTGACGTTTCGAGCGAGTCCTTCATAGCGGAGTCCTTCATAGCGGAGTCCTTCATAGCGGAGTCCTTCATAGCGGAGTCCTTCATAGCGGAGTCCTTCATAGCGGAGTCCTTCATAAGAGTAAGACCAAATATAACATTTGGTCTCTGATGAATGGCTCCGCTCGAAACAGCAATATTTCGTTCCTAATATCTCGGTAGTTTCACCACCTTTTCACTTTGCTATACTGTATATCCAAAACTACGGAGGTTTGTAGGTATCACGACTTTTTTTTATTTAGCGACTTTTTTTTTCAATTAGCGACTTTTTTTTCCATTGCCGACTTTTTTTCCCATTGCCGACTTTTTTTTCCATTGCCGACTTTTGTTTTCTATTAGCGACTTTTTTTTCAATTAGCGACTTTTTTTTTCAATTTAGCGAGAGAGTCGAGAGCGAGCCCGGCGTGAGAGAGAGCGAGAGAGAGGCGAGCCCAGTGAGAAAAAGCGAGCCTGGTCAGAGCGAGAGAGAAAAAAAAGTCGCTAATTGAAAAAAAATGTCGCCAATGAAAAAAAAGTCGCTAATTGAAAAAAGAAGTCGGCAATGGAAAAAAAAAGTCGCAAATTGAAAAAAAAGGCGCCAATGGAAAACAAAAGTCGCTAATTGAAAAAAAAAGTCGCTAATCGGAAAAAAAAGTCGCTAAATAAAAAAAAAGTCGTGATACCTATAAACCTCCGTACAAAACACTACTTATGCAGCACTCTACTTTTTTACTACTCTCAAATAGGAAAAGATATATTTTATCGAAAACTAAAGTCCTCCCGCAAAGATAGACCTATGCGAACTGCCAATGAAATATATAAAACAGTACCAGAACTTTTGCTCACAAGTAAGTGTAATTTACGTGGCGTTTGGTACAACGATGTTGGTTCAGAAGTCATTCTGAATCAGACGAATGATAGCACCATCACGGGAGAGTATCGCACAGCAGTCGAGAGAGAAAAAGGAAGTGCTGGCACGACGCATTCGCTCGTTTATGGCACAGGGTTTTCAGGAAATCCGAACAGCACTTTTTCATTAATGGTTGTCTGGCGAGGTGGCGCGTCGGTCACCGGTTGGGTTGGCCAGTGTCACATCTGCGGTGAAAACAAAACTGCCGTTCTGGAAATGAATTGGTTATTGCGGGTGAAAGTGGAGAAATGTACTGACGTGTGGAGATCAACGATGTATTCTGCTAATAGTTTTACCCGCCATGAACAAAACATTGGACCTCGTAAGACTTTGGGTAGCCACACGCCTAACCGCGATGGCGAAGATTCTTATGCAGGCACTGGAAGCTCTCCCAAGTTAACTGTTGCCAGCCTTTGGCTTATTTTCTTTTTGATTTCTTGTAACTAATTAGTAACATAATGTACCATAGCTAAAACCCACTGGATCCCATGCAGAAATTTAACCCAAAACTGTACCAAAAGAAAGGTATCCAAATAGTTTTCAGCGGATCCATTGTGTATAAACTGGAAAGGAATTATTTTGAGTCGCGATGATATTATCCTGATAAATTAATATAAATTATTGTAATTTCAATAAAATCAAAGTAATTTCTTTCTAGTGTAAAAGAAAGGTTATGCGATGAATACTTTGTGATTCAGATGTAGTCGGTGAGATGCTTTATTGAAGAAAAAGTTATGGTAAATAACGAGTGTCGAATCGTATATACTTTCAAGACCCAACTGGGACCAGTTGCGAAAAATGCAACTTCAAGGCCTTCCGACTGGGGAATTGAACGTTGCTTGTGAGCTTAGCCACGATTTCAGTATAGTAATGTGCATGCAGGGTATGTATTAGAGTGTGTGAAGTTGATCGTCCATGTTGTTGTAGTCTTGAGAAAGACTACTCATAGTTAGTAGAAGGGATGGTTTGGAAGGTCCGCAAAAGTCATTGTTATATGTTGTTGTTCACGGTCACTGAACGTATTGTATTTTCTGTATAATGAAGCAGTCATCCAATAACAACGTTCGGATTTAATTAGTGTAGTCCTTCATCGTCACGTGCTGGTGAGTCGTTCGCCGTCACGTGTCCATAGAATTTCCTTTCTCCAACCAATAACAAACATTTTCTCCAAAACAATAACATGACCATTGCGTCATCTTGAAAGACAATGGAGCTTACAAACCATCCCCTCTACCAACTATGATATATTAATTAAGTTAATATATGGTATTTACACTCGGTGATTTTTTGGTAAATTACGAGTGTCGAATCATATATTTTCGACTCGTATGCCCTTTTTTGCTTATGATTGTATCAGGATAAACATTGGATGCCATTAGATCGTGTAAATAGTTCTGTCTATTTAAGACGTTGGAAATGGTTCAAAGGAAAGGAGCACGATTCTGCTGACAGAATTTTGAACCTATATGGCAAGTGTGACAGATATGTTAGAGAAACTCGGTTGGAAAACTTTAGAACAAAGACGAATGGAGGCTGGACTAATAATGATGTATCAAATGAGTCACAGTCTTATTGATATGGACACTAGTAAATATCTTATACCGCATACGGAAACCAGAACGCGTGCAGTCATTCATTCAAATACCGAATACCAAAAGCAACAAAAGACGTTTTCAAATTTTCCTATTTTCCAAGAACTATTAAAGAGTGGAATACGTTGCCAGAGGACATTATTGTCGACAACATTAGATGTTTTTAAAGAGAAACTAGCTCGTCATTTTTAGTATCTTAATAACTTAAATTATATTTTAATTAATTTAATGTTATTTTATTATTTATATAATTATTGTGTATAATTAGGTCTTTTTATGTATTTTAACTATATAGTTGGTGTGATCTTGAACTAGAGTTTACCGACTTAATAAATTCAAAGTTCAAAAGTCTAAAACGTAGACACATGTACGCATTGCGTGCCTATTTTTTCTATTGTTGTAACAATAGATCGAAGAGTTCCGACGGGAAAAAGTTGGGCAATATGATCGAAAGTCCTTACGACTCAAAACTATACAACCAAGCACATGTCAAGAATTTTGAAATGTACTATGAATCACGATGCATGATCATCAAATCCAAACGAAGACGTAGTTTTCAAGTTTTCATTTTTGTCTTACTTTTTTTTAATGTTTCATGCGTGAACAATTTCATTTACGGTAATCGCCCCTGAACTGACTATGCGCAACATTTTCGAAAAGAATGTCAGATGTTTTTACGTTAACATGGATCATAATTTCGTCTCTCGAATTCAGTTTTGTTCATCTTTATTTTCTGTGTTTATCGTACGATGTCGGACCGTTTCTTGCTCGACCACATCTCCCGTGACGTCTTGTATGAGATTTCCAGCGTTCTCTGCTGACAGGTGTTGCGTCATGGCTGACAGTGCCGAATCGACGGCGTCACTGTGTTTGTGGAACAGCGGTCGGATGAAGTTACCGTAGATGACGTGCGAACCATTGGCCGAGATTCGGTACCATGCACCAGGACAAGAACAAGAACTTGAGAAGATAATACAATGGGAAGCCATACGAGGAATATCTCCAGGACCACTTCAAGGAGGTTTGAGGGTGCTGTAGACAATCCAGTACATCACCCAATGCTCCTGGGAATAGCCACGTATGCCTTCCGCGGGCTTTGATGGATGCGTAGATCGGATAAACCATTCCCAGGACGTTGCATAGCGTCCCGGCGCTGCGACCCATCGACAGATAGCTGGCAGCGAACAGGAAGGCCCCGGACGATCAAGTAGCGACGATTGATGTGCGTGGTTTTCTCGCACCATGTGAGCGTTGTTGCCACGATGTTGTCGGCATCTGTTTCCAGGACTTGATCGAAGCCATGCACCATGTTGCTGATCATTAGTGTAGACTGACGCCGTTGGCTAGCCAACGTGGATTTCCATCCTCCAAACGCATTACCTGCGAGATGCCAAATGCTGGATTTCGCCTTCCGAACAGTCTTATCGGTAGACTCTTGAGCGGCAGCCATTGCTGGGTGCGTGCATTGATGACGTAGCTTAGTTACAGGAATACTTAGGAAAGCGAGCTGTATGACGTCACGTTTTAATGACGGCTAATTATCGTCGTAATTTGTAATTTTCACTGACGTCAATTTTGTCGTCTCGCCCACGAGCGATAGCTACTTTTTCATATCGAAGTATATGTCGACTTTTTAATATGCACTAGTCAAACCCCCGGGACAATGCGTGGTTTTAATGGGACTTTGCCGGGGAAATACAAGGTTTTAACAAACATCGATCTTTTGGTAGCCGGGATTTTACCACTGGCATGAAAAAGCGGGGATGGTGTAGGCCGGGATTTAACCCTAACACTCGTTGTCTCGTAGAGGTCTGGGAACTAATCGATTTAGCATGATCCAGACGAAAAAGCTGACGAAAAAGGAAATCCTACTACTAAATTCAAACTTTTGTTTATGCTTTTTTACAATTAGACTATTATTGTTGGTTTCACATTCGATGTGTCGGTTTGAAAGAACCACCAAAGGGTTCGTGGTTCTGCCCGAAGTGCAAGCCTATGCGCAAAAAATCAGTTTTGAAAGAACAGTTATTTCAAAAGACGAAATGAGCAAAACAAATAGAAAGCCTTTACATTTTTTGTGTTCTGTTTTGTTATTGAAAACTGTGAAAATCAGGGAAAACTAAATCTTTATGCCCGGGTATTTTAACAACTGAACGGTATTTTTGAGCCGGGTTTTTAAACACTCGTGAAATGTTAAAATCCCCACATGGGGTACATCCCAGGGGTCCGTAGTGGGAAACTTTGTTTCTAAACAAAGAGTTTTGAATCGTATTATATAGTTCAACTATATTTTTTCTTGCTCAATGCACAGCATTTAATGAAAATAAACTAGTAGTTGAAGAAAATTACCCAACAAAAAAATAAAACTTTCAGAAGTCCAGTCCGCCGGGTTGGAACGGAAAGACTGGAAACTAGTCCATAAAATGGCGGACGAGAATGCCCATCGTTGGAGTGACAGAAAAACTAAATTCCGTGCACAGTCGAAGCAAATGCATCCATGAAGTGTTTAGATGAGAACAATTTACAACAGAAAGCATCTGCGAGGAATACTTTGAAGCGTATAGGAACTGTAAGAAGGCGTGGACGGGAAGAAAAGCAGAGAGAAGAAGGCAGGGCTTGCCGCCGGGCGACACTTTGAGTCGACACAAGTTTATATATTTTTTTGATGAACATCGAGAAGCCAATTAACCGAAGGAAACTTTGAGAACAATTTTAGGCTCCTGAATGAATTTTTTTGTTGATTGTAAATGCATTAATTGGGGGGAGTTTAAAACATACTCAGGCAGTCAGGCCCTCAAAGTTTCAGGCAAATTGAGATCATTGCGGGTCGAGATTTGCTGAACGCATGGAGGAGTGGCTATTAAAATCATACGACTCCACCTTGTTGCTACTTGCACACCATGCTTACAAGAGCATTGAGTCCTATTACCCTACAACTTTAATACAAGAGTATCGAGGTGTGAAATATAGAGCTATTATGAAAGGGGAAGCAATGGCATTCCTATTACAAATATAATCCTTTGCATGGTTCTCATATGTGCGCCTTTATTGTGCGGCAACTTTAATTTTTAGACTATTTTGCATATTATAGCTATAGTTCTAAGACTACAAACTCATATGAACTCAACGGACAAGTATTGTTTTATTGTAGCACTGTCGTGACATTTTGACATCTTCATCTTTGCGTGCGTCTTTCCAAAACAAATTTTAGAAATGCACCAGTCTTTAGCAATGAAAGATCACAATGTTTATTTGCTTGAAGAATCTACTTTTTTCCATTCCTAAAGAAACAGAGATTTTAGCAGTTAGTACACTGCAATTTTTATTGACAGCTATTGCAACAGGATGGACACAATTTGTCTGGGTTTTGTAACAATTGGGGGTGAATAAATCCTATCCAAACAGATTGCTATGATTTATTCAACAGATACAAGTTATCCACAGTGTACAACCGTCCGTAGAGGACAAATCAAATATTTCCGATTGGGGTATCTAGTACGGACTCCTTATAAAGGAGGTGCAAATAGAGTGAATTAACGTGTAAATAGCTGACATGTTGCACCCTCGTACCAGCCTAGTTAATTGGATTGTTACCGGACCCCAAAACAACAAAAGTCCTAACCCCTTGCCCAACTTGTTTTCTAAACTAGTAAATTAAATTAGTAGAATAGTGAAACAGACTAAGAAATGTGGCATTAGAAATTGACTGTTAGACACTTTTGTGCTCAGTAATGTGTTAACAATCCCACATCCAGTGGGCTGGAACAAGGGCAATCTATTTTGCTCGTCAATGCCTTGCTTGTCATATGCCTTGTATTTGCTCATAGGCCACTTCCTTATATGGAATACGTACTAGTTTCTGCTGAATCTGAAGGAAAGAGCGGGATTCTGGAGAGAGGAAAATAAGAAAGGATAGGAAGAAATGGATGGACAAGATTGGGGAATGATTACCTGATATTTTTCTTTCCACTCCTTTAATTCTTCTTTGTATTTATTCATTAAATGGCAAAGCTTGTTCACTGAACCGTTGTTTCCTATCTTCGTCAAGAGTCCGCCATGTCGAAGCACAATCTCGGAATCCAATCCTTCATGTCTTGATCTGCACGGCGCGGACTATCGTCCAAGGCAGGACTTCACAAACAAAATGTAACCATGTCCAGGGTATTTTGGCTTCGGACACTCCTTCTCGAACTCTACTCACATCGTGTTTGCCATCCAACTTGATACTCCGAAGTAGCCGTTTGTTTTCAGGAGTTAGACTGTTCTTGTACTCCTGTATTCTCTCCCTGTAGTCCGACAGAGACTCATCGTACTTTTCCTTGTACGGTATCTTATCGATATCCTCGAAATTCCTCCACTCTTTCGCTGATCTTCTTCGACAACTCCATCAACGACATGCTTTCGTATTCGGCATGTTCTTTCAGCTCCTTGCGCCTCTCCGCAAGAAATAGCAACCAAGCACTTGGCGGTTTTTTCGGTTTCTCGGGTAAACTGTCGATTGGTAAGCGATTTTAGACTTCGCTGTTGCAAGAACAACGTGGATCTACATACGTTCTGAAGAAAGAAACGGTCCAAGAAACTGAAAGGAATCTTTGATAACGAAGTCATTTTTGGTCTTCGTTTACACTGGTGTTATGCTTTTTACTAACTTTACGGGTTTGTATTCGAGTTTGTATTCTCGCAATCCCATTGGTTCATCCGACAATAATAATTGTATCTCGACCAATAGAAATACTATATATATTAAAACCAACATGGCGGCTGTCCATGTTATGTTTACGGCAGGTTGGGCTTGCTTATGTTTTGCGGCAAATTTTCTCACAATCGTCTCTTTCAAGTTAAGACCAACAGCCGTGAATCTACTTGTCAATCACAAGTCTCGTTTGAAAGGTACATCAAGCTCAAAAATTGGTGACAAGTAAGTGAAATTACCGTGATATGTTTATTGTACAATTACTAAATTAGTACAAACAGACATACAGAAAGAGATTGTAATTTTGTCTTTAAGCCTTAAACATAATGACAAGCGCAGTTCGCACTTCATGGTCAATTTAACACTTTGTTCTTCCACCATGAAGACTGAAGTGCTAACTGCGCTGGCGTATGTCGTATGCCATATTTAGTCAGAATCTCTTGTACAATATGTCTTTGTAAATTCTCTTGTTTGTGTCCATGTTGTGCTGACTCCATCAGCCCAGAATACAACCTTTTAAATGGACTTGCACCTTAAAAAAATTTTCGATTTATTGCAGGTGTGCAAATAAGTATTTTTTCCTTGGCAGGACAGATGTCTGACCAATTTTTTTTGATCGGCACGTAAATTAAATTTGGTCAGACATAAAACTATGATATCAATATATTTCATCAACCTTTTTCTTTTGTTTATATCATAGTTCATGATAAGTGTTTTTTTTATTGCCGTGGATATAGGTTTGACACCAGGACCACATAGGCTAAATGCTCCCGGTCCAACATATCTATATAAAACATATAAATGCAAACATATAAATGCAATTGCGAAAAAATAACCCTAAGAAATCCTAACCCTAAATATCCCTACTCCTATCCCTAAATATCCCTATTCCAACCCTAAATATCCCTATTCCTAACCCTAAATATCCCTATTACCTAACCCTAAATATCCCTATTCCTAACCCTAACCCTATTCCTAACCCTAAATATCCCTATTCCCAACCCTAAAATATCCCTAATCCTAACCCTAAATATCCCTATTCCTAACCCTAACCCTATTCCTAACCCTAAATATCCCTATTCCTAACCCTAAATATCCCTATTCCTAACCCCTAAATATCCCTAAAATTGTCGGACCTGTATCCACTTCCTTTTTTATACAGTTCATGATGAGCTGTGTTTAGCATGTGTTGTAGATTGTTTTACATTTCAGACATATGATCGCAAGGAAATCAGACTTTCTTTACCAAAAAGAAGAATTTCTCCTTGAACATCATGAAGCAGAATTTCTTCTTGATCAGTGAATATATTTTATCAGGATGGACATTATTAAAGTCTGAGTCCAAATTTGGTTGGACATTGTCTGATGTCTGGACACTAATTTGCAAGCCCTGTTATTGGGTTGGGAGATTTAGGTGAAAAAAAAAATGTCGACCACTTTCACTCAATTAATCTGTTTGGGGTGATCAGAGTATGGGTGCATGCAAGTATTATTCTAAATGGATTATAATAAATTGCAGAGTATTGCTTTTGTAGTGAGATGACTTTTGACACCAAAACATTAGCTTTTGCTGGCTGATGGTTCAGCTGTTGTAAAGGTATATTAATCTCTGAAATGAAATGAAATCTAGTGAAATTGAAATTAAATGAAAAAATACAAAACAAATATCTAAAAAGGTTGGTGTACTGTGGAAATAGCATGTATCTAACGTTTTGAGCAAAGGCCCTTTGTCAGAGAGTGAAAGGCCTTGAAGGGCCTTTGCTTGAAACGTTAGACTTACACGCTATTTCGGCAGTACACCAACCTTTTTAGATATTCGTTTTGTATTTTTTCATTTCCTATGCAGCACAACACAAATTTAAAAAAATATGATGGTGTACAAAAGTTAGATCGTTTAATTTTTACCTTGAACAAAGATTGTTGATCTGAAGTTGACATATCTAATAGGCTATTTAGCTAGCTTCTGCATTGTCGTTTTCCTGTTGTAGCTTGGAAGATACGGCAGTTTTAGCAACAGTTGTTAGCTCAAAGAAATCTATTGACAGTGATTTTGTTCACTTGGAAGGTAATTAGATTGACTCTTCACGTTGAAAAATTATCATGATAATAATCAGCTAATTTAAGAAGCTGAATATGCAATCTGTGCATTGAAAATAGGTTTGAATATCGTGAAAAGGCTGCAGCAATGGGATACATCCCAAGCAAACCATAAAAGAAAAGATCTGGCTCCTACCACAAAAGAAATTCTTTCAGGGAGGTTGATTGGTATGTTACAGCTTGTACAATGTGCAAAATTATTGTACAGTATAATATAAAATTGTAAGATGTGAAAGTGAACTGTTCTTACAGTCTTGTACAATTCCATGGTGATGATATATTAATTTGATAACATGATGTAGCTCACCCCTAAATAAAATTTTTCTTATTTTAGATAGATCTGTGAGATCTTTATTCCCTAAAGGTTATTTCAATGAAACCCAGGTACAAATAGGATCAGGAAGCTGAGTAATTTGAAGAGGAACCAGGGGGTGATTGCCTCTGTGGTGGTATATACCCTGATCTTGATTAAAGCACTGCAAACCACAGTGGAACTAATTAGTAGGATTCATTTTAACTATTTTTTTTAAACTAATTTTAACTATTTTTTAAAACTAATTTTAACTATTTTTTAACTAATTTTATCTATTTTTTAACTAATTTTAACTCATTTCTACAAACATAGTTAACTATAATTAGTAGATTCAATTTTTCCAGTGTATACTTACTTATTTATTATTTATTCACATCTAATGTGTTTGTCTTATTAAAAATCTTTTGAAAGATAATGTGTAGTTTGTTGGCTGCTGATGGTATGAACAGTCCAGATATTTTTAAGCATCAATGCAGGTCAGTGAATCATATAATATGTACTTAATTATACAATGAATTAAATGTACTGTGAGGTATAATATTAAATTTTTAGTTGCCAATTGTAGTAATATCTTATTGGAAAATAGCAAGCTAGTATGCAGAGAAATATTAATGATCATAATGTAAAAATATTATTCAATTATATACATTTGTGGCTTTTTTCAGCATCAGCATCTCTTTGCATCTCTGATATTCCATGGAGTGGTCCTGTAGGTAATTTCAATTACTGGAATTAAGTAACATCTGTTCAGTATATAAATACAGTATAAGGATGTATATAAATACAGTTAAGTAATATAAAATAAAATACAGTTCATGTATTTAGTGTTGTACTTGTAGTAATTAGTATCAATGTGAATAATATTAATCCACCAGTGAGATACTTACAATCATCCATTATCATCATCATTATCCTGATGATAATGATGATGATGGATATGATGATGATGATATTGACCATGATGATGATAACGATGACAATGATGATGATTATGATGATGAATATCATAATAATGATATAATGGTGATTATAATGAATAAGTGATGCAAATGATGATGATGGTATTACTGATGGATTGATGGTGGAATTTCTGATGGTATTGCTGATGGACTCATTAGATTGATGATGGGACATGTATGGTGACTGCTGCTGATTGATTAACCACGACCAGGATGACCGACGACGACGATGATAAATATCATGATAATATGATGGAGATTTTAATGAATATGTGATGATGATAATGATGATGGATTGCTGATGGAATCATTAGATTGATAATGGGACATGCATCGTGATTGGGAATATTGTAAATCATTACCATCACAATCACCATGCATGTCCCATCATCAATCTGATGAAGCCATTAGTAATCCATCAGCAATTTCATCATGCATCATCATTGCATTCATCACTATCATCATCATCGTAACCATCATTTTATTATCATCTTTCATCATAATATCATCATCGTATAAACTCACATAACCTTCAAATCCAAAACGTTCGACTTATATGTCAAAATGCTTAGGTGAATTAAGTGCGCGTAATTGTTGATAAGATTTATTGGAGAGTCTTTGTGTTTCTGTAGGTGCTGTTCGTATTGGTGATATCGATGGTGAACTTGTCGTTAATCCAAACTCGCCAGCAACTGGAACACAGCGTCTTTAATCTTGTGCTCACAAGCACTGAGCACCGTGTTGGTAAGAACGCGATGCGTAACAATATCAACTACGCCATCCAATGGTAAATTATTTGTCTGTCGAAATACGTATACATAACTTAGTTTTTATAAAAGTGAAATATAATATATTGTTGTTCTGCGTTGGAAATACAAATCGAAAACGCTAAAAGGTTGGTGTACTGCCAAAATAAGCCATGAGTAAAGGAAGTCTAACGTTTTTTCGAGCGAAGGGCAGCTTCGTCAAAGAGTGTACTCTGTCTCTATGTATGCATGTCCTCAAATATGGTTGTGTCTATATGTCCGCTTTATAACTATATAAACCTATAGATGCTATAGAACATATAGATGCTTTAGAACCTAAAGAAGCTATAGATAATATAGAACATATAGATGCTATAGAAACTATACAACCTATAGATGCTTTAGAACCTATAGAAGCTATAGATAGTATAGAACATATAGAAGCAATAGAAACAATACAACCTATAGATGGTGTAGAACCTATAGAAGCTATAGATAGTATAGAACCTATAGATGCTACAGAAACTATAGAACCTATAGATAGTATAGAACCTATAGATGCTACAGAAACTATAGAACCTATAGATGGTATAGAACCTATAGAAGCTATATAGACTATAGAACCTATAGATGCTGTAGAGACTATAGAACCTATAGACGCTATAGAGACTATAGAACCTATAGAAGCTATCAGAGACTATAGAACCTATAGATACTATAGAGTCAATAGAACCTATAAAATAGAGTCTATATATGTTGCGTGGTTTTGAAATAGAACGAGGGCAACACTGACATAATATTCTTTCATTCAATAGCGATATGTTTCTATAACATCTATAGGTTCTATAACATCTATAGGTTTTATAGCATCTGTAGGTTTTCTATAGCATCTATAGGTTCTATAGCATCTATATAGGCTTATATAATTATAAAGACATAATAGACACACCCATATTTGACGACATGCATACATAGAGCAAGAGCCAACGAGTGAAACATAACTCCTCATGTATAACTATTTCGGAAGTGTCACAGCGTTCCTTTTGAATTTATCGATACATATACTACAGCCTACAGGACAATGAAAGCTATTTCTGAGTGACAATTTTTGAAACTTTTTAAAATTTCTATAGTAATGCTTGAAGGGCATGGGAAAGAAGTCAGCTCAAATAGATTAATTGAAGCTATTACAAAGGGGACATCAAGAGGTACGTTTGTGACGGAAGACGTTCACAAATATAAATTGAAATACTAGGCAAATTGGGCACATTTTCGTTGGGCAATTTTCGTTGGGCAACATAGTGGGATTCGTTGGTTATGTTACAAACTCGGACTTTGGAATAAAGCAGAATATTTCAACAAGTTAACTAGAACTTATTGGTACTGCTGACAATAGTGTGTGGCGGTCTATAATGTTTTGAACGAAGGCCCTTTGTCAGAGAGTGAAATTAAAACCTTTGCTTTAGTGTCAGGTGATCATTCAACACGATTAAGACGCTGCGGGATACCTGTGGAAAACCAAAGAGAAATTATACAGTCTCCGAGATTCCAGAAGAACTCACAAGATGCGTTCGAGAGTAAGTTCCTTATAAAGATTTAAAATGTAATACGCAATATTTAAAAGAAGAGGTTTTCTAAAACTGAGCTCGTGACTGGACTGATCACCTTTTTTTATTCTAACCCCCATCCTAACTCTGATCCTAACCTACTAAACCTAACCCTACAAAGACTGGATCTGGAAAGGACCCACAATCACTTTTAGCTAACCCTTCTATTTAACATGGGTATCATCAGAGGATATCGGTTTATGTGTCGTATTTTTGAGATTCTACTGCTTCACAAATTCTATAAATTTCTTGTTTCTATAGAATATCTGAAAACGGCATTCAAAGATGTTTTTTTTGAATTCAACATTAACAAAGGTGGCAAACTGATCCGATGTTAAATAGTTTTATACATATATACATTGCTTTAGTGAATGTGAGAACTGGGAGTATGACATACACATGTACAATGCCTGCAGGTCAAGCTCAAATCTTCAGAAAATCTCTGAGAATGCATTCAAACTTCAGATAAGCCATAGACCAAATCGTGCTGTTCATGATTATTTTGAAAGTACTGTGTTTTTCCACTAGTCTTTGGTCAACCTATAAAGTACTGAATTCCTCCATCTTTTCAGCTTCCAAGGGACCAAGAAATAAGGAATCTTCGGGGCAGGGTTTATAAAGATCTTAAAGGTGGCGTATGCAGTTCCTTGGTATAAAATCAATCAATATATTTTTCCCTTGGTATATTTTAACTTACTCGTGTATGTGTGTAATGAAAAAGGTTTTTCTAGTTCAGCCTGTTTTGAGAATTCTTACCTGCACGCAGTACTGGTGGTGCCAGCGTGAGAACAGCTGTGGTGGACAATTCGATCGCCAAAGGCGTGGGAAACCTATAGGGGGTCCAGGAGCATTCTCGAATTGGCCATTTTTTATACTGACCATTTTCAAAAAGTCGCAATTTTGTTTAATTTAACTTAGCCCAGGAAATGTAGTAATAGCTGGAGGACAAATGGGGGTGGGCATCAGTCCACCCCGTGGCGCCGTCACTACCTGCACTTGTAACTGGTCAATGCACGACCTATACTGTTTTGAATTTAGATGACTGGCCTGAAGTCGAGAGACAGATGTTCGATCAAAGTTTTAACGTGATAGTCAAGGATGTTTTTCGAAGTAACATTCTAAAGTGGCATGAAAAGGTTAGGGAAATAATTTATGTATATTATTTTGATCATCATCGTTATCGTTATCGTCATCATCATCGTTATCGTCATCATCATCATCATCAACAACAACATCGGTCCTCGTCATCATCATCATCAACATCATTATCATCATGACTGCAAATCGAACCTTAATAAATAAATGTGACAGACGCATGTGCGCATTGCGTACCTATTTTTTTACTTTGGTGAGTCAATGGGATCCATCAGAATTATAATCGTAATGCATGGGCCTTTCGATGCCGACAGACACTAAATGTTGAGCTATTTTTCGCAGATGTGATGGAAGATCTCTGGACATGCTGGCCGAACCCCATTTCGGGTGATGTTGATTTGTACAGTCCGTTGCATGGTTCGGCGGTATTTACAAGAGGCGAAACACAGGTACGAAGCTTCTAAATACCTGGAAAACATTTCGTATTTCCAATGTTAAACCTGCTCTTGGCCATTTAATTCCGATATTTATGAATTTTTAGGTGTTTTGCACAGTTTCGTTTGATTCAGTTGGACCGGCGTTTCGATCTAACAGAGAACGTGAATTTACGGGGTGAGCTGAATATTTCTTCAGTAGCGGTTCTTTACTTAGGGAGCCCACTCATCATATACAGATGACAGATACCGATACGGGATTACAGATACCGGGGATCAGATAACGGGATACAGATACCGGGATACAGATAACGGATACATATACCGAGATACAGATATCGGGGTACAGATACAAATACAGATACAGATACCGAGGTAGAGATACCGGGGTACAGATACAAATACATGCAGGTACAGATACAGATACCGAGGTACAGATATCGGGGTACAGATACAAATACATGCAGATACAGATACCGAGATACAGATATCGGGGTACAGATACAAATGCAGATACAGGTACAGATACAGATACCGAGGTACAAGATACCGGGGTACAGATACAAATGCAGATACAGGTACAGATACAGATACCGAGATACAGATACCGGGGTACAGATACAAATACATGCAGGTACAGATACAGATACCGAGGTACAGATATCGGGGTACAGATACAAATACATGCAGATACAGATACAGATACCGAGATACAGATATCTGGGTACAGATACAAATGCAGATACAGGTACAGATACAGATACCGAGGTACAGATATCGGGGTACAGATACAAATACATGCAGGTACAGGTACAGAGACCGAGGTACAGATATCGGGGTACAGATACAAATACATACAGATACAGATACCGAGGTCCAGATAACGGATACATATAACCCGAGATACAGATATCGGGATACAGATACAAAGGAAGATACAGGAACAGATACAGATACCGAGGTACAGATATCGGGGTACAGATACCGAGGTACAGATATCGGGGTACAGATACAAAATGCAGATACAGGTACAGATACAGATACCGAGGTACAGATATCGAGTACAGAGATACAGATGCAGATACTTATACAGATAACAAGATACCGACAGATACAGATACATATACAGAAACAGATACAGACTGAGGTACAGATACGGAGATACAGATACCGGGATACAGATAACAGAAACTGGACCACTGAGCGAACGGAGGGCCGGGCCGTTCTCCCCGGCATTATCACACCATTCTATAATACAGTAACTCGTGACAAGGCTCTCGG